>JAWNMH010000407.1:800000-1387837 GCA_035044325.1 Drosophila nr. medialis 2 BK-2023a | reverse complement strand
TTTTTTCGGCCTCGCGCGTTTGCTGCATCTAGCATGCCAATAGCTTTGTGCTTAAACCGTTTGAGAATTGTAAGATAATTTTTAGATTAAAGCACATGCCCTGAGGTATGCAACACAAAAATATAATGGGACGTTTGTCGCTTGTTTATTCTTGGGTGTTCGCTTGGCGCTATCGAATGCAACAAATAATAATAATATATGTACTTTAATTTAAAATTAAAAGTCTTATTATTATTGGAGCAACTCTGCTGACGTTGCCCCAGTTGTGGCTGCCCTCCTATTTGGGGCTGGATATTGCAGGACAGAAGATCCTGCTGCTGCTCCTTCCGAGCTTGGGACTAAGGGTTGCGGAGCTGAAGTTCCCGGTGCTCAACGCGAAGCCGCTCCTGGAAATTGTCCAGATGTCTTTCAGCTGGCCTAGCAGTCCGGGCAGCAGTGGCCTTCCCTTGCACAACTTGGCTGTACGACGTCTTAGTTGCCCGTGTTGGATGCGTTAAGATCTGCTGTGTCTTACGCGGCTTAGAGGCTGTTGCTCCTTCGTGGCGTGTTCTGGTTTTTTGTTTAGTGTCTGTTGTTGCTGTGACTGACTGTGTTTTGTTCTCAGCGTGCTGTGCTTTCATCTCTGTTACTGTGTCTCTTCCAATTTCAATCTTTCATTCGTTTGTTTGCGCTCTCGCTCACGCCCACGCCCATTGCAAATCCAATGTTGAGCGGCGCTCATTGAGCTCATTGCACGCAAAGCTCAATTTGCGTGGAACTGCTCCGACTGGCCATTGAGATTTTGCGTGCCAACTTTTGCAGGTTGCCAACAGCATAGCCCTCGCCCTGCAAGAACAGCCGAAAGGCCTCGGCCAACTTGGCCGGTTGCTCCTCCAGCACCATGGCTCAATCAGAGATCTTCATCCAGGATGAGTTTGTTGGATCCAAGCGACCATTGAATGTCACCGTATCGTCGACGTGCGGCGACAGCGAACCCGTTATATTGATAACGGGCATCTTAAGCGTAGTGGCTGCCGTCTCAGCACCGGGTGTTCCTGGCGGTGTGCGCGCCAAATGCAAATCATTGCGATGAATATAGGCATTGATGAGCATGGCCAGATTATGTGTCTCTGTATATGCCATGGATATGAAGAAAAGGCGTTCAGCTTACATTTGGTAGACTGACTCAAATTGCAGTTACAATTTTTAACTTGAATTTTGTCCTATTTTTGTTTATCTCTTTTGTTGAATAACAATTTTATATTGTTGATTTTGTCTTTAGTTGTTCTTGTTTCGATTGACATTATTGTTGTAAATTTTTGTTTTATATGTAAATAATTGTATATTTTATCGAGTACCCCAAAGAAACTTGCATCCGATATTTCAGTATATCCACAAATTAGTTTGCTATTAACCAACACACCCTTTTGATGTTCAAAATTTTTTTATTTTTTTTTGAAAATTTGATTTTTTACCAACATATTTTCATTGTCTTTTATTATGGCTCTTTCTCTCTCTCAAACAACACTTTCTTATGAAATTATCTCCAGCTAGAAGAATTTTTTCCTTTTGCGCCACTGTAAAGACCCTTCGTTAGGACATTTGCTGGCATTTGCTCCGTCTGCATGTAGTCAACTTGGATTACAAGGAGACGGTGCGTTTCGCACTTTCTCTTTTCCTGAAACGGTACTATTGTCTTTTGTCCGAAACACCATTTTACTACCTATGATTTTCCGGTCCTTAGGGCGTTCCACCATCTCCCATGTTCCGTTGTGTATCTGCGCAAGAGATTCATCTTCGATTGGTTTTTGTCGCGAGAGGTGTTCATCTTCGATTGGTTTTTGTCGCTCAAGATGTTCTCTTGATTTTGATGCCAATACCTCCGTTTGAGCTCTGATCCCAGTCGTAGAACTCAGCGCACTCGCTTTTCAAACGTGGAACATTATGCATTCTTCTGATCTTGATTCAAATTTATCCTTATTCGGACCCTTTATTGATGCATATGCCTTAGTACCAAATATACATATATCACTTTTTGTTATGCTTAGCACCGTTATGCTCTTGCACATTTCCGCTTCCTCTGATATTCTCTTCTACGTTTCTGTTTCCTTTGATATTCTCTTCCACGTTTCTGCTTCCTCTGAAAGTTGCGCGCGAAACGAACGCTGTTGTCGTCTTCTCTCTCAATCGTTTGTAGAAATATTTGTGAGTCATCCAACTTCAATTTTGGAACAGAAATTGAACATTTTCTGTTCAGTTAGTCATTAACTATTAATCGTATATCATATATGTACTTTAATTTAAAGTTAAAAGTCTTATTATTATTATTATTATAATTCAACCCAGCTCCGTTCTCGCATCAGTCTTTCTTCATCCCTGATATATAGCCGTATTGTGTGTCTTCCTACACCACAATACGGTTCAGGGCCTATCATGGGTCTGTCTGCCCATATTATTGCTTGCTTGTCAGCCGCTTCGTTCCCCGCTATGTCCCTGTGACCCGGAACCCATCTTAGGGTGAGCCTATTGTGTTTTCCGAGTTGGTCAAGCTTGGATCTTACTTCGTGGACTACTTTGGATGTTATTTTCGTCCCATTTAGAGCGTTTATTGCTGCTTGACTATCGGAGAGGATGGATTTATCCGCATTCCGATAGTGTCGTTTTAGGTTAAACTGCAATTAAATGTCATAGAAAGTAAAGTTGATTCTCCAGGCCAGCTGAAGGGGCATGATGTATGCTCTCGGCCATATACTCGATATGCCTTCGAAGTAGTTGAGTAGCCGACCATTATGCATTCTTCTGATCTTGATTCAAATTTATCCTTATTCGAACCCTTTATTAATGCATATGCCTTAGTACCAAATATACAGTGGCTCGAAGCTTATTCTGATCAGTTTCAAAGAAAATAAGGAATTGCCTGCCATAGGTAGGTATATATATTAACCACCAAAATTAATATATGACTCCAATACACTGGGGTTTCCCCACCTGCTAGGTAGAATTATAAAAATGTTGCCTACTTCCAGGTATAGTTTTTATTTGGATCAGTCTAAATATAATAATATATTTGGCGTATAAAAACTTAAATAAGGATGTTAATACTTGGTATGATATCCTTTAGCCTTAACCACTTCCCTTAACCTAATATTCATCGAAGATACCATCTTCCTGGTAGCTTTTGGGCTGATTCTGCTCCACTCATCCCGCAGAGCATTTTTCAGATCCTCTTTGCTGGATATGCTGTGTTTCCGGATGTTTTCTTCCAGCAGAGCCCACAAATTCTCAATAACATTTAAATCTGGAGACTGGGCCGGTGGAATTATCATGTGGGGGCAGTTCCTGATGAGCCAGGACTGTACTATCTTGGCCTTATGCTTGGGATCGTTGTCCTGGTTGAGCCGGAAAGTACGTCGGATTCCTACCTTCTCGGCACTTAGGAGTAAATTTTCCTTTAGTATGTTGAAGTACACATTCTTGTCCATTGTTGTTTAAAAAATCACAAAATTCCCGAATCCGGCTGACGAGATACATACCCATGCCATGTCACTTCCTCCACCATGCTTGACTGTTGCCTGTACGTGTTTGGGATTCAGCTCAGTATTGGACTGTCGCCAAACATAACTCCGTCCGTCTGAGTCAAAAATGTTGAATTTGGACTCATCTACAAAATCCAGAATTCCAAATCCTTGTCGAAGCAGGTGGGGAAACCCCAGTTTATTGGGGTCATATAAAATTAATATATGACCCCAATAAACTGGGGTTAATATATATACATACCATCGGTCTTTGGAATTTTTGAAAAATAATAAATTATCAGCTTACGGCGGGCATCTCTGTTTTTTTCACTGTGCGTAAATGCGCCACTGTAGGAATTTTCTTCTTCCAGTAAGTATGGGGAATATCACCAGATAGACCCCGCATTGCACATCTGTTTCTGATGTAACTTGCTGTATTTACTGCCTCTCCCCAAAAGGATGGAGGCGCACCAGATTGCTTCATCATACAGCGGGCCATATCGACCAGGGTACGGTTCTTTCTTTCTGCCAAGCCATTCTGCTGTGGCGTGTGCGGTGTTGTGAGGCGTCTCTGGATTCCGTTGACCTCCATGTACTTGTTGAACTCTTTGTTGTAGTACTCAGTCCCGTTATCTGACTGAAGTACTTTAATCTTCTTACCCGTGAAGTTCGCAGCTGCAGCTTTATGTACTTTAGAAGCTTCCAATAAATCTGACTTCTGTTTAAGAAAGTGAACTTCACAATAGCGCGAATAGTCATCTATAAAAGTTGCGAAGTATTTACATCCTCTCAGGGATTGCGTTCTCATTGGGCCGCATACATCGCTATGAATTATTTCCAATAGTTTATATTACATGTATATTTTTTATTCACACACATCCACATATGTATGTTAATTATTTTTTTGTTTTTGTTCTGTCTTTTGTGTGGTTCGATGGAACACTCAAAAAAATGTTACACTGCCAGGAGGACGGTCCGACGACCTGCGTTGAGAATCGGCTTCCACCGCCTTGGTGATTCCAAATCCTGGGTGGTTGGGGGTCTTCAATCCTTGCCGGTACAGGTCTTGCCGGTACAGATCTTGCCGGTTTTGATAAATTATTTCAATCCAATCCACTTTAAGCCGTGGGTGGCTTCAAAGAATGTGTAGTTGATCTTTCACTTGTGCCAAAATATATGTTAAATTTCACAATTTCACTGGCGGGAATCTGACGCGTCTTATTGCGCTGGGACCTCGAACAGAGAAGGCGGAAACCAGAGCTAAGAAGCAGAAGCTTCTCTCTAGCACCGCTGTTAACAGCTGCTAACAACAGATCATGGTTGCTATTTCTTTTATCACAGCTGACCTTGGCGCGTGAGTCCGAAAATTCAAATGTACTTATCAATTTGCATTCAATGGACTATGAGGCCTGTTTAATGCACGATTAAACGGAGTCGACTTGTAGGATCGAACTGCCCGCTCTGACGAGCAGGCTCTTTATTTATACAAAAGCTTAGTCTAATATACATGTAAATGCAGCTGGATCGGGGCCTGTCGATGAAGGCAGCTAGATCTGGGCCTGACAGCAGCGGCTGGATCGCGGCCTCACAGCAGGGGCTGGGTCGCGGCGACCGTCAATGAAGGCAGCTAGATCGCGGTGACCGTCGCGCCACGAGCTGGCGGCAACCCGTCGCCAGCAAATAACGGTAGTTGCGAATCCAACTTCAGCGGCAGGTACCGCGAAGAACAAGGCTGGCCTGCATGGGTCAGCCACACACGCTCATACTCGAACACTTACTCTAGTACATGTTTTATATATATATAGGGTGTTCATTTGTTATATTTATATAGGGTGTTCATTTTTGAACAGGGCCATTACAAGATCTGTCGTAAGTTTTTCTTTTCCACTTTTATAAATGCTTGCAGTTTGCTTTTCGCTTATGCAAATTTCGCATTTCGACAATTTTCGATTCTCGCATACTTTCATGGGACGTTTGTCGCTTGTTTATTCTTGTGTGTTCGCTTGGCGCTATCGAATGCAACAACACACGGCAATTTGAAGTTATGCGCCGGCCTGAACTTTCAAAATTGTCGTCGCATTCCTTTGCGGATTAGACGGTTGCCCTCCGCGAACCTCGCCCAACGTAGGCCACACCCACGTTTGTCGCTTGTTTATTCTTGAGTGTTCGCTTGGCGCTATCGAATGCAACAAGTTTTCGCCATCCAACTTATTAATGGCATATAATCCTGATCTACTCACATAGCTAATAAAAATAATAAACACTACTGTCTGAATCACGTATAGTGTGAAATCAAACGTGCTGAGACGACGTTTAGAATCGAACTGCCTGCTCTGACGAGCAGGCTCTTTATTTATACAAAAGCTTAGTCTAATATACATGTAAATGCAGCTGGATCGGGGCCTGTCGATGAAGGCAGCTAGATCAGGGCCTGACAGCAGCGGCTGGATCGCGGCCTCACAGCAGGGGCTGGGTCGCGGCGACCGTCAATGAAGGCAGCTAGATCGCGGTGACGGTCGCGCCGCGAGCTGGCGGCAACCCGTCGCCAGCAAATAACGGTAGTTGCGAATCCAACTTCAGCGGCAGGTACCGCGATGAACAAGGCTGGCCTGCATGGGTCAGCCACACACGCTCATACTCGAACACTTACTCTAGTACATGTTTTATATATATATAGGGTGTTCATTTGTTATATTTATATAGGGTGTTCATTTTTGAACAGGGCCATTACAAGATCTGTCGTAAGTTTTTCTTTTCCACTTTTATAAATGCTTGCAGTTTGCTTTTCGCTTATGCAAATTTCGCATTTCGACAATTTTCGATTCTCGCATACTTTCATGGGACGTTTGTCGCTTGTTTATTCTTGTGTGTTCGCTTGGCGCTATCGAATGCAACAACACACGGCAATTTGAAGTTATGCGCCGGCCTGAACTTTAAAAATTGTCGTCGCATTCCTTTGCGGATTAGACGGTTGCCCTCCGCGAACCTCGCCCAACGTAGGCCACACCCACGTTTGTCGCTTGTTTATTCTTGAGTGTTCGCTTGGCGCTATCGAATGCAACAAGTTTTCGCCATCCAACTTATTAATGGCATATAATCCTGATCTACTCACATAGCTAATAAAAATAATAAACACTACTGTCTGAATCACGTATAGTGTGAAATCAAACGTGCTGAGACGACGTTTAGAATCGAACTGCCTGATCTGACGAGCAGGCTCTTTATTTATACAAAAGCTTAGTCTAATATACATGTAAATGCAGCTGGATCGGGGCCTGTCGATGAAGGCAGCTAGATCAGGGCCTGACAGCAGCGGCTGGATCGCGGCCTCACAGCAGGGGCTGGGTCGCGGCGACCGTCAATGAAGGCAGCTAGATCGCGGTGACGGTCGCGCCGCGAGCTGGCGGCAACCCGTCGCCAGCAAATAACGGTAGTTGCGAATCCAACTTCAGCGGCAGGTACCGCGAAGAACAAGGCTGGCCTGCATGGGTCAGCCACACACGCTCATACTCGAACACTTACTCTAGTACATGTTTTATATATATATAGGGTGTTCATTTGTTATATTTATATAGGGTGTTCATTTTTGAACAGGGCCATTACAAGATCTGTCGTAAGTTTTTCTTTTCCACTTTTATAAATGCTTGCAGTTTGCTTTTCGCTTATGCAAATTTCGCATTTCGACAATTTTCGATTCTCGCATACTTTCATGCAGTAGGCTTTACCACTTTTAGCCATACATTTCAAATCGCTTTCATTCAGATGTCCCATTCTATAATGCCATAGATCAAGGTCGTTTTGACCACCATGCATTATACTATTCACTTGATGCTTTTCGCCATGCAAGTAGTACAAGTTACCGTATCTTTGCGCACGTAACCAAATTTCGTTATTTTTCATAACAAGTGCTTAATTTTTCCGAAAATGAACTTCAAAACCATTGTCTGTGATTTTGGAAACCGACATCAAACTTTGGCGCAAATCCGATACATAGAACACATCTTTCAGCGTTGAGTCAGCCCGTTGCTGCTGCTTCTTAACTGCGACTTTAACATTACCAATGCCACTAATCCGTGTGGTCTTATTGTTTGCCAGATGCAAAGTCCTTTCAACTTTTGCAATATCGGTGAACATGTTCTTATTTGAACTCATGTGTGCCGTGCAACCACTATCGAGGCACCACAAACCATGTTTTTCACCTTCTCATCATATGTTTTCCATACAGCTCGATCTGTCGCTTTTACATGCTATGATGAAATTCATTTTTGACAATCTATCAGAGTTGCCAGATCGTTATATTACATTCACAGAGTTTGTATTACATTTGCAACAGTTTGTAACACGTCTATTCTTGTATGGCGCTATCCTCGTAGCCGCCATTGGGCAACCTCGGCTAACTCAGATTTCTCAGGGTGTGGTAGCTCCAACCCTGCCCATAGACGGTACAGATCCGAAACATGACTCAACCTTCACAACACTACATATCACCCTACATGCACACACACAAAATAAACGGAACAGTTGGTAGGCCTGGTGTATCTGGCCACGACGTACCCGCCCTTCCTGCAATGGACCCAAAGGGATTTTGGGGGTCCATCGCCCTCATATTGGAATCGGCGACTAATCTATTCCATACTCCCGGTAATTCTCCCCTCCAAACGAAACTACTCTCGTTTCATGATTTAACTAAATTTTATTTAGTTTATCATTAATTTAATATCCATCACTTAACTCTAACAACAAAAAATCTTAATAATTGTAGTTTTTAAATTTAACCACTATGTAAGTGGAATGGAAGAATAATTCAGTGGCCTTTTTTTCGCCCCTTTTTAATTTCACTTCTTCGGCCCTTATGTCACGCCCCTTTTTTGGACTTTTTTTCGGCCTCGCGCGTTTGCTGCATCTAGCATGCCAATAGCTTTGTGCTTAAACCGTTTGAGAATTGTAAGATAATTTTTAGATTAAAGCACATGCCCTGAGGTATGCAACACAAAAATATAATGGGACGTTTGTCGCTTGTTTATTCTTGGGTGTTCGCTTGGCGCTATCGAATGCAACAAATAATAATAATATATGTACTTTAATTTAAAATTAAAAGTCTTATTATTATTGGAGCAACTCTGCTGACGTTGCCCCAGTTGTGGCTGCCCTCCTATTTGGGGCTGGATATTGCAGGACAGAAGATCCTGCTGCTGCTCCTTCCGAGCTTGGGACTGAGGGTTGCGGAGCTGAAGTTCCCGGTGCTCAACGCGAAGCCGCTCCTGGAAATTGTCCAGATGTCTTTCAGCTGGCCTAGCAGTCCGGGCAGCAGTGGCCTTCCCTTGCACAACTTGGCTGTACGACGTCTTAGTTGCCCGTGTTGGATGCGTTAAGATCTGCTGTGTCTTACGCGGTTTAGAGGCTGTTGCTCCTTCGTGGCGTGTTCTGGTTTTTTGTTTAGTGGCTGTTGTTGCTGTACTGACACTGCTGTGCCTGCAGCTTCTGCTGTGGTTTCGCACGTGTAGTGCGTGTAGTATTTTTGAAAAATAATAAATAATCAGCTTATGGCGGGCATCTCTTTTTTTTCTTTGACACTGATCAGAATAAGCTTCGAGCCACTGTGCGTAAATGCGCCACTGTAGGAATTTTCTTCTTCCAGTAAGTATGGGGAATATCACCAGATAGACCCCGCATTGCACATCTGTTTCTGATGTAACTTGCTGTATTTACTGCCTCTCCCCAAAAGGATGGAGGCGCACCATATCGACCAGGGTACGGTTCTTTCTTTCTGCCAAGCCATTCTGCTGTGGCGTGTGCGGTGTTGTGAGGCGTCTCTGGATTCCGTTGACCTCCATGTACTTGTCGAACTCTTTGTTGCAGTACTCAGTCCCGTTATCTGACTGAAGTACTTTAATCTTCTTACCCGTGAAGTTCTCAGCTGCAGCTTTATGTACTTTAGAAGCTTCCAATAAATCTGACTTCTGTTTAAGAAAGTGAACTTCACAATAGCGCGAATAGTCATCTATAAAAGTTGCGAAGTATTTACATCCTCTCAGGGATTGCGTTCTCATTGGGCCGCATACATCGCTATGAATTATTTCCAATAGTTTATATTATATGTATATTTTTTATTCACAGACATCCACATATGTATGTTAATTATTTTTTTGTTTTTGTTCTGTCTCTTGTGTGGTTCGATGGAACACCAAAAAAAAATGTTACACTGCCAGGAGGACGGTCCGACGACCTGCGTTGAGAATCGGCTTCCACCGCCTTGGTGATTCCAAATCCTGGGTGGTTGGGGGTCTTCGATCCTTGCCGGTACAGGTCTTGCCGGTACAGATCTTGCCGGTTTTGATCAATTATTTCAATCCAATCCACTTTAAGCCGTGGGTGGCTTCAAAGAATGTGTAGTTGATCTTTCACTTGTGCCAAAATATATGTTAAATTTCACAATTTCACTGGCGGGAATCTGACGCGTCTTATTGCGCTGGGACCTCGAACAGAGAAGGCGGAAACCAGAGCTAAGAAGCAGAAGCTTCTCTCTAGCACCGCTGTTAACAGCTGCTAACAACAGATCACGGTTGCTTTTTCTTTTATCACAGCTGACCTTGGCGCGTGAGTCCGAAAATTCAAATGTACTTATCAATTTGCATTCAATGGACTATGGGGCCTGTTTAATGCACGATTAAACGGAGTCGACTTGTAGGATCGAACTGCCCGCTCTGACGAGCAGGCTATTTATTTATACAAAAGCTTAGTCTAATATATATGTAAATGCAGCTGGATCGGGGCCTGTCGATGAAGGCAGCTAGATTAGGGCCTGACAGCAGCGGCTGGATCGCGGCCTTACAGCAGGGCTGGGTCGCGGCGACCGTCAATGAAGGCAGCTAGATCGCGGTGACCGTCGCGCCGCGAGCTGGCGGCAACCCGTCACCAGCAAATAACGGTAGTTGCGAATCCAACTTCAGCGGCAGGTACCGCGATGAACAAGGCTGGCCTGCATGGGTCAGCCACACACGCTCATACTCGAACACTTACTCTAGTACATGTTTTATATATATATAGGGTGTTCATTTGTTATATTTATATAGGGTGTTCATTTTTGAACAGGGCCATTACAAGATCTGTCGTAAGTTTTTCTTTTCCACTTTTATAAATGCTTGCAGTTTGCTTTTCGCTTATGCAAATTTCGCATTTCGACAATTTTCGATTCTCGCATACTTTCATGCAGTAGGCTTTACCACTTTTAGCCATACATTTCAAATCGCTTTCATTCAGATGTCCCATTCTATAATGCCATAGATCAAGGTCGTTTTGACCACCATGCATTATACTATTCACTTGATGCTTTTCGCCATGCAAGTAGTACAAGTTACCGTATCTTTGCGCACGTAACCAAATTTCGTTATTTTTCATAACAAGTGCTTAATTTTTCCGAAAATGAACTTCAAAACCATTGTCTGTGATTTTGGAAACCGACATCAAACTTTGGCGCAAATCCGATACATAGAACACATCTTTCAGCGTTGAGTCAGCCCGTTGCTGCTGCTTCTTAACTGCGACTTTAACATTACCAATGCCACTAATCCGTGTGGTCTTATTGTTTGCCAGATGCAAAGTCCTTTCAACTTTTGCAATATCGGTGAACATGTTCTTATTTGAACTCATGTGTGCCGTGCAACCACTATCGAGGCACCACAAACCATGTTTTTCACCTTCTCATCATATGTTTTCCATACAGCTCGATCTGTCGCTTTTACATGCTATGATGAAATTCATTTTTGACAATCTATCAGAGTTGCCAGATCGTTATATTACATTCACAGAGTTTGTATTACATTTGCAACAGTTTGTAACACGTCTATTCTTGTATGGCGCTATCCTCGTAGCCGCCATTGGGCAACCTCGGCTAACTCAGATTTCTCAGGGTGTGGTAGCTCCAACCCTGCCCATAGACGGTACAGATCCGAAACATGACTCAACCTTCACAACACTACATATCACCCTACATGCACACACACAAAATAAACGGAACAGTTGGTAGGCCTGGTGTATCTGGCCACGACGTACCCGCCCTTCCTGCAATGGACCCAAAGGGATTTTGGGGGTCCATCGCCCTCATATTGGAATCGGCGACTAATCTATTCCATACTCCCGGTAATTCTCCCCTCCAAACGAATCTACTCTCGTTTCATGATTTAACTAAATTTTATTTAGTTTATCATTAATTTAATATCCATCACTTAACTCTAACAAAAAAAAATCTTAATAATTGTAGTTTTTAAATTTAACCACTATGTAAGTGGAATGGAAGAATAATTCAGTGGCCTTTTTTTCGCCCCTTTTTAATTTCACTTGTTCGGCCCTTTTGTCACGCCCCTTTTTTGGACTTTGTTTCGGCCTCGCGCGTTTGCTGCATCTAGCATGCCAATAGCTTTGTGCTTAAACCGTTTGAGAATTGTAAGATCATTTTTAGATTAAAGCACATGCCCTGAGGTATGCAACACAAAAATTTAATGGGACGTTTGTCGCTTGTTTATTCTTGGGTGTTCGCTTGGCGCTATCGAATGCAACAAATAATAATAATATATGTACTTTTATTTAAAATTAAAAGTCTTATTATTATTGGAGCAACTCTGCTGACGTTGCCCCAGTTGTGGCTGCCCTCCTATTTGGGGCTGGATATTGCAGGATAGAAGATCCTGCTGCTGCTCCTTCCGAGCTTGGGACTGAGGGTTGCGGAGCTGAAGTTCCTTGTGCTCAACGCGAAGCCGCTCCTGGAAATTGTCCAGATGTCTTTCAGCTGGCCTAGCAGTCCGGGCAGCAGTGGCCTTCCCTTGCACAACTTGGCTGTACGACGTCTTAGTTGCCCGTGTTGGATGCGTTAAGATCTGCTGTGTCTTACGCGGCTTAGAGGCTGTTGCTCCTTCGTGGCGTGTTCTGGTTTTTTGTTTAGTGGCTGTTGTTGCTGTACTGACACTGCTGTGCCTGCAGCTTCTGCTGTGGTTTCGCAGTTTCAGTACGTGTAATGAGTAATTTGTTTCTGGCTGTCTTATATGTGGGGCAACCTTTGTAAATGGCAACGTGGTTGCCCTTACAGTTGGCGCACGTAGCCTCCGTGTCTTCAGTTTTTGTACAATCCGTAGTTGCATGGCTACCAGCACACTTCAGACAGACAAACGGCCTGCGGCAGTAGTTTTTACTGTGCCCAAATGCTTGGCAGCAATAGCACTGGACAGGATCAAGACATCGCATCCGTCGCTCAACAACAATTATGCATTCTTCTGATCTTGATTGTGTATTATGTGTTTGTAGATGTGTCTGCATGTCTGTGTGCTTGTGTTTTGTTCTCAGCGTGCTGTGCTTTCATCTCTGTTACTGTGTCTCTTCCAATTTCAATCTTTCATTCGTTTGTTTGCGCTCTCGCTCACGCCCACGCCCACGCCCATTGCAAATCCAATTTTGAGCAGCGCTCATTGAGCTCATTGCACGCAAAGCTCAATTTGCGTGGAACTGCTCCGACTGGCCATTGGGATTTTGCGTGCCAACTTTTGCAGGTTGCCAACAGCATAGCCCTCGCCCTGCAAGAACAGCCGAAAGGCCTCGGCCAACTTGGCCGGTTGCTCCTCCAGCACCATGGCTCAATCAGAGATCTTCATCCAGGATGAGTTTGTTGGATCCAAGCGACCATTGAATGTCACCGTATCGTCGACGTGCGGCGACAGCGAACCCGTTATATTGATAACGGGCATCTTAAGCGTAGTGGCTGCCGTCTCAGCACCGGGTGTTCCTGGCGGTGTGCGCGCCAAATGCAAATCATTGCGATGAATATAGGCATTGATGAGCATGGCCAGATTAGTGGGATTGACGCCGCGCTCAAAGTGCTGCTTATACATCTGCACGAGGTCATGATTGCGCTCCTCCGGATTGCGTCCGAAATGATGCCACATCAGATAATCGATGACGCCCTGTGTCATCCCCTTGGTGCGCAAGAATCGCGCATTAAAACTCTGATAGCCCCACTCGATCCAGCCAGATTGTGTCGACACACAGTTTATCAGACACAAGGCGCCCACCTTATCCGGATGCCCGTGGGCGAAACGTGCTAGAATATTCGCCCCAGCACCATATGCGTTCAGTGTAGGGTACATCCTTAAGTCGTTGGCGTTTTAAATATATCAAGCAGAAGAAACACAAATATGTGAAACGTACAAGCAATTTGAGTAAGTCTACCAAATGCAAGCCGAACGCCTTTTCTTCATATGTAGGAAATATATATATATATATATATATATGTTCAGTTTTGTATACTATTGTGGTGCATAATTGTTTGTTTTGTTATAAATAGAAACAAGTTCCTTACAACAAATACAAATACCCATACAAAAGTAAAAACTCTAAATGACCATATATGTGTGTGCATCTGTGTGTCTGTGTGTGTGTGGGTGTGTGTGTGTATGCTGGTGTCCATGTGCATGATGCGAATGGCGACCAGCCAGCTGTGCCTCCAGTGCGTATTGTTTCTGGAACAGCTGACGCTTCTGCTGCAGCAGACGATGCTGCAACAGCTGCTGTTGCAACGGTGGCTTCTGCATGGGCGACAAATGTTGCTGCTGCTGCTGCTGTTGCTGTTGCTGATGCGTTAGGGAATAGATGACGCCGCCGGGTGGTGGTGGCGGTGGCGCATAGAGCGCATGTCCACCATACAGGTCACTGCTCACGGCGGCATCCAGGAGCAGTGGCTGCTGCTGCGGCGCCGCAAACGACAAATGCTGATGATGATGATGTTGGGGCGCATAGATGGCGGCCGCTTCCTGCTGCAACTGCTGGATCTCCAGCCAGCCGCCGTGCCGCTTGGCGTGCTCATAGCGATAGCTGCCGTAGACACGACTTGCACCCAAGAGCGTGCTGGAGCTGAGCAATCCCTGGGCGACCAGGCCATCGCTGGCGCGTCGCCCCTCCCGAAAATGGATGGGCGAACGCTTGTCAACGAAGGGCGGCGGCGCCGGCGCTGGCAAGGCCGTTGGCATATGGATGTACGAATTGTGGCTGCTGTACAACGAATGCTCCGAATCCGAATGCTCGCTTCCGATGGCAATGGATGATGGAACAGATGCAGCCACCGATGATGCAGTGGCTGTGCCTGTGCCGGCAGCAATCGTTGCCAACATGGAGTTGCTCATGCAGGAGGGCAGACTGCCATGTCCGTGTGCCATATCCGGTTGTGTTGCTGGCTGCAGCACAAAGTCCAGGCTCTCGTAGGCGCTGCAATTGCTCTTGGAGCTACCGCGACTCAGATTCTGCGATAGACTCTTCGAGTAGCTGCCGGCGAGGACGCCACTGGAGCTGCTGCTGCTTGCATAGGAGCGTGTCCTTGCCGCTTGATGCTGGCTGCTCGTCAAATCGGTTGATGATTGTGAGCCTTCCTTATTATTATTATTATGATTATTATTGCCGCCGGTTGTGGCATCGTTGTGACAGCCCTGATCCGTTTCGCAGCCCTCGTCGGTGCTGGAGCTACCCTGTGCGAGCACCTTCTTCTCAAACGTCTTCTTCTTCTTGTCACGTCCGTCTCCATTTGGCTGGCACTTTGTCGTCGCGAGTCTTCCTCCTCCTTGGTAGATTCATTGACTAAACGGGAACACGATTCTACCTCCCAAAACCGACGAACGATTTTATCAAGCTTGTGATCTGGGCTAGGATTTGGCATCATAACCGAGCTAGTGACCATCAATGAGGCAGGGCTCGCTGAAGAAGTTCCTCCTGTCACTATCCAGCCCAGTTGAGTTTTTTGAAGAATAGGCAAACCAGGAGCGATTTTGATTTGACCGACACACAACAATTCAAAAAACAGGCCAGCTCCAATTAACAAATCAATTTTGTGCGCCTTGAAGAACTCTGGATCAGCCAAGCGAATATTTGAGGGTATATTCCAGAGCTCAGTGTCGACATCGTAGCTAGGCTGATTTCCAGTTATAGATGGAGCTACGAGAACTGAGATGTCGGCAGAGTAGGCAGATGCTCGCGATTGAAAACTTATATCGGCTGAGTAGCCTTCTGAGGCAACAGTAGACTCCCCCAATCCTGAGATCAAAGTAGGTGAGCGATGCTTGCGCAGCTGGAGGTGTTGAGCTAAACGAGATGTGATGATGTGCACCTGCGATCCAGAATCCAGTAGCGCTCGGCAAGGGACTAAAACTCCAGTACGACTTCTAATGTTGATTACAGCAGTTGCCAAGAGCACCACGTCTTGACTAAGATTTTGGGCTACAAGTGTTGCCGAAGGGTTTGCAGCAGGCGGATGCGAAGCAAAGATAACTTGAGAGCCGTCAATCTGATTCTCAAAATGCAGAAGCGTATGATGCTTGGCTTTGCAGCGGTTGCAGGTAGTGGAGCTGCACTCCTTTAGCCGATGACCTTTACACAGGCAATTAATGCAAAGGTTGAGCTTCTTTACCTCTCGTAGACGCAGTTGCGGAGACAGATTTCCAAAACGGGAACAGTTATAAATTAAGTGGCCAAAGGTCCCACAGAACACACATTTATTTGTGTTGGAGTTAGTAGCGACAAAGGCCTTTCTGCTAGTGTTAACGATTTTACTACTTTTTCCCACCTTAGAGCTAGGCGTATACGTTGCCATAGCGTGTTCCACATTTTCCAACCTTTGACATCGTCGATCCAGAAATGCCAAGAACTGCTCACAAGTAGGAATAGTATCCATCGGTGCTGTCTCCTCCCAACTGATCTGCGTTGCCTTGTCTACTTTCTGCAGCAAACTGTGCACGATAATGAATCCCGCAATCTGCTCAACGTTGCCCAGGCTTTGTAGAGCGCGCATGTTGGAATTAACCGTATCCGAAAGGGTTCGAAGTTTTACCGCTGACGACGACTCGATGCAATCTAATCCCAATATCTCCGTGATATGTGCTTGGAAAATGAGACGCTTGTTGTTAAACCGTTTTTTAAGGAGCTCCAATGCAACTGGATAGTTAGTGCTGCTGATTTCCAACGAAGAAACACTATCCAAGGCTGATCCTTTCAGACACGATCGCAAGTGCTGAAACTTCTCCACATCCGAAAGTCCTGAGTCCGCATCAATGATTGAAGAAAACATCGCTATGAACTCTGCAAACTTTGTGTATCCTCCACTAAACTCGGGCAGCTTGATCTCAGGCAACCGGATTCGGCTTTGAGACAATGTGTGATTGTCAACACAGGTATCTTGCCTCATAGTCGAGCACAACGGCGACGACAACTTTCGTTTGTCAATTTCGCGTCGCAAGCTAGTTTCCACTAATATTGAGAGGTCATCAAAACATGCCCGTAATTCACTCCCGATTTCATCATAATCCAGCTCCTCCAACGCGTCATGCATATTGTAAAATGCCTGCTGAGCACTTTGCAACGCCTCGAGCCGAACAGCCAACTCTTGTTCGCTGAGATGCACAATTTGCTCCGGAGCGATTGCTTTGGCCATCCGTTTTACCTGCTCATCAATAGCTTTGGCCTTGGCTTTGTAAAACGGGGCAGTACGAGACTGAACGGCAGCAGAATTATGCATTTTAATATTCCTTTAGGAATCACGGAATTTTTCACTACAGCTTTAACACACCAGTTCAAACGACGAAATGTCAAACACCTTGTTCATAAGCGCAAGCAAAACGAAACGAGACAAGCAATAACAATGCAGAAACGGCTGCTGCAATTGTTTAAGCAAACGCGATAAGCGAATAGACTGCGCAGGCGCCAATGTCAATTTGAGGTCAAACACTTGAACCGAAAGTGAGCGCAAAACGAACCGAGAATATCGACAGCAATGCAAGAGCGCGGGCGCGAGTTTTATTAACTCTTCACTTTAAATAATTTGTATTTATTTAAACAAACAGAGCTAATTAATCACGTCTTGGTCACCAATGTTGAGCTATTGAGCTTTTTCAATAGCTATCGAATTTATACAAAGTCACACTAATAAATAGAAACGCACCGAAATTTGCTTTTCTATAAATTAAGTTTATTTGCCTTCGTGGCCAAAATTAAAAATAGTTACAATTGTTTATTAGAAGCTCCGATTTGAGCTTTACACCTTTAATTGTTCGAACCAATCCGCCGACTTGCGGTGTCGAACACAGTGCCGCGACTTGAATTCTCGATAGACGAAATAGAACTAATTAGCTGCCGAATTTGCCTTGGCTGAGCGCAAGCAAAGTGAAAACAAATGCAATAAAACGAAATGAGGATGAGCATGTACAAAACAACAGTTATGATCTTTACGTTAATTTGCTCTTTATGCTGCGCAGAGCATAACTTATCAAAGAGAAAAATATTAAGAGAGAAGCTGCTTTAATTGTTGTTTGGCGCGGATACCTGCGTAACCAAACATTCTCCCCCCGTTGAAAGACACGGGCTTTCAACAGCATCCTCTTGCGGAAGCGCACACAACTTGCGCACAGCTCTCTTTATTGTTCCAGTTGACGTCTTGAGAACAGCTACTCGGGAAACGCCGTCAGCACCAGCAACAAGCTCGACCACACGAGCCAGTGGCCATTTAAGGGGTGGCAAGTTTTCATCCTTTACAAGGACAACATCGTTGATGTGAACACCCGGGTAGGATTTTCTCCATTTGGACCGTTGCTGAAGAAGCGTTAAATATTCATCACGCCAACGACTCCAGAAAATTTGCTGCACATCCAGATCTGCAGGGTGCTCTGAAAGTGGAAAGAGAGGTCGAGAGTTTATTATTGCCCCAATGTGGCAAACCAGTGTGCGCAAATCATCCAGGGGCAAAACCGAGGGTCCGACCGACCGATAGAAATGGTATTTTGCTGTCTTCACCGCCGCCTCCCAAAGTCCACCAAAGTGTGGTGAGCGAGGTGGGATGAATTCCCATTCGATGTCGTCAGAGACACAAAACTGTCGGACAGAGTCGATGTGCTTCTCGCTGAGGAAGAGTCGCTTGAGTTCAGCTAAGTCATTCTTGGCTCCGACGAAATTTGTCGCATTGTCCGACCATATGCGAACAGGTTTACATCTGGTAAGAATAAACCTCTTAAGTGCATTGAGAAAGGCTGCTGTTGACAAATCAGGAACCAGTTCGAGATGCACCGCCTTTGTTGCGAAGCAAATGAAGACCGAGATGTAGCATTTTACTGGTCCTTTGTTACGAATCTCACTCTTGTAATAAAACGGTCCACAATAGTCCACTCCAGTGACTGCGAAAGGATGCGAGCCACTAACACGATCGCGGGGAAGATCAGCCATGATTGTCTCAGCCAGGACCGGTTTTGCTCGAAAACACATAATGCATTTTGTTGTTACGCTGGAGACAGTCTTACGCACACCAATAGGCCAATAGTGGAGCCGAATATGAGCAAGCAGAGAACGAGGTCCGGCATGCAGCTGACGCCTGTGAAAATGCCTGATGATGGCGCGTGTGACAGGATGATGATCGGCCAGTGTGTGTGTGTGTGGGTGTGTGTGTGTATGCTGGTGTCCATGTGCATGATGCGAATGGCGACCAGCCAGCTGTGCCTCCAGTGCGTATTGTTTCTGGAACAGCTGACGCTTCTGCTGCAGCAGACGATGCTGCAACAGCTGCTGTTGCAACGGTGGCTTCTGCATGGGCGACAAATGTTGCTGCTGCTGTTGCTGATGCGTTAGGGAATAGATGACGCCGCCGGGTGGTGGTGGCGGTGGCGCATAGAGCGCATGTCCACCATACAGGTCACTGCTCACGGCGGCATCCAGCAGCAGTGGCTGCTGCTGCGGCGCCGCAAACGACAAATGCTGATAGATGGCGGCCGCTTCCTGCTGCAACTGCTGGATCTCCAGCCAGCCGCCGTGCCGCTTGGCGTGCTCATAGCGATAGCTGCCGTAAAAACGACTTGCACCCAAGAGCGTGCTGAAGCTGAGCAATCCCTGGGCGACCAGGCCATCGCTGGCGCATCGCCCCTCCCGAAAATGGATGGGCGAACGCTTGTCAACGAAGGGCGGCGGCGCCGGCGCTGGCAAGGCCGTTGGCATATGGATGTACGAATTGTGGCTGCTGTACAACGAATGCTCCGAATCCGAATGCTCGCTTCCGATGGCAATGGATGATGGGACAGATGCAGCCGGCGATGATGCAGTGGCTGTGCCTGTGCTGGCAGCAATCGTTGCCAACATGGAGTTGCTCATGCAGGAGGGCAGACTGCCATGTCCGTGTGCCATATCCGGTTGTGTTGCTGGCTGCAGCACAAAGTCCAGGCTCTCGTAGGCGCTGCAATTGCTCTTGGAGCTGCCGCGACTCAGATTCTGCGATAGACTCTTCGAGTAGCTGCCGGCGAGGACGCCACTGGAGCTGCTGCTGCTTGCATAGGAGCGTGTCCTTGCCGCTTGATGCTGGCTGCTCGTTAAATCGGTTGATGATTGTGAGCCTTCCTTATTATTATTATTATGATTATTATCGCCGCCGGTTGTGGCATCGTTGTGACAGCCCTGATCCGTTTCGCAGCCCTCGTCGGTGCTGGAGCTACCCTGTGCGAGCACCTTCTTCTCAAACGTCTTCTTCTTCTTGTCACGTCCGTCTCCATTTGGCTGGCACTTTGTCGTCGCGGAGTCTTCCTCCTCCTTGGTAGATTCATTGACTAAACGGGAACACGATTCTACCTCCCAAAACCGACGAACGATTTCATCAAGCTTGTGATCTGGGCTAGGATTTGGCATCATAACCGAGCTAGTGACCATCAATGAGGCAGGGCTCGCTGAAGAAGTTCCTCCTGTCACTATCCAGCCCAGTTGAGTTTTTTGAAGAATAGGCAAACCAGGAGCGATTTTGATTTGACCGACACACAACAATTCAAAAAACAGGCCAGCTCCAATTAACAAATCAATTTTGTGCGCCTTGAAGAACTCTGGATCAGCCAAGCGAATATTTGAGGGTATATTCCAGAGCTCAGTGTCGACATTATTCATGGAAAATACCATCTTCCTGGTAGCTTCTGGGCTGATTTTGCTCCACTCATCCCGCAGAGCATTTTTCAGATCCTCTTTGCTGGATATGCTGTGTTTCCGGATGTTTTTTTCCAGCAGAGCCCACAAATTCTCAATAACATTTAAATCTGGAGACTGGGCCGGTGGAATTATCATGTGGGGGCAGTTCCTGATGAGCCAGGACTGTACTATCTGGGCCTTATGCTTGGGATCGTTGTCCTGGTTGAACCGGAAAGTACGTCGGATTCCTACCTTCTCGGCACTTTGGAGTAAATTTTCCTTTAGTATGTTGAAGTACACATTCTTGTCCATTGTTGTTTAAAAAATCACAAAATTCCCGAATCCGGCTGACGAGATACATCCCCTTGCCATGTCACTTCCTCCACCATGCTTGACTGTTGTCTGTACGTGTTTGGGATTCAGCTCAGTATTGGACTGTCGCCAAACATAACTCCGTCCGTCTGAGTCAAAAGTTGAATTTGGACTCATCTACAAATATGACTGTGTTCCAGAATTCCAAATCCTTGTCGAAGCAGGTGGGGAAACCCCAGTTTATTGGGGTCATATAAAATTAATATATGACCCCAATAAACTGGGGTTAATATATATACCTACCATCGGTCTTTGGAATTTTTGAAAAATAATAAATAATCAGCTTACGGCGGGCATCTCTGTTTTTTTCACTGTGCGTAAATGCGCCACTGTAGGAATTTTCTTCTTCCAGTAAGTATGGGGAATATCACCAGATAGACCCCGCATTGCACATCTGTTTCTGATGTAACTTGCTGTATTTACTGCCTCTCCCCAAAAGGATGGAGGCGCACCAGATTGCTTCATCATACAGCGGGCCATATCGACCAGGGTACGGTTCTTTCTTTCTGCCAAGCCATTCTGCTGTGGCGTGTGCGGTGTTGTGAGGCGTCTCTGGATTCCGTTGACCTCCATGTACTTGTCGAACTCTTTGTTGCAGTACTCAGTCCCGTTATCTGACTGAAGTACTTTAATCTTCTTACCCGTGAAGTTCTCAGCTGCAGCTTTATGTACTTTAGAAGCTTCCAATAAATCTGACTTCTGTTTAAGAAAGTGAACTTCACAATAGCGCGAATAGTCATCTATAAAAGTTGCGAAGTATTTACATCCTCTCAGGGATTGCGTTCTCATTGGGCCGCATACATCGCTATGAATTATTTCCAATAGTTTATATTATATGTATATTTTTTATTCACACACATCCACATATGTATGTTAATTATTTTTTTGTTTTTGTTCTGTCTTTTGTGTGGTTCGATGGAACACCCAAAAAAAATGTTACACTGCCAGGGGGACGGTCCGACGACCTGCGTTGAGAATCGGCTTCCACCGCCTTGGTGATTCCAAATCCTGGGTGGTTGGGGGTCTTCGATCCTTGCCGGTACGGGTCTTGCCGGTACAGATCTTGCCGGTTTTGATCAATTATTTCAATCCAATCCACTTTAAGCCGTGGGTGGCTTCAAAGAATGTGTAGTTGATCTTTCACTTGTGCCAAAATATATGTTAAATTTCACAATTTCACTGGCGGGAATCTGACGCGTCTTATTGCGCTGGGACCTCGAACAGAGAAGGCGGAAACCAGAGCTAAGAAGCAGAAGCTTCTCTCTAGCACCGCTGTTAACAGCTGCTAACAACAGATCATGGTTGCTTTTTCTTTTATCACAGCTGACCTTGGCGCGTGAGTCCGAAAATTCAAATGTACTTATCAATTTGCATTCAATGGACTATGGGGCCTGTTTAATGCACGATTAAACGGAGTCGACTTGTAGGATCGAACTGCCCGCTCTGACGAGCAGGCTCTTTATTTATACAAAAGCTTAGTCTAATATATATGTAAATGCAGCTGGATCGGGGCCTGTCGATGAAGGCAGCTAGATCAGGGCCTGACAGCAGCGGCTGGATCGCGGCCTCACAGCAGGGGCTGGGTCGCGGCGACCGTCAATGAAGGCAGCTAGATCGCGGTGACCGTCGCGCCGCGAGCTGGCGGCAACCCGTCGCCAGCAAATAACGGTAGTTGCGAATCCAACTTCAGCGGCAGGTACCGCGATGAACAAGGCTGGCCTGCATGGGTCAGCCACACACGCTCATACTCGAACACTTACTCTAGTACATGTTTTATATATATATAGGGTGTTCATTTGTTATATTTATATAGGGTGTTCATTTTTGAACAGGGCCATTACAAGATCTGTCGTAAGTTTTTCTTTTCCACTTTTATAAATGCTTGCAGTTTGCTTTTCGCTTATGCAAATTTCGCATTTCGACAATTTTCGATTCTCGCATACTTTCATGCCGTAGGCTTTACCACTTTTAGCCATACATTTCAAATCGCTTTCATTCAGATGTCCCATTCTATAATGCCATAGATCAAAGTCGTTTTGACCACCATGCATTATACTATTCACTTGATGCTTTTCGCCATTCAAGTAGTACAAGTTACCGTATCTTTGCGCACGTAGCCAAATTTCGTTATTTTTCATAACAAGTGCTTAATTTTTCCGAAAATGAACTTCAAAACCATTGTCTGTGATTTTGGAAACCGACATCAAACTTTGGCGCAAATCCGATACATAGAACACATCTTTCAGCGTTAAGTCAGCCCGTTGCTGCTGCTTCTTAACTGCGACTTTAACATTACCAATGCCACTAATCCGTGTGGTCTTATTGTTTGCCAGGTGCAAAATCCTTTCGACTTTTGCAATATCGGTGAACATGTTCTTATTTGAACTCATGTGTGCCGTGCAACCACTATCGAGGCACCACAAACCATGTTTTTCACCTTCTCATCATATGTTTTCCATACAGCTCGATCTGTCGCTTTTACATGCTATGATGAAATTCATTTTTGACAATCTATCAGAGTTGCCAGATCGTTATATTACATTCACAGAGTTTGTATTACATTTGCAACAGTTTGTAACACGTCTATTCTTGTATGGTGCTATCCTCGTAGCCGCCATTGGGCAACCTCGGCTAACTCAGATTTCTCAGGGTGTGGTAGCTCCAACCCTGCCCATAGACGGTACAGATCCGAAACATGACTCAACCTTCACAACACTACATATCACCCTACATGCACACACACAAAATAAACGGAACAGTTGGCAGGCCTGGTGTATATGGCCACGACGTACCCGCCCTTCCTGCAATGGACCCAAAGGGATTTTGGGGGTCCATCGCCCTCATATTGGAATTGGCGACTAATCTACTCTATACTCCCGGTGGTTCTCCCCTCCAAACGAATCTACTCTCGTTTCATGATTTAACTAAATTTTATTTAGTTTATCATTAATTTAATATCCATCACTTAACTCTAACAAAAAAAAATCTTAATAATTGTAGTTTTTAAATTTATTCACTATGTAAGTGGAATGGAAGAATAATTCAGTGGCCTTTTTTTCGCCCCTTTTTAATTTCACTTGTTCGGCCCTTTTGTCACGCCCCTTTTTTGGACTTTTTTTCGGCCTCGCGCGTTTGCTGCATCTAGCATGCCAATAGCTTTGTGCTTAAACCGTTTGAGAATTGTAAGATCATTTTTAGATTAAAGCACATGCCCTGAGGTATGCAACACAAAAATATAATGGGACGTTTGTCGCTTGTTTATTCTTGGGTGTTCGCTTGGCGCTATCGAATGCAACAAATAATAATAATATATGTACTTTAATTTAAAATTAAAAGTCTTATTATTATTGGAGCAACTCTGCTGACGTTGCCCCAGTTGTGGCTGCCCTCCTATTTGGGGCTGGATATTGCAGGACAGAAGATCCTGCTGCTGCTCCTTCCGAGCTTGGGACTGAGGGTTGCGGAGCTGAAGTTCCCGGTGCTCAACGCGAAGCCGCTCCTGGAAATTGTCCAGATGTCTTTCAGCTGGCCTAGCAGTCCGGGCAGCAGTGGCCTTCCCTTGCACAACTTGGCTGTACGACGTCTTAGTTGCCCGTGTTGGATGCGTTAAGATCTGCTGTGTCTTACGCGGTTTAGAGGCTGTTGCTCTTTCGTGGCGTGTTCTGGTTTTTTGTTTAGTGGCTGTTGTTGCTGTACTGACACTGCTGTGCCTGCAGCTTCTGCTGTGGTTTCGCAGTTTCAGTACGTGTAATGAGTAATTTGTTTCTGGCTGTCTTATATGTGGGGCAACCTTTGTAAATGGCAACGTGGTTGCCCTTACAGTTGGCGCACGTAGCCTCCGTGTCTTCAGTTTTTGTACAATCCGTAGTTGCATGGCTACCAGCACACTTCAGACAGACAAACGGCCTGCGGCAGTAGTTTTTACTGTGCCCAAATGCTTGGCAGCGATAGCACTGGACAGGATCAAGACATCGCATCCGTCGCTCAACAACAATTATGCATTCTTCTGATCTTGATTGTGTATTATGTGTTTGTAGATGTGTCTGCATGTCTGTGTGCTTGTGTTTTGTTCTCAGCGTGCTGTGCTTTCATCTCTGTTACTGTGTCTCTTCCAATTTCAATCTTTCATTCGTTTGTTTGCGCTCTCGCTCACGCCCACGCCCATTGCAAATCCAATTTTGATCGGCGCTCATTGAGCTCATTGCACGCAAAGCTCAATTTGCGTGGAACTGCTCCGACTGGCCATTGAGATTTTGCGTGCCAACTTTTGCAGGTTGCCAACAGCATAGCCCTCGCCCTGCAAGAACAGCCGAAAGGCCTCGGCCAACTTGGCCGGTTGCTCCTCCAGCACCATGGCTCAATCAGAGATCTTCATCCAGGATGAGTTTGTTGGATCCAAGCGACCATTGAATGTCACCGTATCGTCGACGTGCGGCGACAGCGAACCCGTTATATTGATAACGGGCATCTTAAGCGTAGTGGCTGCCGTCTCAGCACCGGGTGTTCCTGGCGGTGTGCGCGCCAAATGCAAATCATTGCGATGAATATAGGCATTGATGAGCATGGCCAGATTAGTGGGATTGACGCCGCGCTCAAAGTGCTGCTTATACATCTGCACGAGGTCATGATTGCGCTCCTCCGGATTGCGTCCGAAATGATGAAACATCAGATAATCGATGACGCCCTGTGTCATCCCCTTGGTGCGCAAGAATCGCGCATTAAAACTCTGATAGCCCCACTCGATCCAGCCAGATTGTGTCGACACACAGTTTATCAGACACATGGCGCCCACCTTATCCTGATGCCCGTGGGCGAAACGTGCTAGAATATTCGCCCCAGCACCATATGCGTTCAGTGTAGGGTACATCCTTAAGTCGTTGGCGTTTTAAATATATCAAGCAGAAGAAACACAAATATGTGAAACGTACAAGCAATTTGAGTCAGTCTACCAAATGCAAGCCGAACGCCTTTTCTTCATATGTAGGAAATATATATACATATATATATATATATATGTTCAATTTTGTATACTATTGTGGTGCATAATTGTTTGTTTTGTTATAAATAGAAACAAGTTCCTTACAACAAATACAAATACCCATACAAAAGTAAAAACTCTAAATGACCATGTATGTGTATGCATCTGTGTGTGTGTGTGTGTGTGTGTGTCTGTGTGTGTGTGTGTCTGTGTGTGCGTGTCTGTGTGCGTGTCTGTGTGTTGCTTAGCGACCTGAATGTTTTGTTCCTGCGAGTAAATTATTTAATTACGTATTCCCAAAAACAAAGCAAATCGAAATGAAGCAAAACTTGTACTACAAATATATCAAATTGTATATAAATAAAAGGCATGTATATGTATGTGTATACTTGCTATATTTACATGTATGTATGGCGTGCAAAAATGTTAATGGGAATGTTGCATTTGCTGTTTGTAAATTGAAACAAAACAAAAACCAATTTAATTTGTCATTTTCCTCTGTTTGCTCTTTGTTGTTAATAAAAGAAAATTGTAAGAAAAAAAAGAAAACTTTTATTTGTATGTTAATTTATTGTAAACAACAACAACAACAACAATAACAGCAGCAACAAGTATGAAAAATAATAATTAAATGATCCATTTCGACTGATTTATGTGTTAAAGTTTAAGCTTTGGACTATATACTTATGTGTATATGTATGTATATGGTATAAATATGCATCAGTCTGTACTTCCACTTTTAGTTCTACCATATACATATGTATATATACACATATACTACATGTACCACATATACACGTGTGTATGTGTATTAATATTGTAAAAATTATATAAATGAGCGTTGCGAGCATTAAATAATAATAATAAAATCAACAAAACAAATGTAAACTCTTATGAATACCAATAATAATTATAATAAATATAATAATTATAATACATAATTCAACAAATTCAATAAAATATATAAAATTTGATCTGAAAACCCTCAATACAAAATTCTGAATTGCGTTTCATTAAATAATATAATTGGTGGATATCTGATCAACGTTGAACTTACGATCGATCTATTTAGGCACATGATATTAGATCCAAAGTCCAGTTTTATTTCAGGTTCCATTATAAGTTGTGTTATACCATGAGTCCCTTGGAGAGCACACTAGCATATTTCAAGCGGAGGTGTGTGCGATAGGGAGATGTGCGGAGTTTGACCTGAAACGATACTATCGGAATGCGGATGTATCCAACCTCTCCGATAGTCAAGCAGCAATAAATGCCTTAAATGGGACGAAAATAACATCCAAAGTAGTGACCAACTCGGAAAACATAATAGGCTCCCCTAAGATGGGTTCCGGGTCACATGGACATAGCGGGGAACGAAGAGGCCGACATGCAAGCAAGAATGGGGGCAGAGAGACCCATGATAGGCCCTGAACCGTATACGGCTACAAATCAGGGACGAAGAAAGACATGCGGGAACGGAGCTGGGCAGAGACACCAGGACTCCGACAAGCCAGAAGTCTCCTTGGTGGCTATAATCAAAACCTAACCAAATTAGGTATTTATAGCAGCGATGTATGCAGGTTTTGCTAATACGAGGAGGAATCCTCGACGTACATCCTAGCAGAATGCGTCGCCTTAACCAGGAAAAGATGCAGCATCCTAGGGCAGGATGTCATGAGGCCCACGGACATAGAAACCCTCAACCCAACAAAGATGCTGGCATTCGTGCAGGAGGTGGGATTCATGGAAGAAATGTAGGCTCAGTAAACCTTATAGGTCGCAGTGCTAACTTTTTCGCCAACCGTAATAATTATAAGTTGTGTGATTCCAAACTTATGCAACTCGACTCTGAAAATCCCTCGAATTGAAAACAGAATTTGATTTTTGCGTCAAACGTTTTATTTTAAATATATATCGCCTTCCATAAGTCGTTTACAATTGTTCATATCCATCATATCATATAGCCTTAAACAAAATTTAAAAAAAAATCGAATTTTGTACACCCAAAAAATATTTGCCGAAAATTGCAATAAGAACCAAAACATGTATATATATATAATCATTTGAATTAATAATAATATAAGCATATATATATAAATTGTAGGTTTAATTTTCCAATTATTGGGCTATATGAGCTGAGGCCAACTTGGAATTACCGCGAATAAATATGTATATAAGTATATTGTATATAGTAAACATTTACATCAAAAAAGTAATACATAGATATATAATTTGATCAGTTTAGATGCTGTCTTATCGTGTATAGAGTATATATGTTTTGTGTGTATATATATGTGTATACTTAGTTTCAAACATAGTGGTCCAGGGACAATACATATAGTTTCTTGGTTGGCCGCGATCCAACCCGGACCCCGAACCACTCACAATCGGCATATTGTTATTGTTATGTATCGCATGTATATAGTATATTGTTGTTGTATAAGTTATGTAAAATCGTCATGAGGTTTTAATTTTTTTTTTTTTTTAAATTTTTTTTATATATATTTTTTTTGTGTAGCCTGTTTTAGCAAATTACAACATTCATTTTAGTTAGTTTAATTAATTTCATTTCTGTATGTTTTAAGATCGATTTTTGTTCGGTTTCCGATTATGCAATATTCTGTGGTTATTGTGTATTGTAAGTATTACGAGTAGATGATCTCAAAAGGAGTAACGCGGCATTTAGTAAAACACGGAGATATTTTTGTTTTTTTTTTTGGCTTTTTTCAAATACTTTTTTTCCATCAAAAATTCGTCTACTGCATGTCCTGTCTGTACCTGTTGCTAATTTCTGCATGTCTAAATCCACCTCGAACATTCGCAAATTGAAAATTTTCTGATTTACCGTTGAGCTAGTGAAAAGTTTTGTAATTATTGCTGACTCAATTCTATTTGTATTCTTGTGGTGGTGTCGATAATATCTCCAGAAATGCATTTTATATATCGTGTATCGTAAAAAAGTTCAAATACCCTCTTCAAAAATATAGTAGCAAGATTTGTTCACATTGTCATTATATCGTTGTAGAGGTTATTATAAATATATATATATAAATATCACGATATTTGAAACACATTAAAGAATATTTTGAATTAGTCAGTATACCAATTTTATTTTGAATTTTGTACAAGTGTGGCTTGCAAATCGTCGAATTTTTTGATTCGACTCAATCTTAACTAAATAGTATGTTTTCCAATTTCAGTTTAGGCACAACCAAATTTAAATAGATACGAAGTGGATTCTATATGCTTTTCGAAAAAAGTTCGACATTATATGTTTTGCATACTCCTTAAGCTTCTGATCGAAAGGGCATGCCGATCTTCGTCAATTCCGAAGTAATTCTTGTTTGACATCCAGAGTTAATATAGTATGGGTGTACGCCAGGCACAAACACTTAGAAACACTTGTTACAATTATGCAAAATGTTGTATATTGTTATTGTTGTTGTATTTAATATATGCTAAGTATGTTTTTTGTATGTAAATATTTCCATCAAGAGCTAATGTACTGAATGTACTCAGATATTTCAAATTTGTGTAACTGTTTTCTGCTGCTTTTTAACATCGAAAGGGTTTTGCTATTCCCATGTGTGTGTATTTTGTAAATATATGTATATGTTTTCCGATTGCATTCGGCGCGAAAATATGTTGCACACGTTTTCTATGCCTCCAAAGTTAGCTGTTTTTTTCTTATGTTCTATTTCACATGAATTCACTATATCATTATTTGATTATTCAAATCACCTTATTGCCAGTGCAGCAGTTCCATTTCCCAAGTTCTTTACCATCATGTACTATCTCCAATGATTAACATTTGATGTGTTGGTTGCCACAAATGGAAAAATGCTCCATTTATCTCATGTGGCCTAATCAAAGTTCAAAGCCGTATTTCCAAGTAGTACACTTTCAACTGTTGCAAAAGCTCGGTTCACAAAAAAATGTATCTTTATCTTTTATCATTTACATATAGTTTCAACTGTTTCGTTTGATTTGATTTGGATTACTTGTATTTAAATAGCTGTTCTATTAACTAGCAATAAATTGTATTCAATTTGAATTAAACTGTATTTTCCAGTGTTGACTAACTCATCTGTTGCCATTCCCGTTTCTTTGCGGATCCGTTCCAATATTCTCAAAATTGTATTGATTCAACTGTGTCATTTATTTTATGTTCTCACATAGTCTCACACTGTATTTTTGGGTTGTTCGATATTTTCCCCTTACTTCCGGGTATTTTTAGTATTTCCTAACATCAATTCTGATTTATTTAAATTTATATATATTTTGCAGTGCTGAGTTTTGTTCACCTCTTGTAAATTGTGTGCCCCATTTTCATTCAACTCTTCCACTTCTACCCTTCTCAAGTTCCATGCCATTGGTTGCCTGTCCACACGTGGTTTGTTGTTGTTATTGTTATTGTTTGTTGTTTTTGGAATAACTGTTATATTGTGGTTAAACTATTTCACAGTTTGATTAAACATTACATTCACTTATTATATTGACTATTTGATTTTCCATTAATGCAACTTTTTTGCACACTCAAAGCTGATTTTTTTTTTACTTTTTCTATGCTGCGTATCTTATTGTGTGTTGGATTATGTTTACAAGCATATATATGTATATATGGATAACAGAAGCACATACAGACACGTAAATATGTGTAAATGTATGCACCTATTATAAAGATGTTGTCAATTTTGGCCATTTTTTTTTGTTAATTTTGTTTGCAATTTTGATTCTTTTTTGTTTGAAACCCTTTTGAAAATGCTGCCGTTTTCGTTACGTTTTCAGAATTTACTATTGTTGATCCAACACATACATATACATATGCAGACATGCATACATACATTTATTTATTATGCACTGTAGTTTTCACACAAGTTGCGTTGAATTTCAAGTCGCCCGCAAATGAACTCACTGCATGTGAATTCACTACCGTTAGGCAGAACTCGCCAACTTCTTTTGAACATTCAATGTGGGCCAAGTGTTATCGTCTATCGATACTTCTTTCAAATGTAAGCCAAAATGTTTAGCCGTATGTCCAAAATTGACCAGGCATATTAATGTGCACCCATTTAGGGCATTTTCATTTTTCAGCTGCAACTAGCAGTTATCGAGGCTTTCGCTCGATTAATCGATTAATCGAACTAACATCTAGTCAACTAACATGTAGTCTAACACCAATATGTGAGTATAACGGCTATTAACTGGTAGCACATGTATAATTTTTGATTATGCTATTTTTTTCTCTCTTTTATTTTTCTTGAGTTAATTATTTCTGTTTAATCTAGTTGTTTCGGTTTGTGAGCAAGCATTTGGATTTGGATTCGGATTGAATTGGATTATTAGCTGTATTAAGCTGTTCGACTATTATTTGCAGGGCAAGCGATTGGAATATTGCATTTTTTTTGTGTTGGCATAACAAGCGTTTAAGTGTTTTTTTTTCTGTGTATTTTAGTTTTTTTTTCTTTGCATTTTAGTTTTTTTTTCTGTGTATTTTAGTTTTTTTTTCTGTGTATTTTAGTTTTTTTTTTCTATGTATTTCAGTTTTTTTTTTCTGTATATTTTAGTTTTTTTTCTGTGTATTTAAGTTTTTTTTTCTGTGTATTTTATTTTTTTTCCTGTGTATTTTTTTTTTTTTTTTTTTGTGTATTTTTTGTTGGTTATATTTTGGTTATGTGTATACATCGATATTATAATGTATGGTGGTAGGCTGTATAGTTACAGATAAACTTGTAGATAATGTATATACTTATATATATAACTGTCTTGCTAATAAGCAAGCATATTTATATACATACACATATATGTCATTTTCCCAAAAAAATGCCAGCACCACAATCAGCTTTGTAATATATGTACATTTAAATATAAATAAATGTATGTAATGTTTACATACAGTTTTTTTTTTTTTTTTTTTTTTTTTGTTTATGCTTTTGGTTAGATTTGTTAAGGATTTGATTTGCACGTTTTAAACGCGTCTTAAAAAATTTCTTAACATTTGTCTTAAGTCTTTGTTTCACATCAAAAAGCGGTTATTTTTTATTTTTTTTTTGTTTTTTTATTATTTGTATTATTATTTTGGATTTGCTGTGTTGGGGTTTTCCCAAAATGTAATTCCACAAACTTTGTTGATTATTATGCAAATGTCAAAACTCACTTCCTCCATCTCTCTCTCTTTCTCCAGTTAGCTATCTCTTTCTCCGGCATTCGCTGTGGTGCTTAGCTTAGTTACAATATATATATATATATATATATATATATGTATATTTATATATATGTGTATGTATATAATATGATTAATCAAATTTAATACTTGTAGAAAATGCTTTTTAGCATTTCTTTTTTTAAGTTTCGCCTCGCCTTTCGTTTCGCTATTTTTGTCTCTTCAAATTGTTGGTTTGCTTTTTGTCATTGCAGGGTGAATGTAAGAGCTAAAAATGTTAGCGTCGATTTGGATTGTTTCAATTTAAGTTTTCTTTAATCAAAGCGTTCTTTTTTTCTTGTTCTTTTAATTTTTCTTTTCTTTTTTTCGTCTTGTCTGGGTTTTGGTTTAAGGTCTGGTAGTTTAATAACGCCGACCGCTGCCGCTGCTGCCACTGGCGCAGCCGCCGTCGCTGCTGCCGCTGGCGCCATCGGCAGCCCAACGCTTGCGTCTGGCCTCCTTGGCCGCCTGCATTTGGGCGGCGACGCGACTGGTGCTAGGTGCCAATTCAAAATTGGCATACAGCTCAACTTCCTCATCGGCGGCGTCGCGTGTCTGTAGTTGGAGTTGCTGCAACTGTTGCAACTGTTGCAGTTGCAGTTGCTGCTGCTGCTGCTGCTGTTGTTGCTGCTGCTGCTGCTCGAGGGCAACGGCAACGGAGGCCATGGCATAGGCGCGTGCATCCAACTGAATGCTAATCTTGCCCATGGCGCCAGCGACACAATATGTTGGTGTAGATGTAAAGCCGGTGTTGTTGTTGTTGTAGGTTGTTGTTGTTGTTGTTCTTGTTGTGGTTCTTGTTGTTGTTGTTGTGCTTGTGATTGTGGTTGTGATTGATATTGTTGTTGCAAAGTCCGATATGGTTGTGTTTGTTGTATTATCCGCGGTGGTTGCGACAGTGGTTTGGGCTAGCGAGAGCGACTGCTGCTGCTGTTGCTGCTCCAAATCGAAGCTCACATTCTTACTGTCTCATCCACCCCGATGGACTTGCACGGTGGCCTCGGCGGACTCCTGCTGTCGTAACTGTTGACGGTACACATCCAGTTCGGGCATCCGATAGGTGCCCAGATTCACCTGCACCATCAGCGTCTCCATGATTCGTTCGTTTTTCATCGACTTCGAGGGCAGGACGACGGTCAACAGTTCACTTGGCGAGATGCGGCACAGGTTTAGGTCACGGGTCAAACGCTCCATGATGCACTCAAACTCGAATTGTGTATCCTTGTTAGGATGATTCTTGAGCTTGGCAACCTTGTGACGCGCCCAAGCGAGCATCGCCTCGAATTTACGTATCTCGGGCGTTTGCAGCTCACGGCACATGATCATCTGGACCATCGACTCGGACAGATGTAGGAATTCCGGGCATTTGAACAGGGCATGCGCCTTGCTCTCCACGAAGGACAGTATCATGTTGACCAGCTCGGAGGCGGATGTGTAGCGCCAGTAATAGTTCTCCAGCGAAATCAGCATCGGGCAGACGACCTCAATGCGCAAAAACTGCTTGCAATGATGGAAACATGCCTGCAGCAATTCCGGTAAATCATAGTGCTCTGCGGCGCAGAGAAGACCTGGATGAAGATATGTGAATTTTCGTTATCTCATTTTGTATTTGAATATTGATAATATTTGGAAACGCCGTTTGAAATACACTTTTACTTGAGATTTTTAATCTTAGCTTGCATTTTGATACACTTAAAATTGACTTTCGTTCAGCAGATTAGCCTACTTCAAGATGCTATATGGACTCATAATATCAATTTTATAATATATTAAATTTCTTTGTTAGATACGGTGCTGAATTTGAATCAGGAATTGAAATGAGCTGAGGTTTTAAGCCCTGTTTGACACCCCGACTACAGGGTTAATAATCGCAGTAGCCGAATTTGATATTTTTGTTTTGCACATTTCTCACCTGGTATTGAGACACAGGTTAGTGGACAGGTGCCCGTATGCAGATAGTCGAGCAGCACCCGAAAAGTATCCGGATCGAATTCGATGATGTTGAACTCGGTTTGGGCTAGTTTGGCCCGGTCCACTTTTTGGGCATCGGCACAGACGGAGAGACGGGGCACGGCCAATTGGTTGCTGCCCGGCTTATCTTTGTCCTTGTCTTTGCTATCTCTGTCTGTTAGGTTTGGAAATTTTTGTTGTTTTTTTTTCGGTTTCGGTTTCGGTTTTTATTTGTGTTTGTGTTTGGTAATCGGTTTTTGGTGGTATTTCGTTGTGGGGCAAAAGTTGGTTCGCGAAGTTCAAAAATGAAATCGAAATCAAAATCAAAAGTACAAATTCAAATTGCGAAATCAAATAATTGCGGTCAGTTTGAAAGGTAGAGTTTTATTTATATTTGTATTATTCGCACGGTAAATAATAATAACAAAAAAAAAAAACAAAAAAATTTTCATTTTTTTTTTGTTGTGGCAAGGGACGGACGGTGGGGGCGGGCGCGTGTGTGGTTGGTGAGAGGCAAAGTGGCGGTTAGACAGGCGCGTGAGATGAGAAAATGTTGTTGTTTTTAATTTCGTTAACCAATTTGATGAATATTTTGTTGTTGTTGATTAAGTAAAGAAATAAAATACCATTTTTAAATATGCATAGGGAAAGAGAAAAGAGAGAGAGAGAGAGAGAGAGAGAGAGAGAGAGTAGAAAGATGACAATAGTAGCAGCGTGGTGAAATATGCAAATGTGATAGCAATAAATTTGTTTAAAATATGGTAGAATAAGAATAAATAGAAGTTGTGCAAAATGATTAGTTTAAGTTTAGTTGGAGATATGGTGAGCACCAGAATAAGAGTCAGAGATTTGCAGTTGAGAAACATTTAAGGAGAACACATTTAACGACGGTTACAATTTGAATATGAATGCAAAACGCAAGTTTGATTTGTGGTGTATGGCAAGATGGTAGTGGTGAGTTCAGAGTGGTGAGTATGAGTGTGCATAAGACAGACGTCCATGATATTGATGGCAAAGAGTGCCAATTAACAAGCAGTATGCATATGCATATCAACGAAAACGAATATAAATAATAATCGATAAGGGAAATCAAATAGTAATAGTAATAATTATTGTTTGTTGAACATGGTCGAGAAGAAGAGCGATAAACGAGACCAGAGTAACCCCAATCATGACATGAGCATGATAATATTATCAAGTCATTTATCAGATTTAAATAGTATGCGAGTTAAAGTTAGTTGACGTGCGACGTGCGTTTTTTGCGTTTGTTGTTTGGTTTAGTTTGGTTGTATATATATTAGGGATAAAACAGGCAGTTACGATAACGATTACGATAACGGTTACGGTTGCGATTACGTAATACGTAGTAGGAGCGGAGTTGCGATTGTGTTACGTAGAACGTACGATCCAAGACGTAAATTATGTGTGTGTGTGTGAGTGTGTGTGTGTGTGAGTGTGTGTGTGTGTTTTTGTGTGTGTGACATAAATCAAGTAAGTTTAAGAAGAGAGCGCGAGCGAAATAAACATAGTGATTGAGAGACATACAGAGAAGGAGAGAGAGAGAAAGAGAGAACAAGGAAACGCATCGATATTGTTGCATTGCATTGTATAATAACCCTTACTCGAACAATCTGTCGACGATATCCATTTCTTTTTGTCATCCGGATTTAATTGATTTGAGTTCTTATTGCGTATGGATCGTCCCCAGCCAGCCGTAATTGTACCCAGCCGTGAAAAGGCCCGCTTCACCATTGGGGATGACGGGACACTCTTCGGCCGTATGGAGTCCGAATCGGGTACGGTTAAATAGTTATTCGATTTTGGTTTCTGATTCTGTGGGGACACAAGCGATGGTGCAGGTCTTGCAAAAATTTCAGCGACTGGTATTTGTGGGGATCCAAATCCTGTTTGTATGCCATATAACATTTCCTGTAAAATGCCAATTCAATGGGAAAAAAAAGTATATTATTTATAGAGCACTTTGGGTAGCAGTTGGTTAATGTGGGGGAATATTTAGTCAGCTCCACCTGAAAGACTCGACTTCGTACACCTAAAATGGCGCGTACGCCAATTAGGCGGGCCTTTTGCTTCGATTGGCCCACCAGGAAGACCACATCGAAAAGATGTGCGTTGGTTAGGCACGATGGTTCTTCGTTTAGGAATACACGCGTAAAGTCTTTTGCCAATTGATCATAGTCCTCGAACTGATCTCTCACTGAATCCAGCAACGGGGACGATGGTCTCATATGGCCTGTTTCAAATATATATAGATTACTAATAATAGCTCAACGGGATTATAAATTTGGATTAGATATTAGATATATACATGTGGATTTGATTATATTTTGATTGCATAACTTGATAATTGCATATTAATTTTGTCATATATAGGGTATTGGATAATTTCAGATATATATGTACATATATAGATTTAATTTACACTCTATATAAGTCGACGCAAAAACTAATATATGTAATCATAGGTATCGAGATATTACAAAAATGTACCATAGGATATTATCGATTGTTTAGTTCTTGTTCGAGTTACAATACAAGCCAAAATGTTGAAATAATGTTCGAGGCATAAAATGTTTCTAAGCATCCAATTTCATAATGAAAATAAACATTTCTAAAAATTGATAGAATAAATAAAGTAAGTGGTAAGTGTAATATCATAATTTTGAAATGATAAACAATACAATTTTGAATATAACCCCATTTAAAGTATATTTAAATCATTTACAGCAGAGTTGAAAGAGAGAGAGAGAGAGAGAGAGAGAGGAGAGAGAGTTAAAGTTGTAAATTGCATCCCAGGTACATCAATTATGGATATATCTGAATTTAGCATACTTCGAGCATCACTTCAACTATGAGTACTATTTTACTATTTATTTATTTCTGCAAGGGATCAGTTTTCTAGCCTACATGTATGATGACTTTGGGGAACGAATTAGATAAGTTGAAGGCAACATTCACAAATTTCTTAAATATGTTGGGCAGATGCAGTGAAAGTGGTAAATGGGGTATGCTGGACAGGGAGGTTCCCTGTAGAAAGCTATTTAGCAAAAATCTCTACTTTCGCCTTAGATAATTCCGATTTCGGATACCAAAACATATTATTTTTTAATTGTCTTCTTTATAAACAAATCAACGAAATAAAAATATCGAAAAATATCTAAAAATATCGAAAAATATCTAAAAATATCTACTGTTTTTCAATTATAATTTCAATATATATGTTTCTACTTAGTTGGCTCTATTAAGACTTGTAAATACTGTTCTGTATTTTAGCTGTAACATTATGGCAAAAGCGTTCAAGAAAATTGTGCAGATTATTCAGGAGATTTGCATTAATTCTTAGAATGAAATGATTACTGTGGAAATAAGGAAATTTAATTGGTATTTGGTTGAAGCACATTTTTGAGTTACCTACTATGCATGTATAAATAAATATGTATATATATATATATATATATGCATATATATCTATGATTCTCTAAGGGCTAAGAATGGTCTAAATTTGAAATGAATTTGCAAATAGTTTGTAATTTTTGCTGAAACCCCTATGGATATATTGAGAGGGTAGCCAACACCTTTTGGCCTCTGAATCGTAGTCGCCTTCACCTGCTGCCCACATACATGGAACACGTATTTGCTTATATTTGCACACATAAGCAACAAAATACTTTGGGACGAGCTGAAGTCTCTGCATGCCATCAATCATACAAAGCTTGCCGCAAAATGTTGCGTTCATCTGACTGTTGCCAATGCGAGGATACATATGTACATATCTACAAAAGTACACTGAGAAAAAAAAACAACGAAGGCAGCGCTCAAGGACGCACCCCAATTAATTATACGTTTTCCATTCATTTGGACTGTTGAACAGATTGCTTTAGTTCCAGGAAAACTCATCTAAAATTAAGTCTAAGTTTTGATGAGTGATGTAAAATAATCACTCTAGAATTGATTGAAAAAAATCAATTGAATAAGTATTTTGCGCTGTGCTAAAACTGAACAACATATATATATATATATATGTATGTATATATGTATATAAGTAACGCTTAAGGGTCGCAGCTGGCATATGGAAATCAAGTTATGCACTTTCCTTATCCTTTTCTATTTTGATTCTAATGATTTCGTGTTTGTTTTACAGAAAAAAGAGAGAGAATGAAAGAGAGAGAGAGAGAGATAGACAGAGACAGAGAGAAAGAGAGAGAGAGAGACCCACCTAGCTGACCTAGGTTATTACCAAAATAATAGAAACGGTGAACAGTGAAATTTGCTCGCGGAGTCAGCACTGCAAAATTGGTGGCCAATTTGGGCCAAGGATCGGGGGCAGCACTTGAACACAGCTGTGGTATGCATTCTGTGTGTTTATATTTATGATTTGTTTCTTTTTACTGGTTATGTTATGATATGCAAATATGTAAATGGGGATTTGCTTAGTGCGTTCGATAGCTTTATAATCGAATCATGTAATTTTTGGTAAAGCAACTATTTTTTATTAAACATGAAATAGTGATCCGATAACGATTGAAACTCAGAAACGGAAACGAAATTCGAAAAATTGATTATTAGTTTATATTCGTCCGAAATCCGATTCGGCTTGAAAGTTGTGAAAATGCTCTTCTTGTGAGTCTTCATGGATTCATTTGATATTATTGTGAGAAACGTTTCCAACAAAAGTTTCGAATCTTCGTCTTGCATTTATTTCTTTGGTCACCGTTATAGTTTTGAAAGATATATCCAATACACCATATAAAATAGCCAGATTGTTCTTTGTGCCAATTGAGAGTCGAATTGATATCATGTCTTCGGAATTTTGTATAAATTTTGAAATTTTCACATCGTCGTCCTAAACTTTTGCGTTTTTTTTTCTTTTCATAATCCATTTCAACGACCGAGGGAAGTCCGTAAATCGAACGATCCCAAATCCATATTCAATTGTAATACTTACATACAATCCCCTAAAAGTCATTCTGATTTGGATTTCTCCTGCTTAGGCGAAACATTGCATGGATTTTTCGTAGAAATCTCGATACTGTATACAACAAAAAAAATTTGCATTGACTGACTAATTGATTCATTAATTTATTGACTACACACGCATTGATTGGTGACTGATTGAGTGGTGTGTCTGTTGATTGATTGGTGTTTACTTTTTTTTTTAATTTTTTTTTTTATGACTTGTGACAAGGCACAGCCAAAAACGGTAAGTGTTAGGAAATCTCCAAATTCAAAAACTCACATTAAGCGAAAATGGTAAAAAACTATTAAATGCCACTTTTTATTCCAAGTCTAAATGATAACATATGATCATAAATTGGAAAAATATCTGCAAATACATATCTATTATTTAAGTCTAAAAAATATATACAAAAATGTATGTTGCAACCAATAAAAATGTGCATAAGCTACATTTGAGACAACTGTCTACAAAAAAAACAAACAAATAATAATTTCTGCAAAATTCGAACCTAAGAATTAAAAAAAGATGACAAGAAATCGAATTGAAATTACAACTTTCCGAATCGACTAACTGACCTGTACTATTCGAAATAGAATATTGAAAGTTGAATGATGATGATGTATTCAATAGATTAAAAGATACATATTCTGAACTGGACATATGGCTCAAGGGAATGCTCAACTGCCACATTTGCCTGCAGACCAATCTAATTGAGTTACTATTCAAACTGCTTTTGGAGGGCAGGGGAAGTCTCCAGGGAGCGGGGGTTGGTGTGCCGGTTGGGATGGATGTTGGAGGCTCCCTGGTGGTGTGTGTGTGTGTGTGTGTGTGTGTGTGGAGAAATGCTCCAGAAAGTCATCAATCAATAATTTGCATGATTTTAATATGCATAACTATAGTTGCAAAGGGACTGAAAATGGCAATGCTGGGTACCATTTCGAAAGTGACGGGTATCCAACGGGGATGGGGGGGGGAATGGGACTCACGAGAGGTGTGTGGAGTGTTAGTGGTGTAGAGGACGGTTTTGTGTTCTGTTGTGTGAATTGTGGCTGTGGACTGTGGCATTATGTGCATGAATAAATCAAATAAAATTTCTTTTGCTTAATGCAACCAAAAAAAATAACTACAAATCTACAAAACTAATCACAACAACAATGACAACAACAACAACAACTATAACAACAACAGCATGTTAAGTGTGTGGCCAAGACGCAACACAAATACAACAACAAAAAATAAATGAATAGAAGACGAAGAAGGACGAAGAAGATTGACCATGGCTGATAAAATGTACAACATTTTTTCATGCCGCACAACTTCAGCTACGCAATGTGGCAGGGGTGTGTCTGGCGGGGGGCTGGGCGATATATTGGCAGCCAAACAGATTGCCGACTGTTGAATGTGTCACAGCGTCCTACACTCAAAAAAAAAGAGGACAACCATACATTAAATATCCATCCGATATGCAGCTAACAAGTTCCGAATATTGCAATTTGCCTGAGAATCAAGAAACAAAAACTTTTTTTTTTTTCAATATAATAAAAATAATAAAATAATTTTTTGGAAAATTAGAAAGATTTTTTTATGTTAATTTTTTTCCTTCTTTTTCTTTGAATAAAAAATAAATTTTTATTCATTCATTCAAATATCTCTCGAGTTTAAGATGTGCCTGTAGGAAATGCATTTGGTAGAAATATGCCATGTTTCAGTTAAGTTCAAGGGCATCTACTTTTTTTTCGACTGCACTGTGACGAAGCGTGGGGGTGGGTGGCAGCAGCGGGTAAAGGGAGGCTTGAAGCGCAGCTTTCTGTGATTCCTTTGGGTGCAAACACAGGCGGATGTGTTAATGTCGGAAACGGAAGTGTGAGCAAATGTGTGCCGCTGCGTGTGTAAACTTGTCTTTCGGTTTTCGTGTGAGTGTGCGTCTGTGTATGTGTGTGTGTGTGTGTGTGGCATGGCGTGCGGAAGTGTTGCAACAACAATGGCAACAATGGCAGCAACGGCAGTTGAAACAGGAACGACAACCAGGCAAAAACAATCATTCATTCCGCGAGCAGAGCATCAAAATAGAGAGAGAGAGAGAGAGAAAAGAGAGTGTGTGTGTGTGTGAGGGAGAGAGAGTGAAGGGAACGAATGAATCATTCATCTATTCATATGTACAAGTGCTGCTGGCAACACTGCTCGAGAGTTGGTATGCAAAACGAACAAGACATGTTTGGAACTAAAGGAACACTTGGTTCGACTGAACTAGTTCAATTGAACTCGAATGCACAACTCCAAAAAAGCGAGGCGAACTCAACCAAAATCAAATGCAGTCTAGCAAAAACTGCGAAGCGCTTTTTGAAGGTGTACAAATTTCAATAAAGGTCTGTGTATGTTCGGGAATGTGTGTGTGGTGTGTGTGTGTTGTGTATGTGTGGGTACTACTACGACTACACATACTATGTCGCATACAGAGGTGCATCACAGAGCCACTGCATAAATTGCAGCGAAGGATGCTTGTTGTTGCTGCTGATTGTTGCTGCTGCTGCTGCGCTTGTTGCAGTTGTAGTTGCACAGCGATGTTGCTGTTGTTGTTGCTGTTGTGTGTGGTGTGTGTGTGTGTGCTGTCGAAGCCCAAAGTCAACTGCTGTTGCTGCTGCTCTTTGCAATAGCAGCAGTTGCTGTAGTGTTCATGATGCTGTTGTTGCTGTTGTTGTTGTTTGTTGTCTAATACTCTGGCATGCAACATTTTGAAATATTCATCCTCACCAATGGGTCGCCAGGAGCCCCGTCTATACGGCTTCGGTATTTGGCCAGTTTCTGCATGATTCGATAGATTCATCACCAGATCCTCGAGCATCTGTGAGCGAGTTCTCTCCTGCATCCGGGCGAACTTTGGTGCCGAATACGAGGCACGCTCCCCATTCACAATCTTCGTCAATAGCCACTCGCTAAACAATGGCAAATGTAGGCGTGGCGGGGGGGCCGGAGAAGGGGGCATTAGAATAGACATGCTGTTCGTTCAGTGGACCTCAATTGCAACTTACCGAAACATGGGACCCTTCTCGAACACCGACTGCTCCCACAGATAGGGCTTGTAGGCGCCCACCTCGTCCCTAGTCACGACAGACACCTCGTAGCGGGTCGGCTTGTGCTTAATGCGGGCCGATACGCGCACCTTCAAGTGTAACGGTATACATAATGTATTATATATATATATGTATATATTCATTCAGATTCTGAGATAAGTTTATGTTTAATAATGGCTTACCAGAATGAAGGTGTGCAAGAAGTGGCTCTTGATGCAAGCCGGACTGAAGCGTGTGTTGTCGGCTTCAAGGAATACCACACAGACGATATCGTTGCCAATGTGACGTTTGCGTTGCAACTTCTGAGGATCGTGCTTCTCATAGGGCAGCAGCGTGGACACATGGAACATGATCTCAATGTTGCGCCAGTGTGTGTAAACGGAGAATAGACCTAACAGAGAATAGTGTATACTTATGACTCGATACGAATGACGGCAAGATATAGATCTGGATTTGTGTATATAGATCCACATACCGGTTAGGTCGTGCACTGTGTCAAGACCTCCTTTGTATTTATCGAATCCACGTAGTCGCACGCGATCTCCGAGCAGCGTTAGGAACTCATCGAAGAGCGCTGAATTTTCATTATTGTCCAAAATTTGCTCTTCCGAATATTGATCCTCTTTGACAAATATGACGCCGACTTTAAGTTCGGATTTTATGAAAACCTAAATGGTAAGGGGTAAGTAAACAAAATAGTAATCAATTACATCTTGTAATAGGTGAAGTATATATAGAGTATATACCTGGTCTAATTTTAATAGTTCCTCTGGCGTATCCGGTAGTTGTCCCAATGTTAATGGTGGATTTAAGTTAACTTCTTTGCCCAAAGATCTAACAACCTCCTCACGATTATATCTGCAGATCGAATTTGGATTATAGAATCATACACATACATACATATATATATATATAGTAGATAGTAGGCATGGACAATATAGATTTATACCTATCGGCAAATACACAGGAGGCCGGTATTAGTCCATGTACAGTGTAGGAACCAGCGCGAACCAGAATTCGGAATTGATCGCGTCCATTGAGCGTCTCCTGTTTGATCGATAGGATGACGGGACCCAGATCCTCATCACTGGTGAAGTAATTCCAATGTTCTGTACCATAGAAGTACTTCTCATAGGTCTCCTGCTCTACTGAGATAAGTTCAAAAGCGCCCTGCTGATCCCATTGCTCCTCGATGGTTGTCTTCTTCCTTGGGCTGGGAGTCGCCTCCGAATCCTCGTCGTCCTCATAGAGATCACTGCACTCGCGCTCCAAATACGCATCGCTTGCGCTCCCGGCGCGAACATCCTCATGCTCTGAATCGCTCTCATCCCAGATGGCGTGCGGTGTTTGGAGTGTTATCTTTTGACGCGAACACTCAATCCAATATCCGGGTGTGGGCATCAGGCTATGAGGATATTCCTCACAGAACTCGTCTGCAATACAACAACAAATGAAAACGTATACAAATTATTCAAATGTCCATTCGATATGCACAAGTGCTCAAAAACGATTTGTGCCTCTCTTAAGCCATACTCCCAACAAGTGCTAAGTGGACCACTTCAAGTTTCAAGATGCAATTGAGAACACTTCAACACTTGACCACTTCAGCACTTCGATTGGCCATTGTGGACACCAGTTGATTCTAAATGACCACAAAATTGATTATTGAACCCAGTTCACAATATAATTAAATACATTGATTGACTGCCTGCGATTGCCAAATCATTTCTCAATTTAATGCTAAGGCAAACCAAAAAATATATTTTCTAAAAATTCGAAAGTCTTGCCACGAAATCAACAATCTCGTAAATATAATCTTTTTTGCGTAAAATGTTTTGTACAAGTGAAATCTAATAACAAAAAAAATGTACATATGAATTCTTCTTCTTCCCTTAGCGCCAAAAGTGTGGCAACTTACTAAAATGTAGGGCAATTTGTTGCCTAAGTGCAGCAATCAATATGGAGTTGCAACTGAATGGTTGCATCGCTTGCTCGGCAAAGGAATGCCTTTGCATTGATAAGCCCGTCAGGACTCCAGCTGGCATGTGTTGTCGGAATATTTGAGCCATTTATCTGGAAATCCATGCAGCATGAGCCAACTGCTTTTGTGGCCTGCCTCACTTCTCACTTTTCATTTGCAGCAGTCTCAAATAGTCTTAGTATTGCAATACTGCAATCTAAGCGGATATTCGACTAGCAAATACCCATTACTAATATTATTTTCAAATAATATATAAATCGAAGCAGATATTAAGCTGGAAGATACCCATTACTAATATTATGTTCGAGTTCGGTAACTTATATTATTATGATTAATAATATTTATTAACTGAACCATCTAGCTTCAAGAAGGTTTATTTATGGGTCATTCAAATTCGACTCTATTCTAATTGCTGTCTGCAGGTTTCCACATTTTCCATTTTCCATTTTCCACCGTCCATTTCACATTTTGGCAAGTTGTGCTCTGAGTGCCACTTAACAAGCACTTAGCTTTCGGACACATGAGAGTTGCGTTGAGTTGAGAGAGTTGTTTTTCCTTTGCGATCAAAATAAACCAAAATTTGCAGCAGCAACAGCAACAGCAACAACAACAACAGCAACAACAACAGCTGCAAGAAGAACAGTGAAGTTGGTTTGGGTTGTGTGGCAGGTTCTCTTCCACTTAGTGGTGTTAATAAAATAAATAAATAAAATAATAGCACAATTCAATTAAAATGCAAATACCACATTGTAAAAGGGGGGACAAACGCATTGGTGCCACACTGGGGCAACACACAGCAGCTGTGCCACATAAACCATAAATAGCGCCAAGTTTCAAACACAGATTGCGCGTGCAAATTTCATGTGGCATGCGGACCGCGAGTTGCTCAATAATGGGTTCGTCCCAACTGGCATGCGTGATGAAGTCTGAAAGACGTTGATAGACAAGCGAACCCTGACCCGTGACCCCTGACCCCTGTCCCCTGTTCCGTGCCACGTCTCTCGCTGTGTGGCAGGCTGGGCATAATGTGTGTGTGCGAGGCAGAAAAGTTGGCAATAAAATGCTCTGCGGCTGCCAACTGTGATGTAATTAAGGCTCGTGTTTGCCGCAACCATGTAGCATGTAGCATGTAGCACAAACATACATACATGTTTGTGGCATGTGCAGCAAGTAGCATGTAGCATGGACATACACTCTGAGAAAAAATGCTGAACGCCCAATCGACTCTTCGTTGAATTTCACGCACAATTCGATGGCAAAGTTAACCCTTTATCTAGCATTATCTAGCACTTGATTTACACAATTATTTTTCTGAGTGTAGCTGTGTTATGTCTATGTCTCTATTGTTGCAAACGGTCTTGGAACAATTTACACAGTTGACTTTTCTATCGACACGAGGCAAAACAAAACGATTTTCAGTGATAGCGAGTAATTTACTTCTTTTTGATCTAACCTTGATCAAACAGACGGACATATATATCACAAATACAGTATATATATATATCTCGATTTAATATGAACAGTTCTGATTTTGGGGGGATTTTGTTGGGATGCGTTTGCACTTTGTGGCACGTCGAAATCCGACACGGGCGCATCTCTAATCACGAGTGACGACTATAGAACAATTATGCTCGCAACCACACACACACACACACACACACACACACACACACGCACACACACACTGCGGGAGATAGCCATTAAAGAAGATGTTGGAGCTGTGGAGATGTGCTACAGATGGGGATCCAGATGCGAATTACGGAACATGACCTGATTCAAATTTGAATAACTTGCAATGTGCGCCACTAAGTAGGCTATGAAAGCTGTTGCTGTTGCGGCTGCTGTTGCCTATTTTGCGGTTGTTCTTCTTGCTTATGTTCCATGCTTCATGTGGCAACAAGAAAGTTTCAGGCATGCCGAAAGCTGTTTAGAATTAAGTAAGCTAGTCTCAAATACAGCCACAATATTGCAACGCCTTATTTGTTGAGACTTAACATAATTATACAGCAGACACTTTTCAGTCTCAATTTGTGTAAAGCTGTTCGTTGACTAAACCCACAACCTTCCAACCCCATCCACCCACTAACTTTTGAATGTGCAACACATCCAATTTTTAAGGCCAGTAAAGCATTTCAGACAAATTGGATTTACCCCAGATTGGCCCAGAGCTGAATGCACCAAAAGTGAGCGCAATAAATATAAACTAAGATAGAAACGAGGAGAGCATGTCCGACCACATAAATTATATATACATGTACATATGTTCCTGATCAGCATCAGCAGCCGAGTAAATCAAGCCATACTCATCTAAGCGTATCTCTATAATATCTCTCTATATATATGCCATATAAATTGTAGTTATCTTTAAGTTTTGTGGAATAAAATGAAACAGAAAGGGAAATAGCGAGACAGATATATATGGAGAAAGAGAGAGGGAGAGAGAAAGTGTAAATGGAAAGCATTTTCGCAAGCAGAGAAATTCTTGAATTTCCACAGTCTTTCACATTTTGCACGTAATTCGATATGATCCATTTGCCGCACTTCCGCACTAAGGCTGGCGGCATATTTGAAGTATTGGCGCTTCCTCAGGGGTTCCTTGAGGGGTTATCGGTTGGCAATAGGAGTAACCAGAGCTATGTTCGATCGATATTGGGCAATAGCTATTTACAAATCACGGCGTTGACATTCCATTTACCATTTAGCATTTAGCATTTGCCTGGCTGGCCACTCTTTGAGCTGTCTTCTTTGCGTTTTCCCCACAACCAGTAAGGCAATTGGCCATTCAACTATGCCCGCTTGTTTCAGTCAAAGCCCGCCCATTATACACATTAAATACATATATACATGAGCTTAAGGGTCGTCTGTCAATCAAATGTCAATCCACACATAAACAAAAGGCACACAAAGAGCTTGAAAACTCGAATTCGAATTCGAATTCGAGCTACCAACGCTGCTTGTTAGACTAAGAATAATTTTTCCATTCATTATTTTTGTTTTCAATTTAGAAGGATTTATCAAACATTTCATCATTAAAATTGTACGTAAAAGTGTGTGTGTGTGTGTGTGTGTGTGTGTATGCATTCATTCAATGTACTAAAAGTTCGCATGCTTAATTTGGGGATTACATTGACCATAGATGTACGCTGTAAGCCGATTTCTGACGAACGGACCAAAATTAGTTTGACTAGTTGCAGTCGTACACGAAATAGATGCGCAAATGTTGTGTTCGCAAATGCTGAAATGTTTTGTTAGTTCTCTGGTTTTGCCCAAAGCCGCAAACAAAGGCGGAAAGCTTCTGGCTGGAACACAATGCCTCAAATCAGGTACGAATAGTTTTCAACTGAATTTCAACTGAATTTCAACTGAATTTCAACTTTACTTGATGCAAAGCTGACTTAAGCTCTGTCGTTGTGCGCCACAATTCAAATGTGTACAAATGCATATTTAAAATGTATATGTAATTTGCATATTAAACACAATTTCAAGGTAAGTGTTCCACATCAGATATATTATATATGTATATCTACATACGTATATAACATCGTGTTTTTCATACAGGCACAAGTTGCAGAGTTCGCGCACATTGAAGACATTCATGCATATCGCAAGTTAGTTCTACGCTAAACACAAGATATGATCATCTATATAAGCCATATATATAAATACATACATATATGTATATATATTATATTTTTCTATCTGGCTTAGTATGCCCTTGTTCGAATTGAACGGTTAACTCTTCATGGTTGCAGCTCGACAACATTTTCCAGTACCTTGAATTCGGCCAACTGTGTTGGAAAATAAAAAGATCCGAGTTTGGCGCAGAAATCGGATTGGGTTAGGGAGGCAGTTAGTGGCAAGCAGCCGGTGGCAATCGATTGGAATTGCATGCACGCTATCGACGGCTAATTAGCTGGCATGCCCCGTGCCGCACTCATTCAATACATGCCACTCGCACATGATGTGCAATTGTGACAATTCATGTGTGTCAGGTGTGCTGCAGGTGACAGGCGAGTGGCAGCCCACAATACTTCTATTTTTACTTCGATTCCTATTCCAATCCAATCCCCGCTGCGCATATACACTCAGAAAGAACAATCAATTCCGAAAGTAGTAAGTTTTCTTTCCTTAATTTCAGTTCACATTTGCATTTTTTAATATATACAAATTATTTGTAAAAAAAAAACTTTCTAGTTTTTAGATTGATTTTCATTTTAGGCAATTTTGGAAAATGCACAGTGTTTTTTTTTCCGAGTGTATAAAGCGCAGCGGTTTCGACACTCGGTATAATTGGTTGCACAGTTGCTAACCCCAGGCCTCACTTATGCAATACACGCCACACGCTCAGAACATGCAATTGGGGAAACTTGTGTGCGTCATAATTCTGGTGACAGGCGACGTCTATTTCTATTCGTATTCGAATAAAAAACCCCGCGGCGTTTATATTAAATCGGTTGCATCAGCAAGAACATTCAATCTGTCAGTGCCAGCCTCAAAATTGATGGAATATCTGTGTCTGCCTGTGTTCTGGTGCTGACTGCCATAAACCTGTTGGAGCTTCACCGATTTCCATCTATTTTTCTTTTTGGCTAACTAAAATAAGAAAAATTCCCATATTTAATTTGTACTTGTTGGGAATTGCAGCTTTGAAAACTTGATTAGTTTGCTTAAATTGGATTCATTGATCGAACTTCTTTATAAACATATTTTTGACTTTATTAAAAAAGAGTTTTTTTTATTTTCATTTCGCATATTTTGTAAATTTCACTCAATGGCTGTTTGAAAACAGTGAAAGCAACACGTGAGAGCTGCGGTTGCGAATATTTTCGAGCTCAGGGCTGAGTGCGGTCGAGGAGGGGGGTGTAGTTGGTGCGGAGATTGGCGGAATGTTCAATTGTTCTCCGGCCCTTTTTGGCGTTATGCGTTTGCCGCTATGCAATCCGTTCATTTATTCGCTTTCAAAGGGATTTGCACTTGCACAATAAGAGGAAAGCACACAACAGGAGGTCTGCTGCATGTGGCAAGTGGCTAGTGGCAAGTGGCAAGTGGCAAACGGCCACTGGTATGCGTATGCGAGTGCGCTCATATCAGCAGTTGTGTGGCATTCAGTGTCCTGCGGTCGCAAGAATGCTTCTGTTGTCGGTTTCATATTCGGGCGCTCAGCACAAAAGCAGTTTACAACAACACACAGCCACTATAAATGTCAAAGAACAACAACAACAACAAGAACAACAACAACGACAATCCAGCAGTTGCGTTTGGTTGTCTTAGAGCCAGCGACAGAGTCTAGTTGCAGGTGCAACACAAAGCTAATCTACCAATTTAATTTGCTTTAGTTGAGAGACAGTTCGACTAGCAGAAGATATCCCGAACTGAAGTCTTTTATCACACAAGAAACAAATTGTTGCTTTTATTTCGATCGCTTATCGAGTTTTATCGATATTGGTTAAACGGAGGTTTTTGGCAGACGGACGGACATGGCTTGATCGACTATATACTTATTTGATGAGAATCTTGTTGCAAGCATTTGTAGATGTAGCATTGATTTGTCTGTCTCTCTCGCACTCTTTTTCTCCCTCCCTCTCTCTCTCACTCTCTCTTTCTGAAAGCTATGCTGATGTAAATGTGGCAGTCAGTAGATAGATCATATTCAATATGGCATTTGATTGAATTTGTTTTTGAGTTGGCATAAGACTAACATAAAAAGTGACATTCTTATTCAACATTAAGTTCATTTTTTTTAATTCCACTTCAGTCGGAAACTAGAGTGTATTCAAGTTGTTTTTCTGATTCTAGTTTTTCGATTTGGTATTTGCTTTAATTTGCTTTGATTTCTTCGGTCGGGTATTCTGTATCGCAGCGAGCACATCAAATTTGCTCAATGCTCGAAAATTAAGTGCCACCATCCTCGTCATTGTCGTTGTCATTGGGGGAGGGGGGGGTGGGGGAAGGCAGAGGAGGAGGAGGAGGTGGAGTCCACCCACAAAGCACCCGGCTAACGGCCTGTGACAAGTCAAGGAACACATTTGACTTTTGTTATCTTTTCTTTCTATTTGAATGTGTTGCGCATCGTTTCGAATTTCCTTTCTTTTTCGCTCTTGTTTTCTTTCTATGTTGTTGTTGTTGTTGTGGGGATGGGGGCGTGATTTTTAACGCGTTTTTTGTTGTCGCCTTTTGTTGTTGTTGTTCCCACTTGAGACAAACCACCCCAGCCCTAGTCCCATCCATCCATCCATCCATTCAACCATCCATCCATCCATCCATCCATACATATATCTGGCATTTGGTTTATTTGTTCTCTTGATGCTCGTTGAGCCTAAATGGAGAACACTTGAGGCATCATTAATGATGTCAATGCCGACAATAAGGTCAGCAAATAAACATTATAAACATTTTGGATGGAAAGTGCTGACAGTACGGTCAACATTGTGCCTCAACCAAACCAAAAAAAAAAAAACGAATAATTTACTTTTTTGCCTTTTCTATTTTCGGGCTTATTTGCATTTGATGATGGTCGATTGCTAATTGCCTGGCCAAGCAGTGGAATTCAGGTTTAATGGACATTGGCTTCAAGTAGCAATTGCTTGACTTGTTACACTCCAAAAAAAATCCACCTAAATTGAGGAAAATCTCTATAAAATTGGAAAGTTTTGCCATAAATCAAAAATCTCAAAAATATGTTGTTTTTGAGAATTATTTTGTGTAGTCTTTTTCTGAGTGTAGTCTTCCCATTCTCGCCAGGATTCGTTGACCATGTTCGTGGAATCCGTTCAATAAAAAAGCGTAAGGCACAAGTCAAGTGAAACAGCAATGGACGGCAACATCCAACTGTCGGAATTGATAAAGCACACAGAAATCGAACAACAACAACAACCAGAAAAATCCATCACAAAAGTAGAAAATGATTGGCTTACAGTTAGCCGAACTTCAAATACGTTTCCAAAATAATTACGTTCTCAGAATCAGTTTTACACGAATGAGAACTGAAATGAAATGCGAGCGCAATTCAATTAAACTCTGGGAACTCAGGAAGTTCACCAAGGTTGATGATATTGAACCACATGCCCACCATGAGAGCTGTTTTGGGAAGAACCTCGATGACAATGTTGCACAAAAAAAAGAAGCAACAAAAAAAAATAGAGCAATTTGTAGACCACAGCTCAGGGTTCCAATACGAGAGGGAAAACGCAAAAAAGCGAGAGACGAGAAAACGTTTTTCAATACGCCAGCAGCAACGTGACCGAGTTTTCCATGTGCAGTGTCCCGAGCAGTCATGCAACCGACTACACTCGAACAAAAATGTTGTTCAAATCTGACAAGCACTACAAGCCGTTTTCCGAATTCGACAAAGATCGAATATTTCATTTCAGGCGTTCTTTCCACTCTAAGCCTTTCAATATTTCTAGAATGATCTACTGAGAAAATGATGCATAATTACTGAGGAAAATTCATGAATGAATTGTACAAAAGTGTTGAACTTATTTTTCTTTTCGCTGAGTGATTGGGTGTGTGTGCGTGCGTGTGTGTGTGCGTGTGTGTGTGTGTGTGCACTAGTACACATCACGTTTGGATAATCGCATTAGCAAGAGTTCCATCAATGCATTTCATCTCATTTCAATTCACTCCACAGCCGTTTTCCGTTTTCCTTTTTCTTTTTTCTTTTTTCACTGTTCACTTTGCACTTTTAAATCTTTTCACTTTTCACACTATCTCTCTCTCTCTCTCTCTCTCTCTGTGTGTGTGTGTGTTCTGCCTCTCTCTCGCTTAGCATATTCACACTAGATTCAGTCTCCTCCGTTGGACGTGTGGCCGTCGCACTCACTGTAAGAAGTAACACCAAGCGAGTAAAATACACGCTTTGATGATTACATTTTACAGCGGGCGTGACGTCATTAAAGTTCGTGGCATCTTAGCGTGTTTGTGTGTGTGTGTGTGTGTGTGTATGTGTGTGTGTGTGTGGGGGGGGGTGTGTGTGTGGGGGTGTGTGTCGAGAGAGTATTGTACCCTCTGTCAGTTGCATTTGAGGTGGCTGGCTGCTGGTTGATGCAACTGACAGAAGGTAGTCCACTCTCCACTGTTAACCTGCTGATAAAGCGAAAGGAACTTAAAAGTGAAATTTGTGATTGAAATCAGCGCAAAATAAATAAAACAGAAAGAAGAAAAATAAGCAAAAAAAAAAAAAATGTGCTGCTTATCTACGCGTAAGCACGAAGTTTATTTTTTTAATATTTTTTTTTTAAAAAGGAAATCAACAACAAATAGCAAGTTTCTTTGCCCGACTTACAGAGTACCCTGTATTGATTAAGATGGAAGGAGAACTTCAACTGGACGAGCATATGGCTAAATCCAGTGGACTCGTTGTTCTGATCGAGAACATGCGTACATATATATACATAATGGGTTCGCAGATGTCTAGAACATGAATCTTGTAAACTTCACGCGTCCCTCTTTACACACAGTTTGCATATAGTTACAAGACAAGAGATTAGGGCACATAAATATCATCAAATGCGACAGCGGCCACAAAAAAGCATCAAAAGAAATGAGTGAAAAAAACCACCGAGAAGAAGAAGAGAAGCAGAAATGTAAAATTTTAAATGGATTTGAAACTGGGAGCTGGGCAACAAGGGGTTAAAGCAGCAACTACGCTCTGAAAGTGCGATAAGGCAGGTCGACAAAACGCGTAGGCCTAAGGTAGGGGTAGTGGAAGGGTAGGTTGTATAATTGGGGTTGTTGTTGGAGGGGGGGGGGGGGGGGGAGGGGAGGGTTGGTCGGGCTGGACTGGACTCTTTAACTGCGCCAGGTCCGACATGCATTTGCATAAATGTCAACTAATTTTGGTGCGATGCTGTTTGCGTTTAATCAAAAGGACGATTATGCTGAAACCCAGCTCAACACACACACAAGCACACACAAACATATTTATATAATATTCACATTTATAATATGAGGATATGTGCTTATTATATACTCATCTTACCTTTAAAACTGATCAGCATATACCATTGAAAAGTGCAATTTGAACGAGCGAAATCCGTCAAAGTTGGCGACAACTTTAAGAAGCAAAAACAGAACCAGAACGAGAACTTGCCTAAAAAAATAAGCCCAAAGTATTTTCGCAACTTTCTGAGAGGCACACAACTACTATTAGACTGGAAAGCGAACAAGAAGGAAAATTAAAAAGGAAACGTGGACGTGGACGTGAAAGTGAAAGTGAACCTGACTCGGCTCGTCCAAAGTCTCAGTAAGAAAACAATAACAATAACAGCAGCAACATCGGCAACATCGGCAACAATCGCCTGCACGCCTGCCAAAAGTACTTATTAAAAAACAACAAAAACTTAAAAGAGAACTTTGGAAAATGTCAATGCCAGTCAAGTCGAAGATTGAATGCTCTATCAGTGATAACAAACAAATACTTAAAGCTTTTACTTCTCATATTATAATTGCATTTCAATTAAAAAGTTATGTGTAGTTCTGAAATTAATTGAAATTGAGTTCAGTTGCAGTTTAACAGTTTTTTCATTCGCTAAGTTGAACAATATGCATATATATATTTTTGGAAATATTCTGTAAAGTTGTAGCACTTGATCAATTTTGCAGACTTATGATGCGTTACGTGGAAGTAAATAAGCACAGCTCTATTGGCATTTGTGCTTAGGGTATGAACCGAAAATGGCAACAACATACAACAACATTTAAAGGCGCTAACGTAAAATTGGATATTCATGTTGACAAGTGACGCAACGACGAACACAATGACGGTGACGACGACAGCGACGATGACGACGACAGCGACGACGACGACTTTGCTGCCGGCGCTATGTACGTGATGGAAATTTCAATTTTTGAATTATTCGCCATCAGCAGCAGCAGCAACAACAACAGCAACAACAACAACAACAAAAACAGCAACAATATCAAGCACAACAACAAGCGCACAAAAATGATTGAAATATATTTTTTTCTTTGCATGTATTGAATGCAACAGCGGAAGACTTCTGCAGCGTGGACGACGCGTCGTATGCGTAATCAGCAACTTAAGTTGATTGCCGCCAAAGTGTGCTGAACATTGCAAGTGCTTCTACACTCATAGAAAAGCTACCACATTTTGCTTGTCTTCAGAAATAATTACTGAATATGAGAAACTACTTTTTTTTTATATTTAAGTTATACAAAAACAAAATATGCATTCCGTTCGAGCCCAGAATTCCCGCTATTGCTGCCAGCGACTATTGGCATTGCATATTTTTGGGTCACGTATTAGCTAGGGTTGCCAGCACCCACTAAAATGTGCATGGAAACAGCAAGTGCAACCAGCACGTCTAAACGGTCGTCGCTACTCCCAACGGCTAATCAACTTGCAAATTGGCCAACAATGTGTGGAGAAGAACGCGTCCATACTCACAACACATGTTTGTATGTACGTGCACATACCCTATGTGTGACGAGAAGTGGGTGTAAAGTAGTTAAGCACAGGACTATATATTATATAGATTCATTCAAAATGGGCAAGGCAATCGCTTGTATCTATCTTATTTTTCTGGATAACTAGATCTACGCTGGTAGGAATATGTTGGAGTATGCTCGGTACAGCGTGTCTCCTCGTCGTATTTCCTATCACACTGTTTTGGATGGGTGTGTGTATTTGTGTGTGTGTGTGTGTGTGTGTGTGTGAAAATGTGGCACACATTTCACCACATCCTGAGTAGTCAACGCTGATTGGAATGTATGCAAAGCAAAAAGCTGTAAAATGTTTGCTAAAACGGGCATAAAAACATTTACATACACATATCTTTCGGAATATATCAGCCAAAGACAAACGCTGAATCGGTTCACTTGCGAAAACGGTTATTCAGTGGATGTGATTCGTTAAGCTATAGCACAGCACAGCCATAACACAAGTCCACTTTAAAATTCTATAACAAATAGCTGCTGGGATACAAAGCTAAGGGTTCCACTACTCATATGATGTCTTCAATTCACAAAGCAATCAGTTCACAGAAAGTTGAGCAAATGTAAGCATGACAAAATGCGTGCATTAGTACTAACATAGCCCTGACCTAAAATATAACTAAGAAAATATATGTTTATAAATACTTTGATCTGATAATAAACCATTTTGAGCTGGTATTGAAGTTGGCTTAAACTGATCCTGAAACGGAACACACACATTTTATAATATAAAGCCCTATGCTTACAAACTTACAAAATTACTTTAGCTCTTAATCAAAATGAACTATACATTTTATTTGCTACTCTCGCACTGGCTGTACGGCAGACTTGATCTGATTTGGAAACTTTATAGCACAAGCCATTACCATTACTTTAGTTCATATATCACAAAATTTGAGCAAGCATAACTTAAATAGCCACTGACGTATGAGATATGAAGTCGACGAAAACTTGGCTAAAAGTTTAAGGACTTATTTTAGAAATAAAATGTATATATATATGTACTTAGACATACATATATATATGTATATATATCAGTCGTCAATATGTCAGCATCGTAATTTAAAACTTGTCAAGAGTGCAAAAGTTTTTATTCTGCTTCGTTTAAGAAATTGAGAAAACGCGACAAGTTTTTGTCACTTTGTAAAAATAATTTGTAGGGATGTGGCGAGGGCGACGGGTGTGGTGAAGTGGGTGGGGGGGGGGGGTTGGAGTAATCACTTTAGGGATACATAATGTCAACATACATATTTCATACCTCTGCCGTGCCTGCTATCTGGCGACTTGAGATTTTCTCAATTTGCCAATGCGCGGCAAATCGCATAAGCCTTCCCTTGTCACAAAGAAGCCAGGGGCACAGTTTTCCAGGGGCTGTTTTGCCTGGAGAAGGGGGGTCGGGAAAACTTTGGGACTGCCAGCTGTTGTGGGCGTTCTTGCGGCTTTTGCTTTGTGCCCCACGTAATGAAGTGCTAAATTATGCTAAATGTGTGCGCCAAAATGTGATTTCTAGTCGAAAATGAGCGAACTGCACACTAAAAAAAAACTGATCTTTTTTTTCTTCTATTTAATAAAACAAATAAAATAATATGTAAAAAATAAGAAATCATTTTATTTTGAATTAGAAAGGATTGTCCTAAATTGACAATCTCAAATATATGGAATTTTCTTTTAAAAATATTTTCTATAATTAAGAAATACTTTTCTAAAAAGTATCTTTTCTGAAATGCAGAAACAACTTATGAAATTTCCTCGGTTCGGCTTTTATATTAGAATGTAGCTGAAGAAGTGGGAACTACTTTCTGAATTATAAGCGATGGAGCTACAGTGGACACCATATAGAAGTCAAGGGTAAATCAATATTCGTGTGCTGCAGTGCATCCAGCACAGCTTAATAATGCATAGGCCCATTAAATGTTTGCCGAGTGAAGCAAATTACTTTAAACTAAATTGACTTTGATGGGCGTCGCTAGTTATAGTTGGCACGTGTTGTGTGTGTGAGTGTGTGTGTTGGGTGGGGGGGGATTTAAATATTTTAATAGCGTGCTGCAAAATACATTTTGCGTGCGTCATAGCAGTGACAACAGCAGCAGCAACATTTTAATATTTTGCTCAGCTAAAAGGCCAGCGTCAACAATAGCTGCAACCCCTTCCGACACCCACCTTTGGTGTTCGCACAATGTCGCCTAAATGTATGCAAAGTGAACTAGCAAGCAGGCTGCAGCCGGAAATTGGTTGCTTCCGTCGCTGAGCCGACTGTCGACTCCATTCCCCATTCCCCCTTCAAACCGCATCCCTTTGGGAAATGGAAAATGTGCTTCCCTTTCGTATGATGTCTGACACACAGCAGAGACAGAAAAAGTCTACCGCGTGTGTGCGACCACACTGAAAGATAAGTTTACTTAAGTATCAGTTCGGAAAGTTTCAATTAGAGCTGTTTGACTGTGGTCCAAGCACTACCAAGCAAGGTAGTCTTAACACCAGGTTGTCAAAAGACAAAACTTTATAGTTTTAGGACGATCTAAAAGAAAGAAGACCAATTTCTGCCCTAAGTATATAAAGGAAAACTTTGCTAATTGCTATTTCGCTCAGTGTACGAGTAGGCTGCTCCTAGGCTGCCCTAACGGCAAAATGGGTTTTTACTTATGCCTGGCTCTGGTCGGCAAAAACTGAATGTAAGCGAATCTTTAATTGAAGCGAACATTGCCTACTTTTTTCTTCTTTGATTTAGTGATTGATTATGTCTTGTTTGTGGATAGGATATGCACAGACAGGCAAACAGACAGACAGACAGACAGACAGACAGGGAAACGGAGGCATACGGCACATATTTTTTGGTTCTGTTGCTTTTGCTGTTCTTGTTGCCCATCAATGCATATGAAAAATTGACTAACGGACTAACTGACTAGTATATGGGCATAGGTGGATGTCATGGGGTGCGAGTAGGGGCAGGGGGGGTGGGGGTTTTGGTCGCCATCTCTGACAATGGCCGCCAATGGCCACAATTCATTCAGGCCTCAAATACTTGCCACAAAAAAGAAAACGAGACGAGCGCGAAATCGAATCAATATTTTAATGCAGGTGACGCGTCAAGAGACGTACCACATACCCCGCACTCCCCACACCCCCGCACCCATCCTTACCCACTGTCATTCCTCCCTTGGAGTCACTAAGCATACTCCCTCCCCCTGGCTTGGCTTGAATTGGTTGTTGCTTTCGTCATTGTCGCCATCCTTAATAATACTGTGGGGCAATGTGTTTTTGGATCCTTCTTCCTCAGTTGTTTGGGGAGACCCCCTCAGACGGGGGCGTGGGGAATAGGATGGAATGGGCTGGCCATAGACTTTGGTATAGTTGGGGGAAGACAATATCCAATTAAACTTACTCAGCTGGTTAGGCATTTTAGCTAATTTGTTAAAGAGAAGTGCATACAAATGGATGTAAGCAGTCATTTTTGTGTGTGTTCCATTTTCATCCCTTATTTTTGATTGCACACATCTGTGAGCGAGCTCATTAAACTAAATTCGATTCAAAAGGAAAGGAGTATTTTTATCGTTGTACGAGCTATTAAAAGATATAGTTCAGATATTTTCTTCATTATGATCTGTGCATATCTGGCTGTCACAGATCTATATCGTCTATATCAAGCTATGCCTGCTGAATTGATCAAATTGATCCCTCTGCATGAAGTGCATTATGGACCAGCACCTGGTAAGTGACTAGCAGTAGTCCACTATATATATATATTCTTGTTCAGCATAAATATCCGAATCAGTTTGGTGGACATCACGAAAAGGACTTGCTTATGTAATTATTGATCGATGATGTTTCCCTTCGCCCTTCTTTTGGCGACAAGGGTTCCTCACTTCTTTGCTTAGAAGGAACATTTCTAAGATGGATAATTGTGCCTTTATAAATTTAATGTGAATTCGCATAGTTAATTTGTTTTTAAGGAGGGGGCCATGAGGAGTCCCGAGGACCTCCATTGAGCAGCACTACCGCGAACCGGATATAGTCGAAGCATTAAGGGTACCGCCGCCAGTGCGTGCTGATAAGCAACTCGCTTGCCTTGCATCGACAGCTGGGCTGGCCTACTTAAATGTACACTCAAAAAAAACTTATGATAAAAAATGAAGATTATCTTTTTTTCCCTCACAATATTACTTTTCTTTCTCTTTCTCTCGCTCTCTCGCTCTCTTTCTCTTTCTCGCACACTTTATGAATGGTAATTAAGGTTATGGAGAGTTCATAAATAATCTGTTTTTTTTTTTTTGCATTTCTTACAGCTAAATTTGGTAAAAAAAAATGTGGTTTCTAATTGTCGGTCTACAAAATTTTCGCACAGTGCACGCAACTTCTTTTTAATGGAATATATCTGTATCTTATCTAGCGAGTATTGGTGTATATGTGTCACCATTTTATTGATTTCATTTTAATTGCGTGTGCTCCTCATAGTCAAGAACTGTGTGTATGGGTGTGCGAGTGTGTGTGTGTGTGTGTGTGTGCCACTGCACTGTTCTACGTTGTACGTGTTACGTGCTGCATTATCGAACTCAGCTCACGCAACTTGCCCCGCGGCGTCTTGTTGAGAGCTGTTACCTATGTACATATGTATTTAGGTGGAAGAGCGGCGACTGTTTCCGTCATGTCAGCAGCATAATAATTGGAGAACACACACACACACTCGCATACACACACACACACACACACTCGCATACACACCCATTTTCAGATAAGAAAAGCTAAGAAAAACAATTACAGCAACTCAAATAGATAGAGCGAGAGGTGCGAGAGAGAGAGAGAGAGAGAGACAGAGAGAGAGGGAGAGAGAGAGGGAGAGAGGGTACAGATAGACAGAATCATAAACATTTTATATGTTATAAATTGTGCTTCCTTGCTTTTTATGCCCCAGCCAAAAGAACTTTGTAGCTTTGTCGTAAAGCGTGTGTATGATATAGTGTTTTAATCCGGCCGATTCCGAAATAAAAGCCTATTAAAGCCTGTAAGAATGCTCGAGTCGTGACTGCTCGACTAGCAGATACCCTGAATTCAAATCTTTGACCATCCACATTCAAATTAACACAGATTTGTTGATAAATAATTATGCATGATTGGAAATCGATTTGTATCGATAACCGATATTATTCAACAAACTAAATCGGCAACTTATATTCCAAGCTAGATGGCGATGATACGTATTCAATGGCAATTGTGAAATTTGGTATTTCGATCATATTTGCATTGAGTCCTGTGCAGCGACAGCTATTGTGCTCAATTCAAAGGACACTTGACCTAAATGACAGCTTTGTATTTTGTTTGTCATTCAATTGAAACGAGGCGTGTCCAAATATAATCCTGCCACTTGCTCAGATTTATTATACACTCTGATTCCAAATTCAATACATTCAATTCAATGGCTAACTGAATTCAAATATCATATCGAATATTATGATATGTTCCATCATTAAGCTGATTACATTGACAACATGTTCAGTGATTCGAATTTTGGAAAATGTTGGGTGAGTCGGAAAAGCTGCGAAAATGCAATCAATGTGCTAAAATGCAATGGAAACCTTGGCATGGTATTACCCTGAGCCAATCAGCACAAAGGCGAACAATTAATTAATTGGCAGTAAAGCCCACAAAGACCATAAATGAATATGAATATATATACATATATATGAAAACTCGAACAAGGGGCGAAAATGCTGCGGGCGCAATATTAAAATCATTTTTCATACAAATGGCGCGCTTCGTGTCGCAAATAATGAGACAAAATGAATGCCAGCATATATTAAAATATTAAAATAGCTGCTGCAATAGCAACAGCAGCCTGATGATGGGGCAGTGGCAGTGGCAGAGGCAGAGGCATAAGGGGCACTGTGGCAGGTAGCAAAAGAAACGTCGCTTACAAATACAACTCACAGCTGACAAATGGATGGACGCGACACACAAATTATGCATATATATATATGACTGTATATATGTATATATATATGTATATGTATATATATGTATGTATGTCTATATGTGTATACTGTGTTGCTTGCTTTGTGGCTTCTTTTAGATACCCTGTTGAAGATTTCAAGCACGCACCTTGAATTCGGCAAGCTTAGACAAATAGTAGCTGTATTCAACCTTGCAACCTTGCAACCCTGCAACCGTGATCCGAAGTATCTGTTAACTTTTATGAATATTTTCCTGTTTATTAAATCTCTTTGACTTTCCTAATTTTACAAATTATATATTTGACGAAAGGGTATTCGATAATCGGCATTCCAAAACTTGGTTGATTTCTATCTGATTTCGGGCATATTTTTTTTAAAAATTGTTTTTTTTCTTTGGCGTTCTGAAATGCTTGTGTCTGCTTTTGAATTTATTACAGCGAAATGACAGTGGGCGTGGCATGGAAACAATTGCTAAATGGCAAAGTGACAGGCTCGCGGATGGACGGGGGAGGGGCAGCGGTAGGGAGGTAAGGCAAACGCCAGAAGGTAGTTGCTTGACGCAAAATGTTTGCCAGCGATTATTTGGCTAATAATGCACATTAAAATGTAAATGCTCTCGCATTAGCGAGGCTGAAAGGGGGCGAAGGGGAGCGGCTGTATGTAGCAGTATGTGAAATCAAAAATCAACAGAAAATCTTACATGGAATCCATAAATAAAATCCGACTGAAATCATAGCTTGGAATCATATATTCCGTCATTGATTTATTTGATTTTGATATTATGATTTTTTTTTCGGTGTAGACTGAGCTGCATTTGCCAGCTAATTGGCAGGCTCATCTCTCATGTGGTGCTTCTCGCTGCTCTCTGCCCTTTAGAGTGGCACACAGTTGATCCTTAGGTCTGTCTGTCTGTCTGTCTGGCTATCTGGCAAGTAACCCGCCTATTTATATATATGCTATATATAAATATATGTATCTTATATATGTAGCTGGAGAGAAGGCGGGCGCTGTCTTTTTGAACTTGGACTGTGTGCGATTTCCGATTTGGCTTCTGTTTTTTTGCCCGCTTCCCATCAAGAATTTCATAAATTTAATTGTCACGTACACAGACTCACACTCACACTCCCTAACACACACACACACACACACACACACATACTTGCTTGGGTGTGAGCCTATAATACGTGTTTATAACTGTTGGCCCGCGATTGGGCCGTGAACGTGCTGTGGCCTCATGCCCCTCCCACACCCTCCACTAAACAGCGGCCCACCCCTGAGTGTGCGTTTATATAGATCAGCATCAGCATCAGCATCAGCGAAATGATTTATTTACTGTATAATTTAATCTATTTTATGTGCTCAACCAATTTTCCTTGTTTGGTGGCCCAAAATTTGTCTTTAAGCCAACAAACATAAAAGGCTTCATGGAAAGAACACTTTAAAGTCCTCTCACTTATTGCCTCACATAGGCAAAAAAGTGCTGCAATGCTTGGCAAACGAATTTAGCAATAAAATTGAAAAGCTGCCCAAAAATAGAGGCCAAGAACCGGAGTCCATCTTCCCGCATCCAGCAAAACCAAATTGCCGAGTTTCCGTCCGGCAATCTTGGTAAGCAGAAAGTTGTTCATACATCAACTAATCTTTGACCTGGCCATGGGGTCGACGATACCGTCTTCCTCATCCTTCAAGACACAAAATAAAAATACCCTTTGTGTATACGGGCAGACTAAAAATGCTACCCAAAAAATGAAGAAAAATACAAATCGCATTTGGAGGAACTTAAACAATTCCAAAGAGCCAGACTTTTTTTTATCAAGTTCAATAATACATTTAAATGTGGAAATACGATTTATTGTACAAATTCATGCTTAAGTTTGTGCCATCAAGGAAACGGGTGGTCACAGAGGGAAAGAGAAAGGACACCGACACAGAGAGAGAGAGAGAGAGAGAGGGGATTGGGGGATTGAATATTTGTATTATGCTAGCTGTGGCAAAGTCAACTGAATTTTGTCGACAATGCAGTTGTATGTGTGCGAGTGTGTGTGTGTGTGTGTGTGTATCAGTCTCACATTGCATGTCTTCTAAAATGTCAGGCACTTGGACTCTAAGCATCACTTGCACTTGAATCAGACACGCATAAAATAACTTTACACAAGCGCACTTAACATCGCCAACCCTGGCCAAGTTCCCTCTGTTTTTTTGGAAGGAATGCAAGCGATAACGATGGTGAAAGAGAGAAAGAGAGAGATAGAGAGAGGGAGAGAGAGAGAGGTGCATAAGAATGACAATGACACAACTCGAAAGTGGACCCTTAAACCAACCGAGCGCAAGCGAAGCGAGAAGACGAAGAAGCATATCAGATAATTGTATGAGCATATCAAGGAAGCAATATCTAGAGAGTGAGAGAGAGAGAGGGATAGAGTGAGAGAGAGAGAGAGAGAGGGCGCATACAGAATAACAATGACACAAGCTGAAAGTGGACACTCGAACCAAGCGAAGAGAAAGCATTAAGCATTGCACACATTTGAATAATCGTTATATATATATATATATTTATCAATACCTGAATGCATTTCTCCATTTCCCTTTCACCTTGAGCAGATCTATCAATCCTTCAACTAAGTAAAATAATTAATAAATAATTTCATTGTTTCTTCAAACCAAATGAAGCAAATTCCAGGCATCTTTTGGTGTATTGCTCTCCGGCATATTTTAAGCGATTATTTTCAGATTTGTTGTGCATACGAATATGGGTATCTGATGGTAAGCTGCCATTAAACAGGCTAATAAAAAATGTATCCCTTTATATATACACACAGAGAAATTAGTGGGACTTAGGCAGCTTTTCAACTGTAAATACAAAATTGTTGCCCAATTCATTGAAATATTATTTTTATTAGTGTTTGTTCGTTTGATCCGAGAAACCTTCAGGCGACTGATGCTTTCTCTCTCTCTATATCTCTCTCTCTCTCTGTGTGTTTGTCTATCTCTGTCTGTCTCTCTCTCTCTTTGTCAGTCTCATATGAGAAAACGTAATTAAAATGAATGGAAAACGAGTCGTGTTTGGCTGGAAAAAGTTTCGTTATAAAAAGCCAGTTAATAAACTTCTGGAAGCCAGTGGCAGTCGATACGCACACATGCACACACACACACACACACACACACACACACACACACACACACACACACACACACACACACACACACACACACACACACACACACACACACACGTAAAAAAAACAGCTGCCAAAATGAGCAAGTGATATTTAGCAAAAAGCGAAAAATATATTGCAATGCATACCCTGTGAGAAGCAAAGCGGCATCTAAGGCGTAGCATGTGCCATGTGCTACAATGTATTTTGTATAACTTTGCACAGATGCTCGTAAGGTATCTGCGTGTCGAGCGTACTCATTTCCGTTTCCTTTGGCAACGTTTTTTTTTCTGGTTTAAGCCTTTTAATTAAAAGAGCTGCAAACATTTTTTTAATATTGAGCGAAATGAACTCAAAATACATGTCAAATATGGTTGTGCTATCTTTATGTCATGCATTATCTGTCTATCTCTCTCACTGTCTCTCTCTCTCTCTCTCTCTCTCTCTCCCTCTCCCTCCCTCTCTCACTCTCTCGATGTCTTTATCTCCATTTGTGTGTGTGCGAAATATGTTTGAACAACTTTATTGTGGAAAATGCCAAACATTCTCTAACTTGTGCGACTTGCAAAAGCGTTTCGATGTCTGTACCATTCTTTAATGTGTGTGTGCGTGTTTGTCTGTGCGTGTGTGTGGGTGTGTGTGTGTGTGTGTGCGTGTAGATTACTAGGCGCGCAAATCTCATTTGAATTATAATGATGGCGCCGGCAGCTTCACATTCGCATTCGCATTCACACACAGACGCATTTTATGCCTGAGTGTTGGATTACAATTGTCCTCACAACGAACGGCGAATACTCTTTATGTAAAATAGTATCAAATTACGCTTTATTCTACATAGAACAGTTTCTTAAGCCAGTAACTAACAGCGAAATTTAACGTTTGATTTTTAGAAACGGAGTCGAAGCTGAATTTCAAAATTTACCCATTTGATTTTCAAATACTTTCTACTTTCTAACCAAAATTTGATAAACATTCCCCCAAAACATGAACCGGAACCGGAACCGGACTCATATTTAAAAATAAAATAATTATAATACTTATATAACAACAAATTGAACATAGAAACGTATTTAAAGTCAGGAATTGAACATCTTTCGAAATGCCTGTCGCCAAGTGCAACACAAAGCACACATTACTTGGGCAGACGTGATTGTGCGAATAGGGTATAGGGCTACAAGAGAGGATATACTGCATATAGCGAAGGGTAAGACAGACGTTTGGCTGCTACACTCCGAAAAACAAAATCTGTCTAAATTTGAGATATTCGCCTTGTTTCATACATTTCCCAAATTGATTGAGATTGGCGTCTTTCTATAAAGCAAGGTCTTCATTTGATCATTATCTTTTCTGCTGCTTATATTTGAGTTATCGCACACACAAACATTTTCTAATTTTACGAATAATGTTTTCAATATTTTTCTAAGTGTGGGCTGGTCGGCTGTCTGGGTGTTGGGGTTTTTGGGGGAGCGGGGCAGATGTGGTGCAAAAGTGCTGCCTTGCTTCATTTTTTTTTTCTTGTGTAAGCCATATTTGGCCGTGGGTCTCTGACACTGGTGCTGCTTTCGCAGCAGGGCACAGCTTGGCCCTTTGCAACGTGGGGTGAAATGGGTAAAAAGGAAAAGAAAAGTGAGCACACTTACCTGAGCAAGCCTGGGGCGGCAATGGAAATATTAGCGTCGTTGAGCTCTTGCGCCTCGCGACTGCACAGCCCAGAGATTGAGGCTTGAAGCTGCGAAGTTGTTGCATAAAATCGGAGCATTCCATTAGCGCCACGTCCGCGAAATGCAAATCGCACAGAATTTGGTTCTATGTGGAGTAAAAACAAACAAACAAACAAACAGAGAGAGAAAAACAAATAAGACATTTAGTGGAGGAGGAGGACAGGTGAGGGGTAGGGGTCGTGGGGGTGAGTGTTATGTATGTTGCTTTCACAAGAGCTCTGTAAATGATTTATTTTGGCGAGCTGAGCAACTTGCCAACAGCCAACAGCCAACTGGCAACTGGTAACTGGCAACTGGCAACAGGCCAAAAGCAGGCCGCGCTCAAAAGTATGCAACAGTTTTGTGTTTACTTGCCACAGTTAGCTGCTGGCATTTGTGGCTTGTTGTGGGCGGGTGAGCTGTAGCTGCAACCATCAACGTAATTGACTTTATCAATATTGCATTAGCTGTACATTTTCACTTTTCATGTGTAATGAGTTCATTTCATCAAAATGAGCAAATGCATTCCAAATGAGCTTCAAGCAAAAGATGTGGGTGTGCAGCTTGTGGGTGTGCAGCTTGTGGGTGTGTGTGTGTGTATGTGTGCACATACCTTGAATCTCCTAGCACGCCTTTGATTCGGACCTGTCAAGTTAAGACCGCACGAATTGCATCTTAGACATTCCTCATGATAATGGTTATTATCATAAAGTGGAGACGGCTCTGCAAAGAAAAGGATAAATTCAAAACATATATTTTTGCGTTCATATTCAAAGTAACATGTAACAAAATATGCAATTAAATATATACACTCAGAAAAAGACCGCTTTTAAAAATCTAGAATTTATAAAAATGTGTCTCATTTTCAGGGTGTTGGTTTTTTGGAATAATTCTTACATTAAAGTTCAGGTTCGACATTTCATTGTTAAGCGTTGATATTTGAAGGTTTCATGAGAATTAAGTATTTTCACAAATAATTATTTCCAAGAATCAGCTTTTTCATTTCTGCTCATTAAAAATGCATTTCGAGCAGAAAATGCAGCTACAAATATATAATTCATTGTAATGCCACTGCAATTGTACATGGAATACAAAGAAACCCCCTCCCCCCCCCCCCCCCACACACACACACAAGAGCAGAGCATTATGCACATTGTGATCGACAGTTGGTGGCAAAGGCAGCGTGTCAACGCAAATGTTCAGTATTGGCGCCACAGGGAGCGAAGGTGTTCGTGTGTGGCAGCAACAGCGTGCTCATTAATTTGCATAATGCCAATTGAAAGGGTGGAAATCGGGCAGATGCAAGGGTGGACGTGATGGCATGTTAGTGTCACACACGCTCATAAGAGAGGTAGAGAAACAGAGGGAGAGAGGGAGAGGGAGAGGGAGAGGGGGGACAGAGCAAGGGAGTTGCCAACTGAGAGCGCCGGAAAAGCCCACAAATTATGCTTGTTGAGTTGATGAATAGGCTGCTTCATTGTGTAAAGCTCAGAAGTTACCATAACAACTATCCATACACTGAGAGAAACAACAAATTGAAATATATAAATATACATATTTCTATTTTTATTTTTATTTTTTCTACTTAATAAGCCAATTCGCAAATTAGAAGTGCCAAGTGAAATTTCGCGTTTGTTGTGTGTTGATTTTGTTGAGTGTATGTTCGCTGGACTGATTTCTGTGCCACAGCAATCAAGCTGATATATTAATAATAAGCTCTGCGTGTGTGCATGGGTGTGTCGGGCCAATCAGCCGGAAATCATAATTAAATGAATCAGGCAAGTGAAAAGCCATTATGAATATGAGCCACAACTCAGCTCAACATTCAAATATACGCAAAGTAGTCGCCTTTGAGTAAAGCACTTTAACGTTCAAATACACTCAAACAACAACCATTTGAATAAACTACTTTGGTAAATGGACAACAACATTTCGAATTTGCTTACTGGCCAAGACCAGAAATTGGCTAACAACTCACTTTTATTCCGGCCTTGCATTCAATTATCGAAGTGAAAATTTCATATTTCAGTGGTTGCCGTGCGGCTTTGTGTGCTGCACAAAATTCAGTGCAGAATATTAACCAAATTGAATATGGGGTTTCAAGGGAATTTGCGTTTCTTATTGGATATTGGATATTGATGCTTTTGTTTGTGCTGGCATTCTCCGGCCATTGTTTGCTTTGACTGTCATTGGATGGATTTTCGGTTGCAGCAGCAAATATTGTAAAGGGGCTGCACGCGTACGCAGCATGCAACAACTTGCAGGCTTGGCTGCTTGCCACAATAAGGTAATGCCAAATATTTCCATGCGTTGTTATGACATCGATAAATGGGACGCAATATGCAAACCAAATTAATTAACTGCGCCTGCTGAGAGATGTTCACACAATGGATAACGTCGATTGTTCAAATACACAGTGGAGTTAATACATGTTGAATTGCTCGCATATCTGTGCCTTGGCTCAAAGGACACTGCAAATGAAGCCACACACAAAATCGCAAGCAAAATATAAATAAGATAAGAAAATTACAATCGAAACTTTTCATTTATTCATGCGGCAAATTTGCTAATTGAAAACCAAGCAAAAAAAACCCCCTCCCTCAGCTGCAATCCTAACTTTCTGACTGGGCCATTTGGCTTTATGACAGTTACCGCAAGAAAATGAAAACTTTTGCAGCTGCAATTTGCAGTTGTTTGTGTAAGAAATAGCAGCAGAAAGACTGCGAGAGAGAGAGAGAGAGAGTGCGAGAGAGTGCGAGAGAGAGCGAGGGGGAAAGTAATTTAAATATAAATTCATGACTTTGATAAATTACCAACTAATGACCGAGAAGAATGGTAAGACTTCGCTGCTTTTTAGTGAATAAGCGAACGCCAACTTTTCGAGCTTCAAATTAAGAGTGCGCAGGGCGGGACTTGAACCCGTAATCCTCTCTCCCCTTTCTCGTATCTCCCCCCCCCTAAAAATTGTTCACTGGAATTCCCTTTGTTGAGTGTTCAACGTTTTCGCTTTTGCTCAGGCGAAAACAAAAGCGGCTTAATGGCTCGTGACTGGCCGCCAGTTTCAGTCAGCTGAATAAGTGAGTGGACAAAGGCAGGATTTGGGGTTGGGTTGGGTTGGGTTGGGTTGGGGTGGAAAATAAAAACAGATGTGCAATGAATTGCATTTTTGTGAGCACTGCACTAATCTTTGACAAGTAACCTCTAACAGCCAATTGTTGACTGCTAAAAGTGCAGGCGTGTACACTCACAGAAAAAGTTCAAATAAATATTCCTCATTTCATTTAAGAAGTTTGATTCTTATTCTCATCTATTTCGAAATTATTTCTATTTGAGTTTTAGGTCAGCACATTTTTGTCAAGTGTAACTGCTACAAAGTGCTGCAGCTGCAGGTGGTCCGCAGGGTTGGGCGTGAGTGTGTGGCCGACCAGCTGGATGCATTTATTTAATTGAGCGTAAGTAACGCGGAGCCAACAACTCGCCGAGATTTACGCAAATGGAAGCAGCACGCATTAATTTGAGGATAATAATTCAGTTTGAAAACCATTATCCGTATGCTGACAAATTGGATAAGCTGTCAGCAGAGAAGTAAGCCAGCATCTCGCATGAGCAACTTGTTTGGATTATCGAGTAATCGAGTTGAGCTCGAGATGCGCAGCTCTATCTAATCTTCAGAGTGGTTATCTATGCTAATCAAGAGCATAAATACGGGGAGTTAACTCCGATCAAGAGTATATATACTTTCTGCCCGTTGCAAACAACTGCACAACTTCATTCAGGCAAAAGAAACAATTTATATTTTTCAATTTTAAATTTCAGCTCGAGTGTTTTGAGGGGTTTTGCATTTGCGAAAGGTGTCCTGGCAGCTATTATGCAAATGAGCTGGAGCGGGGGTGGTTACTAGGTGGTTGCATTGTCAAGCGTTGTCCTGGCAATCTGTGCCCATTCACTCGCATCCTTTGACTCAACTTCTCGCCTCCAATCGTTCTCTCGTCCTCGCTCAATCAATGTCAATTTTGCCTCATTGAGTTTGCCTTTGATGCTGTTCGCCCGCCCCTCTTGCTGCACTCAGAGAAAAACGCCCTATACTACTGAGAAAACCATTCTGCTAAAATTATAAAGGCTTGTTCTGAGTCGACAATCCCAAAATATATGGCGAATTTGAAAAATTAAGTGTGATTTTTTTCTGAGTGTATCTGTCCTCTTCCCTTCTGCCTGTGGTCGTTGTCGTCTCCATCTGCTCCTCCTACACCAGCCTTCCCTTTCCAACTCCCCCGTTTGCCAATCCTTAGACATGTCATCGCTATGTCGCCCGTCCTCGTCCTCGTCCTCGTCCTCGTCCTCGTCGCTGTAGTTCTTGTTCCTGTTATTGTTCTTGTTGTTGTAGTTAAATCAATCGGAATTTTATTGAGTAAACTGTTTTCTAATTATTTTCATCTGCTACGTCATTGTACTATCAAACTCTCCCGCTCCCAGCTACCCGCTCCTCGCTACCCACTCCTCGCTCCTCGCTCCTCGCTCCACACCAACCACTCGCTATATTCGTGCACGTTATCCTGGCTGGTGTTCGTCTGTCTCTGTCTTTTGGCTGCTCCAATTAGCGAGGCATCAACATGTTGCGGTCCTCGCTTGCCACTTGCCACTTGTTATCTTGTTTTCTTTCCTTTTTTTTTTGTGGTTTGTTCTGTTTTTCTATTCTTCGGTTTTCTTGCTCTAACTAATTTACTGTTGCAGAGATTTTGCTGCCACGCAGTTTGCGGTATTAAAGGGGGCATGTTTATGTATAGGAACGGAAGTGAAGAATTGCGGTCGGACTGCGTGTGAGGATTCAGATTCGGATTTGGGCTTAGGCTTGGTGCATGGGGCTTGGGGCAGTCATATCAAATCGTTGGACAAGTCACGAATCGTCTCATGGCCAAATGTCTCATGGATCAGGAGCTGCGCTTTACTTAAATATGTATTCAGGTATATACACGCACACATATACACACACATATGCATATGTATATGTAGTAGAACAATAATGACCGACTAGAAGATACACTGTACTCAGTCCTAGAATACATTCGTAATTGCACCTCCTTTCAATTAGATATTACGGAATATATTTTTACAATGAGATTTTTTGTTTCTATCGGAAATCGACAATCGGAAAGGGACTCCTAAAAGGTTATCGATTAAAAGAAATAAACTTGATCTATGTAAGAGGACTTTTGTTCCAAATCTCCCGCTCTTATTGTCAACGAGTCGACTGTTCATCCTGATCGAGAATATATATGCAGTATGCGTTTGAAGATGTTTTCTTCTGCCTGTTAAATATTTTTCGCTCAACTTCTTCTACCATTTTTCAGGATAGTGTAGCTCTTATGGCCACTGTATCGGCTACGGTCGTAACTGAAGGAAGGATGAGGAAATTTGTCTGCCAACGGCATAATTTATACTGGCCGAAAAATACCGTTTTGCCTTAATTAATTATATAATTTATTTTGCATAAGCACACAGGGATATTGGACACAATCGGGCATAGTTGCAAATGAAACTTGACTTTTAATTAGGGCAACAGAGACGTGGCTGGTTAAGACCTGTAGTTAGTTATTCATTCGGCATGAAGAAAATTTATTTGCTTAGATGTGTGTGTGTGTGTGTGTGTGCTTGTAGTAAAAATACTGATATGAATGTATGGCGCACAAGTTGGAACTTAATTAAATTCTTAACGTTTGGCAAACAAGAAAAATAAAGCAGGCAAATAAAAGGCAAAAGAAATGCTGCTAACGACTAACAACAGGCTAGCCAAAATGAAAGCAATAACTTCAAACTTCAACACCAACAGGGCTAACACGCACACACAACGACACACATACACACACACACACACACACACATGTCATTTAAGTTTTACGCATTTGCTGTCTAATGGGTCAGGTGATTTTCTATTGTCGCCGTCTGCTCTGTGCTCAACTGCGTCTTTGCTGCTGGACTCTGCATGTTTAATCCAAATTACTAAAGCATACACACACACACACACACACTGAGACACACAGGCACACACACACCCACACACCGAGACACACGCACACACAATGACAGCGTTGTTCTTCCCTCCATCCAGGTTTTTTGACGTTGTTTTGTTTGAGCTGCTTTTCTGTTTGCATTCACTCCCAAGAGTGTTTGACTACACTCAGAAAAAAATAGGTATGCCTCAGCATTTTATAAATATTCTCACATAATAATAAAACTTGTGTTTCAAGCTAAATTTGATAATACCAAATCAAATTTATTAAGATATGTTTCATATTTTTGAGGTACCCATTTCCAAAAATTGCTTCAAACTTTCTTTAACTAAAATCAAAGTTAGAAAATTAAATGCTTTTCATATTCGTGTGAAGTCGAAAGTTATTAATTTAATTAAATTAATTAATTAATTAATTAATTAATTTATTATTATTTATTTGCTGTATTCAACTTTTAAATCTAGCTTGAGTTGAATTTGATCCCCTGAAAAGTAAGGCTGCATTTTGTCACATTTCTCTTATTTTTTTTTCTGAGTGTGCCTGTGTGTGTGGGTGTGGCTGGTCTCTTGGCGTGGGTGTGTGTGTGTGTGCGTGTGTGTGTGGGTGTCTGTGTGTTGATGTGTGCGTTTTTCGTGTTTTAATGAATCTGTACGGGAAGACCGGCCATTCTATTTGTAAATGCTGTTAATTGAGCTAAGGCTAAACGCCATGTCTTAGCGCCTTAGCCTAAACTCCCTTGTCGCCCTTACCCCTTTACCTAGCTCCCCCCCCCCCGTGACTCCGTAACCCCTTACTTGGCACGCCCCCACGTGCCCGAACCCGACCCATCCTGTTGCCAGTGCGCAGCTAAAGCGGCCTGAGAGGCGACTTCAATTAGTGAGCGCGTTTGCAGCACTTTCATTTTCCCAGTTTATCAATATACCCCGTAAATGGCAGATGGCCTAATGAGGTATATGTATTGGCAACATGGTTTTTCGATTATTGCAATCGAATACTAGGTATTGCTTATATACGAATCTATATCCTTCCAAGTTGCTTTGAGTGCTGACTAACGGATTAACTGATTGAATCTGTCAGCATTGACAACAATCAAAATAGTAACATTATAATATATTTATAAAATTATATCTTATAATATTTATATATACATATATTTGTGACGATCATTATATATCGATGTCGTGCCAGATTCGGAACTGGAGCCAAAATTTGTTTCGGTTTAACGGGCCGTAAATTGCCGATTTGAGACTAGGCTGCAATGTTGGGCATCCTAGGGTATCTAATGTTGTATACAACTTGTTAGGGGGCAATTGGGGTCAGACAGCACACACCCCGCACACTCTTACACACACACACACAGACAGACACACACACACCAACACACACACACACACATCGATATAAATAATAACAATGGAGAACGTTTGGGAAATACACGCAGCCCAATTGCCACGAAACTAAAATACTGTCCCAATAAAAATAAAAAATAATAATAACGGTATTATTAGTATTATTTTTATTATTATTATTATTATGACTATGTCCGCAGCGTTTGCCTCGTTCAGTTTATGTTTATGTTTTTGTTTTCTTTTTTTTCTGTTTTTCCTTTTCTTGAGTTTTTCTTTCTGCGACACTTTGCCCCTCGTCGCTCGTTGCCTGTCAGGTTGCCAAATATTCCAAGAAATGACAGCTGTTAATGGCATTATACATCCTGTTCTGAACGCTGGCCCGGGAAGGATGGGGCAGCCGCAAATTCAGGTGAGTCGCCGCTTGACTTACTCGCTCCCAAGTGCTGCGGCTGCTGCTGCTGCTGCTGCTGCTGCTGATAGCTTCTCCTCGTAAAAAACAGACAGAACTTCAAGTACAATTCGAAAAATATAAAAAACAATGAAAAACAACGCTTAGAAAAAAAAGTGTGTAGAAAATCACCAAAGAAATTTAAAATTTAATTAAAATACCTTAAGCCCGATGAAAATAGTTGAATAGCTCTAAAATAAATATCGACCTTAAAATTAGAATGTTATTCTTGATTTTAGAAATAATTTCTAAATTTGTGAACAACTTTTTCTTTTTTTTCTTAATATTTTCTATTGTTAAGAAATGCATTTCCAACAAATAGAAATGCAAGATCTGATTCTGAGGATCATAAGTATCGGAAAGCTTATTAAAGAACTCTTCCATCGTTGAATAATATGCCTCGGGATATGGAACCCCTTTAATAATGAAAGTCACATTTTGAAATATTTGTTGACTGAAATTTCATCAAAATCAGACGAATCTGAAGAAACAGCCGAGTTATTAAGTCTCAGAAGCGAGCAGCATGATAAGTGAAACGAATGTATTTTGCAGCGTCCTGAGATACATATTCATGTATGTAGTTATGTATTTATGCAGACGGGAGATTTGTGTTATGGGCTTGGGAACAAAAACATACGCTGACATGATGGTTTTTTTTCTGAGTGTAGAACGTAGAAATATGAAGAGGCCAGTTTTTGGTTTGGGGCTGGGGCTGGGATTGGCAACAGTTACTCGTTAGCTGGCAGAGGCACTCATACCTTTTAGATTGACAGCATCGATGGGTTTTTTTTTATTTTTTTTTTTTTTGGTTTTTGTTTTTTGGTTGTGGCGCCGTGGTTGTTTATGGCCCCGGCCTTGAGTATTCTTGCGCCCGGAATTGCTGCCATAACAATTTGCGTTTTATGATGGCCCCGAGAAACTGTTGCAGATTTTCGAGCATTATGTCAGCAAAAGCGAAAGCGAAAGCAAAAGCAACGTCAACAGCAACAGCAGCTGTTAATGTTGTGTCAGTTGCCCCTAACGAGTTGCGTTTATGAGTGCGACTCTCAACTGAGTACACACAATTCGATATTCGGAATGTGGAGTGTGGAATGTGGATTGCCTGTTCCGTTCAATCAATTGGCCAACATTCAATTACTTGGCTCATTAATGAACAATTAGTTGGCGCAGAGTTTTAACTTGATATTCGGTTTTCAGGATGTAAATTCTGGCAAATCAAATGCGTCTCTCAAAAGAGTACACCGAATCCATTAAAAGAAAGCTAATCTACAGATTATTTAAACATGCCTAGCAGGTACTCAGACTGTAAAAATAGAGCAGTGGTAAAATGGCTTAGAATGATCTCCTGCTTTGGCTGTGGAGCACGTAAAAGATAAGTAAATAAGTGAACATTGTTAGCCATATAAAGCTGGGATTTCAGGAATACAGACAGTTCGATTTTGCCCCTCTGCTCAAGAGTTACTTAATAACAAGTCAAATACCCGTTCCGTTCAGTCCGTGGGTCAACATTTTATCAATTGACTCGTTTTCAGTTGAGCTTCCTTCGCAGAGGGTCTCATTATAGTTAATTGCAAATCTTCAATTATACAGTCATCAGTAAGTAAGACCAAAAATGATGTATATTTAAATAAAGTGCTCAAGTTAAGCGTCAACTCATCAGTAAGTCAACGTGAATCGTTAACACATCAATCAACTTAACGCAGTCAATCACTCATTAAGAAATCAATCAAGCGAAAGTCAATTGTACAAGAGAAGAAAAAGATTTAATTTGGCACTCACAGTCAGTAGCTCAGGATGCTAATCCTTTCAGCGCAAATTCAGCTTGCTGCTGCTGTTAAAGACATGTACCAATCATTTAAGGATTCCAGCGCCAATCAATCAGTTAACTCAACAAAACTCATAAACAAATCAATCAAGCGCTGCAGTGTACATCTTTAATTGAATTTACCACCGCTTACAAAGGAAAGTAAAATAAGTAAAAAAAAAATATACACATTCTCGAGGAGGCGGCGCACTGGTTTCATAAATCAATCAAGACAATCCATCAATTAAAACGGAACGTGAACAAGGCGAGAGGAGAGGGGGAAGGAGGCCAATGGCTAGGTTATTACTGCATTCATGAGCCCATAAATGGCTAATGAAACGTGTACATCGAGTTGAGGCTGAGTCGAGATAAGTCAACAGCTTGACCTTGGTTCCGAGACGGGCCAGTGCGACAGTTAGTTAGTGACTCTAACGCCACTTACACTGAGCAAAATGTGGTACATCCAAGCATTTAGTAGCTCGACTTATGGCTTAGAAACTGAGTTTCTAACCCACCGCAGATTGCCAGCTATACACTTAAAGGTAAATCAAAGAAGACATCTTAACGTAACGAGTACTGTATATAATCCTGTCCTGACTATCCTCTGATAATCTCAGATTAGATTAGAAGACAAATAAACAAAACAATAAAAATAAATATAACAAGTAAGAAAGCTGTAGTCGAGTGAGCTCGACTACGATATACCTTTAACCCAGCTGTTAAATATATTCTAGTTTTTTTTTGGCAATTTCCCTTCAGATAGTTTAGAAGCTCGATGGGATTTTTGAGCAAATGTGCTCAACACAAATCGCGCATCTTTTGAATGTTAACAAAAACACCTCCTCACCCCGCACCTACAAAAAGAAAAAACATCCAAAACTCCAGCTTATGGAATTAATGTTTGCAACTTTTGCAGGTTGAATTATTTAATTAACATTAGCATTCAACTTTTACAAAAAAGTTAGTTTTACTAACTCTCATTTCGTGGCAAAAACGGGGAGAAAAGTTTTTGTTTCCATTTTAGGTTTTTATGATAGATGCACCAATTGCATAAGCAACATGTTGCACATGCAAAGGATTAAGTCTAAGCTCCTTATATTAACATAGTTGCCATTTGTGATCTATGCGAAATTTGCCAGAAAACAGGCATCTAAATACATACATGTGTGCATGTATGTACATTATATAGCATGTTTCACTTTGCGCTGCGAAATGAATGCAAGAAAAACGCAAAAATAGTATTAACAGCTGAAGGCCTTTTTAATATCTGGAGATTATAGCTAAATGGAACAGATGCACTCTTTGGAATTGGAGCAAACTGTTCAATATTGATTAATTGCGGGCTCTTAGTAATTAAATTTGTAGACTTGGATGAGATGCGAATACTACACTCAGAACAAGTAAGAATGCTGTAGTCGAGTGAGCTCTGCATTGTCTGTGCACCACCTCGGATTCAAAACAGTTCGACTTTACACCACGAACTCAAGAGTTCGAATTTACAACTCGACTCGGTGGTTTCTCGTAAACAATTCCTCAATTTGAATTTTTTAAATTCAGCGGAAGACTTTTTGTCTGAGTGTATATGTACACTGGTAGTTTGCATACGTGTGGCTAATTAGCTGTGGGGCCCCGGCCCCAATGGACCGTCCTGTTGCTCATTTGTTGCCACTTACTCTTTCGGGGCCATCGAAAACTGGCAGCGCCAGCGGCGCTCATAAATTAACTCGAATGCGTGTCGCACTTGCCACCCAAACATCGCATTGCATCGCATCGCGACCCCAAAAAGAAAGCTGGCCTTTCCTTTCCCAACCACCCCACGGCAAGTTTATGCGAGCGGAATACCCAACTCAGTTCAAGGTTTTCCTTTTTTTGGTGTGTGTGTGTGGGGGGGGAGGTTTGCTTTGTATTCAAACTGCAATTAAGTATAAGAATTAAAAGGGGCGTGACCAGCTGGCTGGTTTCGGTAGTTATTTTTGGAGTGCCTCAGGCCGGCAGAATACAAGATAAGAGAGTGCCACAATTAGCCAACAGCAAGTTGCACAGATTGGCAACAAATTTATGCGGTACGCTGTATTGCAATTTATACACATTACCGATGGAGATGGGATATAGAAAACTCTCTTAGATCACTTATGTACGAGTGGATGGAAAATGTGAATATATACACAAAAATGTATTGTATATATTGAAAATATGTGTTGCTATATATATTGGAGATATGCATATGTGCATTTCTGCACAGGGCAGCACCATGCCGAGGCTGAGGCTGAGGCCAAGGCTGAGGTTGAGGCTGAAATCAAATAAGAAATTCTGTGCACTAATGATGCATGAATGCAGCAATTTGTAGCATGACTGAGACGAATAATCAAGGGAAAAATCAACTGCAACTGATTTCATGCGACAAAGGGCTGCATCAATTTGTGCCTGATAAAGATTGAATTACCAATTATTTCCATGCAGAGCTCGAAATGATTATGGCTCGCAAAATGCAACAAAGGTTTTTCCACATAAAGAAGAAGAAGAGAAAAAAGGCGTTCGCTCGTTTCACTTGTACATGCCACGCGGAAAACCTGAAAACCCCCAAAACAAGTCCAACTGGAAGTCATCACTCGATATGACAGGAAATCAGAGCTGTGCAAAGTGTTGGGTTGACAAAAAGAAAATGAAAGTGGAAAATAAGTAAGCTGCAGCACACAAATTAAATAATCAATAGTCTCATATTTTCGCCAGATTATTTGTCAAACACTATTTGCATCGCAACACATGTTGCAATTGGAATAAATTCGACGCATTATTTATAACGCCATCGGCTGTCAATTAGGCTCAGAGACCACAACTGCAATGCAAATATTTTTCAATTAATTAGAATTACAACATGCGTTGCGGTCGACCAATAATCTGTCACAAATTTCATATTTGACTAATGAACAAATTGGCGAGAAATCACCACTAGTTTATAGCAAAACATTAAGCTTCAAATTTAATTAAAATTTAAAACATTAAGCTTAAAATATAATTAAAATTTACAGTTGCAAATGCGAGCAAATTAATTGGAAGATGATGAAAGGAAAGCCTTGAAAAAGCTCGAGTTGAATACAAATAAATGGTGCTCGCTGCCTGAATGCATTCCAAACAATAAAGATAACTGAATTGGCAATTGAGAAAAGTGAATTGGGAAATGGGAAAAGTGTCTTTCGATTGCGAATTGCCAGCAAGAAGATTGTGTGTCAGCATTTTGCAGTGAAAACTTGTTGCACCATTCGCCGATAAAATGTGTTAGACTGATTGAAATTGAGTTGCGGATGGTGCCGGTGTGGACGTTGGGTGGCTCTCTTGCCTGTTGCCTGTTGCCTGTTGGCTGTTCGCTGTTGCAATGTAAAGAAAGCAACATGCCAAACTTGTCTCGCATTTCATTCACAAACAAGCAAACTGAGCACGACAGTAATTTAGGGAATGGGGCAGGGTGCAGACAGATAGCAAATGCAGATGGCGCTGGCATTCGAGTTAGCACTCATTCATTTATTTGCTGTCAGCACACACACACACACTAGCACACAGACGTACAGAAACACACCCTAGGTGCTTTCATTCATTAAAAGTCACTGTGACAAACTGATGCGAACTTTGGCTAACTCTTTTGGCATTCGTATAAGTGTGTGTGTGTGTGTGTGCATATATGTGTGAGTGTGTTAATTTCAAAAGCACTCACACACACACACACACACAATTGACGTGTTGTATATAAACAGAGTAAAAGGGTGCGTCGAATGTGTGTCAGAAATGTTGCCTACTTTTTGGGGCGGAAAAGCAACAGCTGAAAGTTTGCATTTCGTCTAGATTTATTTCTATATCTATGTATTTCTGTCTTACATCTGTGCAAAATTGGCAAGCAACAACAAACTTACTTATTAATTGTGTATAACGCATTGAAACAGCTAACAAATGCGTATCTTACGAAAATTGTAATTGAAAATGATAAGCCTATAGAAGACTTTACGAAAACGCTTTCTGGATATTTATGTTTTAAGGAAATTTACGTGGTCTTTGGGAATGTTCGAAAAGTCCTACTGAAATGTGTTTTCGTGTATGCAAATATTAAATTTACAAAGCTTAGTAATGATAATAATAATTTTGGTTATAACAGCTGCATTTGGCATTGACGGACTAAGACAGTCAATTTTTTTTACTTGGGAATCCTATGGCAAAACCCAAAGCTCTTCGTGATTTATTGAGTTGGTTGGCTTCAGAGCCTGAAGCCTGATCAAATGACTGCCGAGCTCTCTTGCTGGTCCGCTAGTCAAACAATTTTGCTATTTTTCCAATATTTAAACGAAAAAATGTTAATTCGAAAGTGAAATCGGCTTGACTATATAATGAGAAAATCAAGCCTATACCGTTATATGCTAGAAGTCTCATTAAGAAAGTTAACAAGGTAAAATAGTGCTTGTTTGCAGCAGCAGCAGCAGCTTCAACAAAAAAAACATTGATTTGCCTAAATTGTTTGTATATTTGAATTTGGCGCACTGCTTGGCACAGTTTGAATAACGTAATGTTAGTCGATGCAATTGCAACTACATTTGCAGACTATGTTAACTGCACTCCAACTACAGACGCCAGCTTTAACAGCGCTCTCTCTCTCTCTGTCACGCTCTCTGCAGAGGGCGCTCGCTGATCTGTTGGCTGCAGCAGCCAATCACGTTCGATCGTGCTGTGTACAAATTTTCTCTTATTAATAAATAACTGTAAGCCTTCAAGCACATATTACGAATAAACATTACGTGAAGGCCAACAAAAAGCTGAAGGCGTAAATGGTAACTTTCCACAAGCAATGGATTAGATCGTGATAAGTTAGCCAGCTGAGCTTTCATTTGGATAAGATAACATAGTTGTGTGTGTTTGTGTGAGTGTTTGCTTTTATACAGACCGCTGCGACTGCGATAACTGCTGGTGCTGGCGCTGTTGCTGCTGCTGCTCGATGGCTGTTGGAGTGTTCGGTGCCGTGGACGTGCGCCGCCGCCGCCGCCGCCGCCGCCGCCGCCGCCGCCGCCGCCGCCGCCGCTGCCGCCAATGCCGCCGATGCCGCCGATGCCGCCGATGCCGCCGATGCCGCCGATGCCGCCGATGCCGCCGCCAATGCCGCCGCGCATCGCCGCGACATCGGCTTGCGGCGGATCAACGGGTTCGGCCACTGCGCCGCGCATCGCCGCGCCATCGGCTTGCGGCGGATCAACGGATTCGGCCACTGCGCTGCCGTTTACTGCTCTGCTGTTGCCGCTGCTGCCTGTTTGCTGTTGCGCTTGTTTGTGGTTCGTTTTCGTGCTTTGTTCTTTGCACACACACACACACAACAAAAACAAAAACAAAAAAGAAGAAAAGCTAACTGTAAGATGCTCTCTTTTGGCTTTGCACAGGAAAAAATAGATGTGTGTGTGTCTGATTAAATAGTTACACGCAGGGAGCAGGAGAAAGATGTTGTTGCTGTTGATGATGGCGACGATGGGGCAGAGGTGGAGTGTGTTGGATGTTAATGGTTAGAACGCTGCGGGCGCAATTTTCAATTGTATTTGTGTTTACAGTTTACAATGCCAAACCAAAATCAAAAAAAGGCCGCGTTTTCTACTCGACTCTGACTCCGATTTCGACGCCGACGCCGACTTCGATTTTGACTCCGACTTTGACTTTGACTCCGATTTCGAATGCGGTTCAGAGTGCAACACGGACACGGAGCAACTCGCGTCTCGCGTCTTTCCCCCTCTCTCTACTCAATCTATCGTCTGTGATGCGCGTGTGTTCGTGTGTGTGTTGCTTGGTGTGTCGAGTGTTGTGTTGTGTTGTGTGGTGTGTGTGTGAGTGTGTGTGTTGTTGTTGGGGCGATGTGTGAAATGAGAATTGGCGTCGGGACACTGCTTCCTGCTGTTGTGGCACGTCGAAGGATTCAACACCAACTGATACGAGTGGCGAGCACTCGCTTCCCATTACACTTTATCTCCCTCTGAACGGTGGCATCCATTTCATTCGCACGCTTTAACAGCTTGGCCATATGCCGCCACACAACCAGCTGAGCAACAGCTGCTTGGAGCTTTAGTTTAGCTTTCTTGCGAGCAGCAACAATTGAATTACGGAAAGCGTAAGTAAGCTTTGCAGGATATTCCGAAAAGTTAGCAGCACCTTCTGCGATTGCCCCAAAATAAAAACATCTATTTCAATTGTTCCCATCAATTGGATGAGAAATGAGTGTCCTAAATATGTACTTCATATATAGGATGGATGATTAAAAAGTCAATCAAAGTTTTAGTGAAAAGTTGTCTTTTTCAAAATGATTAGTTTCGAATGATAGACTCAAGTTTCAACCAATCTCAACTCGGGAGAAGGTATAAGACTTCAGATCACAATAGATTGTTTGGTTTGCATAGTTATTAATTTCTTTCGAAGAGGTTATTTAATCGATATTAATTAAGAGAAGCGAGGAAATCTTCTAGATTGTATTAATGCTAATAATCTCTTAAAGTTGAACTCGATTTACATTTCCTCAACAAAATGAAGACTTGTCAAAGAAAAGGTTCTGAAATTGTCAATCGACTTTCTCCAACAAATGTTGGACCAATTTGCACTTAAGTCCTCTGTTTGGTTACGCAGGTATCCGCGCCAAACAACAATTAAAGCAGCTTCTCTCTTAATATTTTTCTCTTTGATAAGTTATGCTCTGCGCAGCATAAAGAGCAAATTAACGTAATGATCATAACTGTTGTTTTGTATATGCTCATCGGCGTTTCGTTTATTGCACTTGTTTCTCTCTGCTTGCCCTTTGCCTTGGCTGAGCGCAAGCAGCAGCTGCAATTCGGCAGCTAATCAGTTATATTTCGTCAATCGAGAATTCAAGTCGCAGCAGCTGCAATTCGGCAGCTAATTAATTCGTTTTAGTCAATCGAGAATTCAAGTCGCGGGACTGTATTCGACACCGCAAGTTGTTAATTCGAACAATTAAAGGTGTAAAGCTCAAATCGGAGCTTCCAATAAACAATTGTAACTATTTATAATTTTGGCCACGAAGGCAATAAACTTAAATTATAGAAAAGCAAAATCGCTGCGTTTCTATTTATTTGTGAGACTTTGTAAAAATTCGATAGCTATTGAAAAAGCTCAATAGCTCAACATCCTCAGAAAATATTTCTAAATTTTTTTAAATTTAAATTTTAAATTGTAGTTTGAACTTCATTATTTTTTTATTTTATATATATATATATATATAGATACATATCATTATGTATAGAATTAGTGTGACTCACCTGTCTGCGTGCTGGAGTCAAAGAAAGTGCTAGTTGTTTCCACGGTCATGGTGCCAATGGTGCCATCAATAATCTGGGCTGATGAGTCGCGACGGCCACGATATCTGCGGAATGAGATTATTATTCGTATTTGATTCGCTTATATTTAGTCAACATGTGATTTTATTTATGTAATTGAGCTTAAATCCAACCGACTGATTGCTGCCCTTGACAGTTGACATACTAAGGCCTCCATCATTAATGGGCTCACAAGGCTGTAGCTCAACTCAACCACAAATCTCTGAGAACATAACTGCATTCCTAAGGTCATTATCTATTGTGGTTAAATGCCAATTTCTCAAACAGTGAAGTGGCCCAGCTCGTAGCAATAATATTGACTGGTGGTTAACCCTTTGAGCTGACATGTGGCGTCCAACTCCGAGAGTGCATTGCTTAAGCATTTCTACAAAACTCAGCTTGCAACTTGCAACTAGTTAATTAAGAGCAGTCTCTGATTTCAGTATTAACAACATTGTTAACGAATGAAGCGTGAAAGCTGTGAGTATTAATTAAGCCAATACTTCTCTATGACTTCTCTAACTTGCACTCAGAAATCAGCGAAAGACAGCAACCCATTCAAATTGCCAATTAAATACGGACCAACGAGCAATGTGCAACAAAATAGCTAACGCATTCCGCCAATTGATATTAATTTAACAATAATGTGAGCAATCATTGTGAAGGATTTGCTTTGTCGTCTGCTCGAGAATACCTTACTTCAATCTCTACTAGCAACTCCAAGTGGCCAATTAGCCCAGGTCAGTAAACCTAGAGGGAGTCGATACACTTAAAGAAACAAATAAAATTGGCGAGCACTTTGCACTCAAGTGAAACCCATTTTAGGCACTCAAGTTTAGTCTTTCGTAAATCAGCTTTAATGCAAAAAGTTTGATCCGATTTTGAAATCCATAAAAGTATTTATACTCCAGTACAGCTAACACTTGAAACACTTTCAAATCCCAGTGTATTTGGCCCTACTGCTTCCATTTTTAGTTGCAAATTGCTTATAGCCTTGAAGTATGCTCATTAATATTTGTCTAAACTGAAATTCATTGATGGCTAACAGTTGAAAGTTGAACTATAAACTGAACACTACAAAAATTTACCATGTTTTTCGAAATAATCTCTAAATATCAGAAAGCATTTTGCTTAAAATTAGAAAGGATTGCATTAAATCGAGTATTTACTTATATATCTATGAATGTAATTAACTAAAATTTCAAATTAAACATAAATTAAAAATATGAAATATTTATAGAGTATCCCAAAAAATATGGTGATTTTTTCTATATATTTTCTAAATATCTTCTATTTCTTTGAAATGCAAACCATAATTTTGGAATAAATCTTTCCTTTACTTTCTGAATAATAAATTGTAAAGTGCGCTTTTTTTCTGAGTGTAGGAGTGATAAGGAGTGGTATGACAGTGTATATGCTTACCGGCAGACATCGTCGCTCTGGGAGCTCTGGCGTCGAAAGTTGCGACAACGTATCATTTCCTCGGTGGTCGACTGTCGTCGGAAGCCGCGCGCGATGAGAATCTCCTCAGTGGTTGACTGTCGCCGGATGGCTGGTCGCTGGTTCTGCTCCACGTTCGGTGGCTGAGGGCGTGAGCAGGGACTGGGGTCCCGCGATGAGGAGCAGCTGTTAGAGTCCGGGGAGCGTGGCGAACGTGCCGCCGAGCTGCTCTGTCGCCGCAGCGTGTGTCGCCGTGGGCTGCCGTCGCGCTCATGGGATCGATCTGGTGAGAGATGTGTGCGCGAGTCGCGTCGTCCGCCGCGCGATGCACTGTCCGGCGAGAGGGAGTCGCGTCGCGAGGTGCGACGCTCGCAATCCTCGGGCGGATCCGGACTAAGTGCTGGCTGGGAGCCGCGTCGGCTGCCGCCGGGCAGACAGCTCTCATCAAAGGCGGTCGCCTGACGCTGCAATCGCTGCAGCCGAGGCACACGTTCCGGACTGATACCTGCCTTGGAGTCGCGACGTTGGCCCCGGCTGCATTGCGTGGTAGAGTCACGGCGACCCTTCGGAGCTGTCGGACTGGTCGCCGGCGGCGTTACAGAGCTGGTGATAATAGTCGGCGGCGGCAGGGCCTGGCAGGCGGAGTCCACCTGCTGATGCGAGTGATAGTTGCTAGTTGAGATTTGTGGCACGCTTATTGAGTCTGAGTTGGAACCGGCGGAGCTGGTCGAGGGACGCTGCTCCTGCCGGAAAATGGGAAAATCCGGTGCGGCGAGTGAGTCACGTTTCTTGGTTATTTGGTATTTGGCTGGTGGAGGCGGAGTTGGTACACGCCCAGCAACACTACTGTCGCGACGGCTGCCCGACGGATAGCTTTCGCCGGAGCCGCGTCGCGAAGCCTGTGCGTTGCTCAAGGATAACACAAAAGAGGAAAGAGAGAGAGAGAGAGAGGGAGAGAGTGAGGACTTGCATAGGTTGATTTACGTTAAACTGCATTCAAAGAGTATAAGATCTGACAAACGTATATATATATATATATATACTCTTACTCTTTCCGCTTTTCTATGCTCTCTTTTTGGAGTTCGTCTTTGCTTTTTGTAATCTGCTAGCTACGATATTTAAGTTTTTTTTTTAATAAGTTTCAGTTTGAGTTTCCATTTGGAAACAAAAATTGCCGACGGCAAAAACAGGCAACATTTTAATGGCAGATCCCCGGCTGTGAGTTCGGCAATAAAACTAAAATAATATATTTAGCAGCTTTCACGGTCGAGCTCACTCGACTATAGCATTCTAATTTGTCCTAATTTGTTCTATATTCCATATTATCAATTTATAGTTGTCTGACTTTATGAATAACACTCAATTCGCCAATCACTCATTTATATATAAACTTTACTATTTCTATATTCGTAGTTTTTTCTTTGTCTCTATCCAAAGCTGAGACGCATCCGTCCGAGTGCGTCGTTGTCAATGCATTTTGTTTTGTACGTATTGAACTGATGTATATATATGTATATACATTGATATGGATGCACTCGTTTGTATGTAGCTAATAATATGTCAGAGGCTATGGGCACTTCACTTATATCTGTTATATGTCAATCCAGGTAATAACACTTAATATCTATTTCACAAAAAGATTATTATTTAATTGCATTTTCCGATTTGCTTTGCTGTGCTTTGAAGTATGTTGGAGATATAAAGTGTCATTTGGAGTCAATAAGAGTTTCTTGAAAATGCATTAAGGTTATTGAGAAGAAGTTCTATCAATTGAGAGTGAGTGGGTGGTGTGTGTGGGTGGTGTGTTCCTATAAGTCGGTGTGTATGTGAGTGTGTGTATGTGGACAGCTTAGTGGGTGTAGTTCTTGGCATAGAAACTTACGCTCTTTGTGCACTCAACGATGGGCACGGAGGCAGTGGTGCTGCTGCCACCGCCAGTGGTGGACTGCTGTGGTTCTTCAGCAGTGGAGCTCTCCCTCCGGGGCCAGTGCCTCGCAGAGTCGCTGGAGGCGCTTGTTCCGACGTTGCTGACCGTAGCCGTTGTCTGTGACTCGCGACGGGAGCGTATACACCGGGCTCCCGAATCCGCGCTCGACTCGCGACGCTTGCGTGGAGTCACATACGTAACGGAGGAGCAGGCACCAGTACCTGGACCGCTGCCGCCAGCCCCGGTGCTCGCGTCGGCTGTGGTCGACGTGCGCCATGGTAGACTGCGCGCCAGGTCCGCAAGTGTCTCCCGACGATTCAATTGTGATCTGGCACGAGCCGCCTGCTGCTGCTGTTGCTGCTGCTGCTGTTGCTGTTGCTGCTGTTGTTGCTGCTGACGGTTCGCCCCGCCGCTCCACTCCCTCAGTATGTCCGTCAGCTGCGCCAATGAACTCCGGCGACGTCTCTGCAACCCAGGCGGAGGCGATTGGCTCGGCGGCGTCGTAATCTGTGCCGCCGAATCGCGACGCCCCCCCAGACGTTGACGGATCGTCGACTCCTCCAGCTGCAAATCAGTTTGAATTTGCCACAAAAAAAAAATAATATTTATATTTATATATATATACATATACAGTGAGTCACAGTTCAAAGAAAGCAGTGTGAAAGAAAAAACGTAACTGCCTGCCATAAGCTAATCATTTATTATTTTTCAAAAATTCCAAAGACCGATGGTAGGTATATATATTACCCACCAAAATTAATATATTACCCCAATTAACTGGGGTTTCCCCACCTGCTAGGAAGAATTATAAATAAACGTTGCCTACTTCCAGGCGTAGTTCATTTGAAGCAGGTACATTGTGGGCACCTGGACGCCATAAAACCCGGATTTTTTACCTAAAGTTGAGTATTTTCGGTATAAATAGACAAATCCTTTGTAGTCTGTTTAGTTTTATCCTGCATCTCGGGTGAAATAAGCCAACAAGGACTATGGACAAATAGACCACCATTGAACTACGGAAACTCATCCTGGAACACCACAAAAACGGATATTCACATCGCCAAATAGCTGAAATGGTCAGTCTGAGCAACTCAACTGCGTATAACATCATTCGGCGCGAATCGGATTGAGAACAAGGGCAGAATGGCACCAAACAAGATTTTCACCGAAGAGGAAGAGCAAAGGATCATCAGGATAATAAGGGGATCTCCCAAGCTATCGGCTCCAAAACTGACTCAACAGGTGCAGGATGAAATGGGGAAAAAGTGCTGTGTGGAAACTGTGCACTGGTTTCTGCGTGAACATGACTTAAATGCCCCAGTACCAGGGAAGAAGCCCTTTGAAAGCGTGAAAAATATAGGGACTAGGATGAAGTTCGTCAAAAACCACTTGGACAAGGATCTGGAGTTCTGGAACACAGTTATATTTGCAGACGACTCCAAATTCACCATTTTTGACTCGGACGGGCGGAATTATGTGTGGCGACAGACCATTACTGACCTGAATCCCAAACACGTAAAGGCAACAGTCAAGCATGGTGGAGGAAGTTACATGGCTGGGTATGTATCTCGTCAGCCGGATTCGGGAATTTTGTGATTTTTGAAACAACAATGGACAAGAATGTGTACTTCAACATACTAAAGGAAAATTTAGTCCAAAGTGCCGAGAAGCTTGGAATCCGAGATACTTTCCGGTTCAACCAGGACAACGATCCCAAGCATAAGGCCAAGATAGTACAGTCCTGGCTCATCAGGAACTGTCCCCACGTGATAATTCCACCTGCCCAGTCTCCAGATTTAAATGTCATTGAGAATTTGTGGGCTGTGCTGGAAAATAACATCCGGAAGCCCAGCATATCCAGCAAAGAAGACCTCAAAAATGCTCTGCGGGATGAGTGGAGCAAAATCAGCCCAGAAGCTACCAGGAAGATGGTATTTTCCATGAATAATAGGTTAAGGGAAGTTGTTAAGGCTAAAGGATATCATACTAAGTATTAACATCCTTATTTAAGTTTTTATAATGCAAATATATTATTTTATTTATACTGTTCCAAATAAAATTTCCCCTCAAAATAGGGTACTTTTTTACATAACTATACCTAGCGGGTGGGGAAACCCCAGTGTATTGGGGTCATATATTCATTTTGGTGGTTAATACATGTACCTACGATCGGTCTTTGGAATTTTTGAAAAATAATGAATAAATAGCTTATGGCAGGCAGTTACGTTTTTTCTTTCACACTGCTTTCTTTGAACTGTGACTCACTGTATGTAGACAATATATGTATATATATATATGTACAGTTGCTCAAAAAATAATAGCACCACTAGGACATTTTTTCTTGAGTATAAAAAAACCAGCCAAATTTTGTTTTTTAACGTATTACAGCACTAATGCGCACTTTATGGAAATCGTTGATTGTTTTCTGATTTTGAAAAATTGTGCACTTATTTGTTTGTTGTTGTTAATTTTCGTCTCTTTCAGAACATTGCACTTCTTGATAAGCAAGTTGAATACGGTGAATAAACTAATGGTTTTATCTTTCACTTTTTTTTTTCACTTTAAAAAAATTTGTTCATAAGTTCTTTCAACTTACAAACTTAAAAAAAAATACACTTCTCGAGAGAGTGATGCCGTTATTTTTATTAAGCTTTAAAAAACGAAGTTTCTTGATCTTGCAGACTTGCAGAAAAAACCAACACTTCTTGTGAGAGTGATATATGTATGTGCTGAATACATTTTTTTAAAAGTGTAAAAATTCAAAAATTTGAACGATGAAACCATTATTTTATTAAATAAAAGCACCACTAGGACTTTTTTGTCTGGGGGGGGGATAAAAACAAAAACAAATAATGGTTTCACTTTTTCGTTCACTTTTCAAAAATATATTCACAAGTTCTTTCAACTGACAAGCTTCAAAAAATACGCTTCTCAATATTTCATTATTTTTGATTTATTTTCATTCACTTTTAAAAAAAACACTTTGTGTGCCATTATTTTGATGAGTGTCTTAATTTTGTTGGCAAATTTTTTTCAATATTTGTATTTTGATTTTACCTGTTCCCGGACCAAGTCGTCCCAGCCGTTGCCACCCTGCCACACCAGACCTACCTGGTGCGACATTATCGGCAAGTTGCAAACGAAACAAACTGCTGTCATCGTCCTGAAAGCAATGGGCAACCAAATATAGCACAAAAATTCTAATTGCAATCATTATAAACGAAACCATGCTGAGGCTTTTTTTTTATATTTTTTTTAAATTTTTTTTAAATTATTTTAAATCTTTTTAAACTGTGTGTTTTGAGTGTGCAATAGTTTTGCGTTTGGGTTTTTGATTTTGATTTTGTTTCTCTGCGAAGCGCGTCAAATTCCTTCAACGTTCGGATGCGAAATGCAACAGCTTGTACTATTGTGTCCCTTCTTATGGACGTTTAGCGCGGAGCTTTGCCTGTTGCCCAGCAACGTTCCCTTGGAAATGCACCTGCAACAGTCTGCGCTGACGGAAGCTGTATTGAACTTCAATTTACTGATGCCTCACGGTAATCGCCGACTTGCTAACTGCGCAAAACTATTAACATGACCTTGAATTAATAGGCGAAACTCCGCTTCCAATCAATCCCGATGCAAGCGAACTAATGTTTGAGTTGAGCCGTGAGTAGCGCTATCTGTTGATATATAATTGTCATACAAGTGTCACACTTATATAGCTCAAAAATTGAATTTTATTAATTGCTTCTAAATCAATATATAATTTTTCTGACCATTGGAAAATTGTTGTTTAGCCACAGGCACCGAATATATATGTAATATTCACCTAATACGTGCATTTATGATATCAAAATATTTTTTATAAATTTGCAAATGATCGGTATTTTTTTAATTGGCTGCGAGCTGCTCAAGTGGGCCTCAGTATCATGCCACTGTATGTGGAAATTAATAAACTTAGGGTAGATAGTTTTGCTGAGGAGAAAGCTTCCGGCGTGGTTCTTGCACATGATATTACAAAAGCTTTTGCAAAAACGAAAAAAGGAAAACAACAAATCAGGGGCAATTGGCGAGCTAATTCTCAGAATTGAAAGCTGGGGCTGAGATTTAATCAAGGTTTTCCTGCACGAAAATCAATAATGGTGCACAAATTTATTGGCCTTGAAAACACTTTTGCAGGTGTTCCTCTTCATTAATTAGAAATCCTATTATTATTATTATTGTTGGGATATAAGTGCATATGGCTCCGGCCTATGTATGAGGCAATACATTTGATAAATTTAATGCCTGTACAATTGTTTCGCTAGATTTGACAGAGATTCAAATATATTCAAAACCGAGGCGCTATTTAATACTGACAAGTAACCAACTAATATTTTTTTTAGCTGAGCGCAGCTTAGCAATACGACGCAATAACATTTTTTTTCTGATTGCATTTTTTTCTGGAGCTGAAAGCTTACAAAGAGCCTTATGTAAGAGTATGAGGACCAAAAGCTTTTAGCTTACATATTTGTTTTTGTTTTAAGAAAAGCATGCTGCAAGTTTACGTATTGGGTAATAAAAAGCTCATGCAAAGTGTATTGGAAAAAAGCTGTTTTTCATGCTAGGCTTACAGCTTTCAGAAAGTGTTGGGTTGTGGCAATTGCGTGTCTGCGTGTGGTGAAGGTGAGAAATGTCTAGAGAGAGGAGAGGTGAGTTATGGAAAGCATATGAATAAAAGCTTAAAGTCAAGCATCGCTTTTTAAAAGGAGCTTTTTATAGTGTATTTTGATTTGTTTTTTATTTTTAGAAGACTTTGACTAGATTTGCTAACTTTTTGCGTATGACGACGCTGGTGCTGGGCTGATCCATGGACCTGTAATGCCGAAGTTTTGACATGGCGCATGGCGTTCTGCACCTGCAGCACTGCAGAATATCCTTTAATATCCAATCGTTGCTGTTGTTCTTGTTGCAGCTCCTGTTCTTGTTGTTGTTGTTGTCGTTGTCGTTGTCGTTGTTGTTGTTGTCCTTCCTCTCCGCTGGTGTTTGCCTGTCTGTGCACTATGTGAACTGTTCACAATTGAATTAACATCGTTCCAAAATTCTATTGCATTGCTCTCATTTCAAAAATGTTCGCTTTTAATTTGATTAGCTTTAAAGCTTAGCTGAATTTGGTTTGTTTGTTTTCGTTATGAAATTGTAAATCAATTAAAATGTTGTACACTCTTTCCCCACACTCTTCTTCTATACGAAGTGGAGTTTGCTCTGCACATTTTCTCAGTTCTCGAACGAGGAACTTTTTGACAATTTCCCGTTTCTGTTTCGGATTGACACTCAAATTGCAAATACTCGAAATAATTATAATCCTGACTTGAAGGAACTGGCATGGTAATTCAACTAAGAATTAGGAAACGATCAGACAATCTTGAGGCAAGTTCCTTGTCGAGATTCGAGGAAAGAGTACTTACACCTCGGCAAGCCGAAGTGTCCAATGATGCCTTGGCAAATTGAATTAACCTGTTTTGTTTTTTTTTTTTTTTTTGTATTGTTGTTTAACTTCTGTTTTTTTTTTTTTTTTTTTGTTAAATGGGGCGGGGGAATTTGGGAATTTTGCTACACACAGAGACACAGAGATACACTGAAATAAATTGAAGAAAAGAATATTTTGTTGGTTTTAAAACACATTGAGGGGATATTTGATTAAATTTCTTTTCTTTTTTAGTATCGAATTATATAGTTGTATTTGGGTTGGGGCCAAAACTACACGAAAATCAATTAAATCTAAGTTCATAAAAAAGATAACAGCTATAAAATTGTTGAATATGTATATATATTTATTTGAGTTAACAGCACGAATAAATAAATGAATACAAATCCATTTATGAATCCAAATTGAATACGCTACAAATAAGGCATGCGAAATAATTTACTTATTGATGTAGAACCTAAATGATAGTTCTTATTTTTAGTTTTGCAGAGCATATTGTAATTGATGTATATATACATACATACATATATATATTAAAAAAGAATGTTGAAATAACTTACCTTTTGGCGGCTGTCAATCTTCAGATCTGATTGAATGCAATACAAATAATTTCTCAGAATAGTTTCTCAGCTTATCTTTCAAATAGGCCAAGATGCTTTTTGATTTATTCACTGATTGGAATCAGCTGAAAATGCGAAGCATAACAGCTTATTTATTGACTGTCAACTGAACGAATAACGAGTACTCAGAAAATGTGAATGAATTCCAACATCCAAGTATGAATAACGACTTTGCGATGAGCTGTCTAAACTAACTACAAATACTGAAGGAGTTCACCAGCGCACAAAACCCAATCAAAATTAACCATAAACTTTATTGCGATGTGCAAGTTTGTGGCTGCAAACTTAATAACTGGCAGTCAGCCTCACACACACACACACATACATTGAAGGTGTGTGTGCGTGTGTGTGTGTGTGAGTGAGAGCGGAAGTTGTCAAGTTGTTGCGTGCAAGTTTCGAGAAAAGTTGGCAGCTGTTTCGAATCCTTTTTATTTCTTGCCAAGTGTGCTCAAGTTGTTTGTCAAGCACACACACAGGCACACACAGACACACACAGACACACACAGACACACACAGACTAACACATTTATAGTCGTTGGGACTGGGTTTTGGTTACTCAATAAAATAGTTTATATAGAAAATGAAACAAGCATGCTTGCGCTTAACGATTGACGGACTTAAGAATACCCTCTATTCAGACATACACGTTGAAATCAATACTAAAGTCAATTTTCCCTTATTTCAAATATATATGTACTTCACTAATCAATTTTGTTTCTTCATATATTTTAGACATATATTTTCAAAGTTTCACCCCTTTGTCGAGTTGGCTTTTCACGTTTTTCACGATTTGATTAATATGTTGAATTCATGGCTGTTACATTTATGTGCTAGACATGTGTGTTACCCGTTCACACAATTGTACGGGGTATGCAACAAGATGCTGCTGCTGTTGCTGCTGGTTGTATTGGCCAAGCTTTATCCCCAATCGGTCCGCAAGTTGGTAACTTAAGTTGGGCAATCCAATTGCCACCTGGTTGCCCCTGCAACGTATTTCGCTTAATCAATTTGAAGTGCAACGCCAGCTGCAGTTGAAATTGCCAGGATAACTCCTCACACACACACATACACACACACACACACACACACCCACACACACACACAACAGTTGGTTACGCTTTTGACCCGCTTTTGCAATTTGCATTAGCAGTCAAGTCGTGTGGCGAAGTCGAATTGTGTTTCAGCCATGCCTCCCACCTTCCATCCACATGTATATATATATATATATATGTATATATATACCATATGTATATTGTGTGTTCAGGATTTCTTGGGCCATGATTAAGCTATGCAAACATTATACAAGCGAAAGTGGTTAACAGAGAGGGAGAGAGAGAGAGAGAGGGAAGGGAAGTACGTTGTGAATATTGAAAAGAGTGTGTTTCAAAATATGAGAAGCATCTTAAGTAATTAGTTTGCATAAATAAACTGAAATGCTTTTAAGGCTATATACCAAAAGTATGCTTAAGTATGCTATTCAAGTTTCCACAGTCTGTGCTTAAAAGTATCTTTTCTTATTATCTGGTGCAAGTTAATTTACGCAAGTGGCAACCTTGAAGACAGGCTGCTGCGATCACAATAGTAAGGGCAGGCAAGGTGAGTATCGATAAATATGACTCCAGCTGCAGTCATATTTATCGATACTCACCTTGCCTGCCTCTGTAGTTGGTCGAATCCATTGATTTTCGACAGCACGTGATTGCCATAAAAGATGTGTCCTTTTTGCGAGTCCGCGGACTTGCCTGAAGGCGACAACGAAACGAGTTTTCGTTGGCTCTTTAAAAATGGAGTAAGCTGAATATTAAGAAAGCGACAAGAATATTTCAAGTGAAAGTAACACGCGCGAATTACTTAATCTAGGCGTAAGAAATAATGTTGTGTAACACAAGACAAAGCAGAAAAAAAAACCTCTAACGGGGGGTGATAAAAAATGTAGAAAAAAAACGTAGAAAAAAATGCCTGCACGTAGAGTCCTTGCCCTGCCTTTGATCTAAATTACCAAACATTCTCAGGTATTTGCCAAGCCAGAAAGCCCAACAACAAAACACACGAAAACAACACAAAAACAACACAGAAACAAAACAAAAACAACGAATGAAACGAAGATGAATAAGCAACAACAGAAATGAGCCTTAAATGAAAATGTCAAATGTAGCGCGGAGTCCCAAACACCCAGAGAGACATAGAGAGACAGAGAGAGAGAGAGAGAGAGAGAGAGAGAGGGAGAGAGAGAGGGAGAAGGAGTGAGCCAAAGCAGTTAATCAATGAACTGGCCAACGAGGATAGTCCTCAAACACCATTTCCCAATCCCAAACCCTCTCCCCCTCCTGTCACGACAGCAATTACATCAAAAGAAAATTGCTGCCGAGTCATTTTTAATGGGCTGCTCAAAAATTAACTAAACAGCTGTTGGCATCCACTGGAAAACCCCCCACCCCCCACCCCCCCTGCTGTAGACGAGTGACAGACAGCAGAAGAACAAAATATTTTAGTTGGCCTAGTTTATGACGAGCTGCATTCTGTGCCTGAAAGAGGCAACAAAGTTCGCATGTGCTTCATTGTTGCAAGCACAAATATTTTCCCAAATAAAAATTGCTAAGCAAGCGTTGAAGTTGCACATAGTTTACGATGAACATTTGACAAGGAGCATTTATGAATAAGGCTGAGATATTTGGGGAACTCAATATACTTTTTGGAACATCGACGCAACTTAGGTAAGATGCTGTTGCAAACTGTTGCCTTGCAACACAAATGTGGATAGCTCAACAGACATATTTTTGGATGAAATTTATGCTTTGGGAATTATCGAGTTATGTTGCTGAGTATGCTGTGAATCTAAAGCAGAACCTTAGCACTATTTCTGACTATTGGAGTAGTTGCCAATGCCGTTAATTTGGCCCTTGCTTCAATACGTAATCCCTTACGATAAACCCATTTTTGTGCACTCCGTTTAGCCCAAGAGCACATTTGAATAAATAAATAATTAATGCGGGGAGCCAGCACCTTTGTTTTTATGAGCACAGCGTGTGGAGTTTCAACGAGCGCAAAGTGAAACCACCAATGGTCAGCAAGGGAAGCGTGTTTGCGGGGGGGAAAGAGACAGAGGCAGAGACAGAGACAGAGAGTGAGAGTGAGAGTGAGAGAGGAAGGGTTTATAACGCTCGCATCCGGAACTATTTGGATTTTTGCTGATGATGCTTCTGACTGCTGACTGCTGTCCGCTGACTGGATATGACAGACAGACAGACAGCCAGGTGCAGCGCAAGAGTTGCTTTTCCTTTCAAATACACTGAGAAAAGAAGCTAAAAAGTATGTTTAATATATGTATGCGCAGGTTAGTTTTAATTTTGTTCAGTGCATCTCACTGCTGGCAGCTGCTGACAGCAAAACATAATTTCCGCTGACAATGCGACACAGAACCACGCGAGACCGAAGAATGAGAAACTGGACAAAGGCGAAGGGGAACCTCAACTGGAACTGGAACAGGAAGGAGAACAGGAACAGGAACAGCACAATGGGACACTAATGGGCGCTCCACGGGTGGGCTTGGAGGGTGGCAGCTCCATTGAAAATGCAGTTAATGTGCTGCTCGCCAAGCTTTAAGCTTTTCTAAATTTAAATTTTCAAGGAAAACCAAATATGAATTAATAAGATATAGATACTTGAATTGTTCCATTTAACTGAACGATTCCTAAATAACAATATTTTGTAAAATCTTATATGCTAAGGAATCTTATTTGAAATTCTGTAAAGCAGCTTAAAAATAAGAAAACAAAGATACGTTTAACGCCCGTAGCTGTTGCCAACTTAAGCCCCCAGCAACATGTGTACCCTGTGCACTTGCCCCTGCGAAGAAGTGTATATTGGTTCTGTCTAGGACTCATTGTGTATATATACCATGCATAGTAGTATTTTATTCTGTCCTGAACTAAGCTTGTTTCGCTCATCTTTGGCATACTTTGACTTGTGGCTTGGAGTATTAATAGTTTTGGGTCATGAATGCGGCCCTGGGTTGCGACTGCGAATGTACACTCAGATAAAAAATAATCGGCCGGAATTTTGGAAATTCTACAGTTGAAACTTTTGACTTTCCTAAATTATGCAAAAAGAATGTGTCTAAGGGTGTGCGTGTGTGTGTGTATTGCATTGAAGACTTCTTTTATTCATTTATTTTTTGTTACTTTCAGATTGGAAATTCTGTAATATTTTGGGTGGACCCTTAATTTTGGAACATTTTTCAATTTTAGGGTGATTTTTTTTAGATTGGAGGGCGATTTTGTTCTGAGTGTATGACGCACTTAGCAACTGGCGTCAAGCTCAGACTCGACAGCCATTATGCAAATCAAGCGAAAAGGCGATGCCAAAACATTTAAGCCGTTTTAGCTTAGCCCCCATTCGCCTTTCCCCCACCACCACCACCCCCTCCCCGACGCACTTCCAACAAAGTCTTTGCTGAGCAGTCAACTTGCCCCTTTGGCTCCCTTTTTAGCTGAAAGTTGGTTCAAATCTAATTTCCTTTTGGCATACGCCACCTTAGCCTTAAGTTCGTATGTGTGTGTGGGTGTGTGAGTGTGTGTGTATTTGTTTATGTGCATGCATAATTGAAGTGCACACAATGCTAAAAGTAAAAAAGTGGGGGTGGTGGTGGGGGGATTTACTGTTGCTCAGGTGACCTTAAAGCAAGAAGACTTGTGGCACAAATCGCGTATAAAAGAAGCGAGAACAAGAAATCAAGCGAAAATGTTGCAGTGGGGCACACAAATGTTTTTCTAATGTGGCATATTTGTTTGTCCATCTTCAGTATTTAATTGGTAACCAATATTACATATTTAATTTAGTTAAAGACTATGTTGCCAAATCAACTGTAATCGGTTAAGCGGTTAGAAAACTGAAACTAAAATAATCTTTTAAGCAGCAGAGAAATGAATTGCAGACATTTAACCAATTCAATTGGCAAATAAGCAATGAGGGGAATCGGGGGCAAAAGGGGTCGCGCTGTCAGCTGCACAAGACGTTAACAAAGTGAGCGTGAAGCCAAACTAAAGCACACCCAACACTGCTGAGCCACCCAACCCACCTGCCCCACTCTGTGGCATTGGCATTCGGTTTTGCAGAGCCGGCAACTCTTAAACCAAACAATGAACCACATCGTTTGCTCGCTTGCTTGCTAACAGGTCTAAAATGAAATTAATTATTGTTACGCACACAGCTGCCATGGCTCAGGGGCGTGCAACAGAAGCAAGTGTGCCAGAAAGAGAAAGTGGCCCTAGGCTCTGGCAGCAGCTTTATCTTTCTCCCTTCCTCTGTCCATCTCGGTTCGGTTTCGTTTGTTGAGCTTCTCTGTTGTTTTTATTTGCCCGCACAGCTTAAAAGCGGTTTCTAGACTAGACCAGACTCTCATATGCTCTATTTCTTCTTAACAGACAGTGGGAGAGAGAGATAGAGATAGAGAGAGAGCGAGAGAGGGAGAGCGAGGGAGAGAGGGAGCGAGATAATAATCTTAAGTAATTCTTGGTCTGGTTGCGTCTTTGCTGCGTTTCACCAATTCAGCTTAAAATCATTCTTAACTTATTTTCTTTTTCATCTTAAGCTTTAACTTCATTATTTAATTTTTTAAGTTTTACCATTTAATTTGTTTTTCATTTTTAATATTTTGTTCGAAAAATGCACTCTACGAACTAAAATTCAGACGTCAGCTGATGAACTCCACTCTGCAAGGGTATTTAATCTTCGGAGTGTCGTTCCTCCAAATAGCTGAGCTCAACTCAGCCTTAACTCATTGGCTAACTGACTGTCTGGCAGCCTGGCAGTCTGGCAGTCTGGCAGTCTGGCAGCCTGGCAGCCCGGTTGTCTGATAAGTATTTATAATCACGCCTCGGCATCTGGTGTCTGTCGTGTCTGTCGTGTCTGTTGTTGTCCTTTGTGGCCCTGAACTTTTAATTAATGCATGCGGCTGCCTGAGTCACAGAGTCAATAAGCCCAGCCAACAATTCTAGCCAACAATTCAGCCGTTTTCCGCTAAATATTAAACCATGGGTTTCATATTCTACTCTTTGCTGCTGCGCTCTTCATATCATTTTACGTTTGCTTTTGCGTGTTGCGCCCCCCAAAGTGTCCCCCATATTGGTAAGCCCTCCAACATTGTTCGCCCCAAGCACTCCTCTGAGCGTTTGCTTGTTTACTTTTTATATCAAAAAGTTTTACGAGCTACAAAATACGCTGATGCTGAGCGCCTAAAAAACAAACAAATGTTGCGCCGAGAGTTGTTTTTTTGTTTTCATTCATTGCGAAGGCGGAGGCACAAAAAATAAATAAAAATAAAATTGATAGCATGCTTTTTGGGGTCTTCCTTCGTGAATCAGGCGCTGCCAGCGTTGGTGGTTGGATGATTGGATGGTTGGGTGGTTGGGTGCTGAGTGGGGTCGTGCTCTGACAATGATCCAACTTCCAAGTTGCCAGGCATCAGAGACCTCAAAATGGCGACTTTAATGACAATTATCGGCATTGTAATTATCGCCGTTTAACAAAATTAAAGCACGTTAAGTGCGTGTATGTGTGATGTGTGTGTGTGTGTGTGTGTGTGAGTGTGTGCATGGAAGAGTGGGTGAGTGTATTGGAATTTTAATCCTTTGTCGTAACTCAGCGGCAACAAGGCCACAAAGGCACTTCGGTACTAGTTAATTATTTAAGGAGTGCAAAAGCGAAAGTTTCATTTCGTTGTGGGTTTTTTTCAGTTTTTTTGTGGAAACCCTGTAAATTTGTGGAAATGTATGCCACAAACACCTCACGCCTCTAACTCCATTAAGCCCTTGAAAATCACAAATATCAAATTTGAACTTGGTGGGAAAGAGTCGGCGAACATTTACGAACCCTGCTTCTTCACCTCTGTCTTCATCTCTATGTGTGTCTCCACCTCTATCTCTTTCTCTGCCTCTATATCTCTTTTGTTTGTTCGTTTCTTTATCTTTGTTTCTGCTCCTGCATCTGTCCTTATTTCTATTTCTTTCTCCATCTTTGTAGCTATGTCTATCTCTGTTTCTGTGTCTTTCTCTATATCTATTTGCTCGTGTCTATCTCTGTTTTTGTGTCAATCCCATATCTATATCTATATCCATATCTATATCTATATCTATATACATATCTTACGGAAATGTAAAGAGTAAGATTTGAGTTGTGTAAGTTTATGGCTGAACATATAAGAAAAGGCCATTAAATGGGCATCTGGCCTGAAATTGATGTGGCTGGAAAGCGATTGTAATGACTGATGCCCGGCTATTAACTGTAAAAGGTGAATGCCAAAACCAGTAAAAATGTGAGGGGGATGTAATACAGAGGAAAGGACCATAAATTCCCGGCCGTTCCCAATAGCGACCAGAAGTCCCTTTAGGCAGACACAAAAAAAGAAAATCAAAGTGGGCAATGCAAAACATTTCAATAATGAATGCAAAATACAAAAATAAAAATAAAAAGAAAATCTGAGCAAAGGCATAAGTTTGTGTGTGTGTGTGTGTGTGTGTATGTTTGCATGTGTGCATGTGTATTTGTGTGCGCAGTGAGCCATTTTATGTTAACAACTTTCTTGGCCCACAGCGTTTTTCATCAAGGACCAAGAAGCAAATACGAGACTTTATCATCATTTTGTTTATCATTAACAACTCGTCAGGAGCACCATCATCGTCATCATGATGTTTAGGATAATGCTCATGACGATTACTTTCAAGTGTGTGCCATATGTCACACACACACACATGCACACACGCGCGTAAGTACAACAAATAGAGCGCACCAACCGCGTCGGCCCCCAAAATCATGATAATAATAATACAAAAATAAAATGTAAAATAAAGTAAGGTAACAAAAAATTCCACAAAAAAAAGAGAGTAACGAAAAAATCAAAAAAGGAATAAACCTGAAAATAAGCAAAATAAATAACAAATCAGTTTTTTATTCCAGACGCCAGATGGCGCTATGCACGCTGCCTGAGCACAAAACTTTATGAACCATAAAAGCAGGTGGCAAATCGACACAAAGGCACGCGACGTCCTTTCATGCCTTTGCCTTGGGTCCTTCGCTTCTGCCTCCCTCCCCCCCCCCATCAACAGGATACAAAAAACAAAAAAAAGAACTGGTTCGCATACCATTCATCTCTGCTTAAAATGCCATTAGATTGCATATGTTTAAGTTATTTTTATGCCCAGCGAATGGGTTGCTCTTCTGAATGTTGAATGTTGAATGTTGAATGGAAACCCTTGTCTGAGATTTGTTGTTGGTCTGGGAACAAGAACAAGAAGCCAGTAACGAGGGCGGGCCAACCAAAAGGACACGAAACATATTTGTACAATTTGCTCAACTCTCAAGGATGTTGCTGCACAAATTATGATGCGACACAATTATTATTGCTGCCCCATAGTTATGGCAAAAGTTTTGACAATGTGAAGGCTTGGCTTAAGATCTTAAATGTTTGGGGAAAAACGTACGACTCCCTTTAGATTGTGAGCAGCTTAAAGGGTATTTAAACTTCGGTTCAGTTTATTGCAATTTTAGTTTTTTTTCTTTCGGTTGGGTTGTGAAGCTGTGGGTAAAAACTTTACATGTTTTTCATTGTCTAAAAAGAAGATGATGAAACCCGAGAGATGAGGGCTGAGAGTTCTCAGTTTAAGTGGCGCGGAGGGAAGGTGCTGCTGGTTTTTGCCTGGGTTAAGTAAGACAAACAGGAGAGAGAGAGAGAGATTGAGAGAGAGAGCGAGAGGGTCTGTCAGAAAGGGCATATGGCAAAGGGAGCAGAGAAACTGAGATTTTTTTTGTTCCAGTTTTGTGGCTTCGGTTCTCAGTTCATCATTATGCGTTCCAGGTCTTAACTTGTTGTTGCTTTTGTTCGGCTGATGGCGAAGTTCAAGGGTTGCCCCCAAGCAACAGCAAATAAAGTTGAAATTTGCTAGATGTAGCGATGTGGCACAAATGGCCTTTCCTAAATGTGGCATGCGTCACATTTAACTTTCAATTCACACATAAAGAGAAACACTATTCCAAATGCCAGAATTACTGACTCCGTCCTCAACATTTAAGTACAAATCGCTTATAAACTTAAATTTAAATAAAAACTGATCGTTTTACTTTATCCGATCCTTTTTTTTTTGTTGAAATGTTGAAATTATCCATTAAACAAATAATTAAATTTACTTAATATTATTTATGTTTCCATGCTTAACACTGGGTGTTCGAGTACGAACATGTGAAGCAGTGAGATGATGATAGCTGGCCCATGCAAGCCAGCCCTGTTCATCGTTGTGCCTGCCTATTCTGGGTAAATTTTATGAAAATAAATGATTGTTCAGTGAATCCGGGATTAAAGCTTGAATCGAATAGAAAACTAACCAACTTATGCTATGTTGGCCATAACATTGAAGTGTGTGAGGTTGGCAGTGGTTTTGGTTTTATTTGATATGCTGATGAGGCCAACCTCAGCCAACAGTTTGACCAACAGCTCTGCTTTGATGTTTCATCTCGTGGTTGGATTTCTTTCTATTTTCCTGCTCACCTGTCAAACGAACTTTTTGCTCCGCTTCTTCTGCTGTATGTTTATGCATATGCTCTGCAAAGTTGCTTTTGTGCACAGATCAACAAAGAACTGGCAGCTGGGAAGGGGCGTGTCAACGCCCGTTTGATAGCTGACCGGCTTAATTTATGCTGGTCGAAGCAGTCGGAGAATGGAAGCTGCCAGGAAATCCAGTCCGGAAATTCGTTTGGGAAAATTGTCGAGAAGTGTCAGGAAAAAAAACCAAAGCCCTCCCCTACTAATCGACGCAACGGACAAAAAACAAGTGCAAATGCTCTAGTCGAGGAAGTACGACTAGAAGATACCCTGCACAGTCTTCTACAAGTTCTCCTGTGTTTCTTTACGGCTCCTTATGAAACTGGTACATTTGATTGATATTATTTCAAATTCATGTTTAAAATAGTGAATTTTATTGCTATCGTTTATCGATTATTATCGATTTCGGTAATACAGATGAAGTTTTGGGTAGAACGAACTTACGAGAGCACTTATCCTAACATATTCAGCAATTATAGTTTCTGAGATGGGCTTTTTCATACAATATATAGACGGATATGGCTAAATCCACCCAACAGCGGTTGTTCATCAAGAATATATATTATTTTCCCTGCAACGCAATGTGGTGTCACATTTAAGTAATCATAAAAGAGAGGCGGAGAAAGAAAGATAGATAGATAGAGAGAGAGACAGAGAGAGAGAGAGAGAAAGTTAAGTGCAAATCTGAAATGTTGCCCCAACAATTAGCAAATTGACCAAAGTTGCTGCGAGGGAGGCAGCTTCGATACTCACGACAAAGCGCAAGGGAACTTGAAAAGAATGGCTCAACTATTAAGAAACTGTGTGCGTGTGTGTGTGTGGTAGGGCTGAAAGGGTCGGGGCCGGGTGGGGGGGGGGAGTGTGTTCTGAATGAAGGAATGAAGGCATAGGGAATAGGTGGAGATGGCGGTCTATGGATCCCAAGCGGAAACCGGATATGCTGGATATTCGAAACACTTGAAAAAATTAAACGAAGTTGTTAAACTTGTAGCAATAAGTTTGAAGGGACAAACACAACCACACACACAAACTCACATACCCACACACAGACACACACACACACACAGACATGTATGTTTTATGAACAGCGATAAATGTTATTAACTTGGCGAAAACTTTAGTAATTGAACGAACGAGCGACTATCCAAATGGAAACTGGCACAAAAGCCAACTGAGAATTGACCCCAAAAAAAAACATTCATGGTATTCATATGGCACTCGACTCTATTCGCATATTGTATTCACATTCGGCATTTAAATGGCACCGCAGCAGCTCATTTAATCCAAACTTGAGCTAAAAGCGACCGCAGGCGTGAACAGTCTGTGTGTGTGTGTGTGTGTGTGTGTGTGTGTGTGTGTGTGTGTATGTGATTGAGGGAGTACCCCTTTTACATTCAGTTAATCGATTTATCAAAAGCGAACCTTTGAGTTAAATGGCTTTTGAAATCCAGTTGAAGCCAGAGCTTGAAACCGATTTCATCTCTCGTTTGGTGTACATTTTTTGCTTTCTTTTTTTTCGATTTTTTTGTTATTCAGTTTTTTATTTATGTTTTTTATAATAATGGTGAATGTTATTTATGAAGGCCTATTAATTTATTTTGCACTGCAACAAGTCCATAAATTGTTTTACATTTTTGCGAACACAAAAGAATCTGAATCAATTGAATGGACTATGTTGAGGCGTCATTGTTTGGATGATGGAAATGGAATGAATCGTAATTAATTAGTTTTATTATTAATTAGTTGTTTATATTTACAACACGTATTTTGTTTTCGATATTGTAAACATGTTTTCGCCTTTCCGCATTTTGAATGAGCCCCACCTTTGGCCAGCTCCCACTGCATTCAAATGAAATAATTAGGTACAAAAAGGGAAAATTTAAAGTCAGCTATTAAAGCAGAGCTGTCATCGAAGCGAAATACAACTTAATGCCACAACTACAACTTTTCCACTTTTCGCACACTCCACATGCTTGTGGCAAGTGGAAAGCGAATTCAGCTTAAAATTTATGATGCGAGTTTCATTTGGGTTATTTCCATTGCACTTAGTTAAGCTGCTCTCGGCAGCTAAAATAGTTCTTAGTTGCACAACAGAAACATCGAGAACATATTTTCCTCGTGTTAACAGCAGAGAGAGATAGACAAAGAGAAACTGAATGAGAGAGAGAGAGAGAGAGAGAGAGAGACACGTACATATACATTTTAATTATCATAATGATAATTGCCTTGGCGCAGAGCTCTCGGGTCTGCTTGAGTCCTTAAGTCCTTACACTGATTAGCATTTGATTTAGTTTGCTTTTTTGTGGCTAGAGAGGAGGGGGGTGTGGGGGGAGGCAAACTAATTTGTCTGCCACATTGTGGGGCACAATGTTTATTTAATATTTGATCGCTTAACGACTGAACGAGGGTGGCGGAACGTGTCACTTTCCTTTGATGTATATCCTGTGCCTAATTGGATTGAATCCTTGTTAAGTATACGCAATGTTGTAGCAAGATTTTCGGATTATTCTTAATATTTACTGCGCACTTGCACTGCAAGTAGACGTCTAGGCTATCCTAATGGAACTCGGAATATGGCTGGCATATATAGCCTCAACTCCTTATAGCCATAATCGCTCGATTTGTTTTACATACTGTGCCTGAAACCTTATTAAGTATACGCAGCGCAGTACCAAGATTTTCAGTTTATTTTAAATATGTATTTTGTGCCAGTATAATCCAAATAAACATGTAACTGAGAACTTCTTCTTCTTCTTCTGCCTGATTTTTAGGTAAATAATGCAACTGAGATGTCGCCCAGCATGGGTATCTTATACTCGGCATACCCTGTTGCTTCTTCAACTCCATACCGTGTCAGTTCATCATTTGGTTAGTGTATGCAAATGATGCTTAAGTAAGTTACGACACTGACGCTGTCTGCAAATAATTAAAATATGCTGGCATAGTCAGAAAACATTGGCAATGGGAGACGAGGCAGCATAAAACACGCAAAACTAATTGATAAATATGCAAATTTAATAGACTGAAAGCGAGCATTTGCATAAATCCGCAAAAGCGCTGCGATAAATAAATACAATTTGCAAAGCCAAAGCTCCAACCCCAACCCCATCCTCCCCCCCGCCCACAGTTGCTGTTTTTATTCACACGCAGGAAAAAATAGTTGCTCGACTTGAAATATGCCTTTTTGCCCCCTTCTGGGCTGCATCCCTATTTATGTTGTTTTCGACATAAATTTCACTGGCAGAAGCCACAAGCTTAATCTGCTGATTGTGGTCTTTGGGGTCAGCGGGAATTAGTTGAGGTTCTGTTTGCCTGTTTCCTCTACCCCTCTCTCTCTCAGTCCCGCTCTCGCTTTCTGAAGCCACAAGTCCTTGATTTAGTGAACAGAACTTTTTCCCCATTTGCCACCCACATAATCTTGTTGCAATTGCTCACAACAAAGAAAAATTGTTTGGGAAAAATGTTAAGTTATTTTGTTCACTATTATGCTTTCAGCAAATCTGTGCTGAAACCCTCCACACAATTCTTGAAGTGAGTAGGAAATTCTGCAAAAACCAAGGGAACGCTAGTCGAGGCTTTCTTGCAGGTTTATTTTTGATGTGTGCTGGGAGGAATACTACGAAACAAGCAATTTATTAAAATATTCAATTTCTTAAGATATAGAGTAGAACAGCCAAGCTATGTCAATTGAGAACCCGATATCTATTCCTAGAGCTTCTCTTAATATATTTTGTAAGAATGTACAAATTTATTTGGATAAGTATCAAGTTTAACTAACTCAAACAGACTCTGAGCACCTTGCAGGCTAATTTGAATAAATTCGACAGTAATTATGGTACTCGCCTGCTCAGAGGGGCGTGTCATGAGTACAAATAGTCTTCTCATGTTACAACAAATGTATTTGTTGTTGTGGTGTTGCGTTGTGAGTTGTAAATTAAATGAGGGGTAATCGACTGTGGATGCATTTGGCCAAACAAATCAACTCATGAAACACACAGAAATAACTTTGAAAAGATTGCGCATACGAACCGTTTGCGAACTCAAACCAAACAACCATATAACAAACAATTTGTTTCACTTGAGTTAAGCTGCACTCAAAAAAATAATCAAAATAATAATAAAAATAAAAGACTTAAGTTTCTGTGTATAGACTCATGTAAAAAAGTTCAATTTTGGCATTCTAAAATGAATTCAAACCACTTTAAATTGCAAAAAAAGTAAGTGAAATTTGGGTCTTGCTGAAACTTGTGTTAAATTAATCCCTTTTCCAAGTGCAGAGACCCAAATAAAATAAACAAAAAATAAAAGAAAATAAAATAAAATTAAAGAAAACTAAAAGAAAACTAAAAGAAGAATAATAAATGAAAACCACCTTATATAGAAGTAAGTCTACGAAAATAATAAATTAAAAAAGGAAAGCTGAAAAAAGAAGAAGTAATAGAGTATTTTTTGCAGAGTGTGAGCTTCTCTCTCGCTTACTCCTTGCCCCTCTCTCTCTCTCCCTCTCTCTCTTGGAATGCGTACCTCTGTTCAATATGCGTGTTTATTAACGTGCACATTATTTGCATACACGAGTGACTTTTGTATATATAAGACATAGAACGTTGCCAGTTATCCGATATCTTCTGGGCTAATACGAATGTTGCGGCGTATTTTGCATATTTCCACGGGCGGAAAAGGAGAAGGAGCAGGTGGAGCATCAGTAGCAGTAGGCTGGAGGCTGGACGAGTAGACAGACGAGGCAAGTTTCGACGAACTTGGTGTTTAGTCAGTTGTGAAAAACGCCACAAGCCGCATTCAATGGGATGTTTTTGCCACATTTCGCTAATAAACTCATCAGAGGGAAAGCTGAGGCGTTTGGGAATCGAATGGGAAATGGGAGTTGGGAGTTGGGGGTTGGGCTACATGGAAAGCAAATGTAATATGGTCTGTGTAGAGCTTGTGGGTCAGTCATCCGTCCAGCTTTGCCTGCGTTTGATGTGCTGCCCATCGGCAATATAATAAATGAAATTCGAATGTGCAGGATATGCTCTCACAAATAATGTTTCCTATGTCCTGTCAACTTTGTTGCAGGCTGTTGGCAGACATTGCACATTTTACCATTTTCACCAAATATAATATTTATTTATCGACATTTATCCAAAATGTAATTATTCATTGCTTTGAAGCACATCAAAGCACGTATAAGCATAAAGTAGAAGAGTAACTACTCTACATATAGGGTATCTTGGACTACTTTCGAGTGCTGTTCACTTACATATGTCGTCATTTTATCGTTTTAGATCAAGTTAAAGTGTTGTGCCCATAATGTACTGTTCCTTGATTTGAATTCGGAATTAGATTTGGGTGCAGGAGCATAGAAAAACACTCCAATGTTCATTCACGGCTCAGCAAGCAAGCGAGTGCAATGAGTGCTTTTGCAAATTCGATGTAAGACGTGCGAATTGGACGAAGCAGATACCCTGTAATTCGTTCGAATGACTATCGAGTGATTTACTTCGGCTTAACTATCCTCATGAAGCTTTAAGTCTGTGTTTTTTCGAAATACGCTTTGTGAATCGTAATGGAACTAGGAATTTGTCTGGCATATATAGCCATATATATAACTGCCCATGGGAATAATCGGTCTAATTGTTGTATATACCATGATTGAAGCCCTATTGAGTATACGCAACGTTGTGCCAACATTTTCAGTTTATTATAATAAGGCAAATTTGTAAAACTCAAGGCTACCTCTATGACTAGATGATTGACCTTAGCGAAGTTCATTTCAATTTAGTTATTTATATACATATATATAATATCTTTTCCTCGACATGGATTTGGCAAATGTCTGGTAAATCTCAATTAATCTTGGACATGCAAAGCTCTGTCTTAGCAGATCAGTCTTCAAGTATTTTACAACCTTATGTTTTTCTGTCATGATTTCACGTTTGTTTTCACTTTTAACTGTTGCCAGGCCCGTTGTGTGTGTGTGCGTGTGTGTGTGTGTGTGTGTGTATTTACGTGCATTGGCATTTTATAATGCGTGTTATTTAAGCGCTCGTAAAATGGGCAACAACCAAAAAAGAAATTAAGGAAGAGAAGCAGCATCAACAGCTTTTTACTGCCCCATAGTACTGAGTGTCCTCTTTGCCGTTTGCTTCTTCGTCCTTCGTCCTTCGTCCTTCGGTTTACCATAAATTTCTCTGGCATTGTTTCATTGTATTCCTGCTGCTGGCACATTTTCCATTTTAACGGCCAGCTTCAATTTGCAAACGCAAAAAAGTGAAAGTTGCTACATTTTTTTTTATGCAATTTTTAACTCCTCCCTCTATCTGCCACCTCCTCTCTTTTTCTCTCAGTGTAAAGCCACAAGTCCTGAAGTAACAAGGACTCACTATACAAAATTAAGTTTGCTTGTTTTTTGAAGCAAATACCTGAACATCATTTATTGATGACGAATTTGATTGCTGGTTGGTATTACTTTTTTCAGTGTAGCCGCACACAATCCTCTTAATGCATTCATATGCGCTCGCATTTCTGTGTAAAGCTTATCATTCCTTTCATTCGTTTGCTATCTGCTTTCAGGGGCACAGACAAGGCAGACAAGTGAAAATGGGGCCACAGGCTTGTGGCACACACTGCATGCGTCCGCTTGAATGGAACCTGAAGCCCTTAACGGGCCAACGGGGCACTTGAATGCCATTTCAGATCGAAAACTCCCCACGTCCCTGGACGACGTTCACTTGAGTGGTCATCAACAACATTTCAATTAAAGCACTTGTCGACATATCTGTCTCCCTCTTCATCACTCTCTCTCCCTCTCTCTCTCTCACTTTCTCTCCTTCTCTCGTTGTCTTGCCTTGTCTGACTAGAAGGTGCTTTATTATATAAAACGAAAGTTGAGAAAACAAGTACGACAGTTGGCAAACTATTTCCTCTTACAGCAAAATAGCTAACTCGTGAAAAGTCAGACTAATTATTGAAATATTCATTATTAAACTATTAAATAAAACTAAAAGTTTATCCTTAGTTTATCTGCTAAATGTGCCTAATTAGAGCTTATTATTATGTGAGGAATTACGTGAAAAATATTTCGAATCAATTTGTTTAGTTTGTCATTCTAGCAAGTTGAACCGATTTTTAAGCTAGACTCGAAAATTTCCATGCAAAAATGTTCAGGTAAAATTTCACTTAACTGCCATATAAATAATGGATGTGTTGTTGTTGTTGTTGTTGTTATCGCTTGCTAGGAATCTGAGAAATCTGGGCAAGCTGAGTTTCCTACTTTCAAATTGTTAAGCAGCTTTCAGAAAATGTTTGTGTTCTGCTTTGCAGACGTCAGCAATCCTTAAAAGAAAGTCTCAGTCTCAGTCTCTGTCTCTGTCTCTGTCTCTCTGTCTCTGTCGCTGTGTCTGTGTCTGTCTCTATCTCTGTTCTGTGGACCACAGCTAAATTAAATTGTTGCTGTGTTCATGTTCGAGAGAATCTCGTAAAAGGAAAACTTTGCCTTTCACTTTCGCTTGTGCTATCTTTCATTTCCTGGCGTCCTTTCACACTTCCACTTATCTAGCTGCTTTATGCGTGTGAACTATAAAAAAAATGGTAAAGCGTTATGGCAGAAGTGTGGCTAATAAAAATAACTGGGGCCGTCAAGTAGCTCTCGCTTATTAATTGCTGCCATGTCGGATCACATTAAACAGTGTGTGTGTCTGTGTTTGAGTGTGGCCATTAAAGTCGATGCTGCAGCAGCATCAACAGCAGCAGTTGCCTGTCAGATCCGTTATTAAAAACTGCCAAGATATAACAACAACAAAGCGAAACAGGCAGCGACTGAGCCTGGCAAAAAAGCATTAACCTGTCGTTGGAGCACATTTCCCCCATCCTCATTTTCAGCCACAGCCCCCAGACCCAGCTTCTGCTCCAGCTTCTGCTCCATCTGCTGCTCCTGCTCCTGCTCCTGCTCCTGCTCAGTACAGCTGCAACAATACCAAACACCAACAATAACAAAGCTGTAAAAAAGCGCAATGCATAACTGTTTGTTGAGCAATCAACAGCAATCAGGCAGCCTGATCTGTACATCACGAATTTTGTATGCTCTACAAAAAGATTATCCTCGTAAATGATTTAGCTTTTTCATTATTAATCATTTTTCTTATTGCATTTTTAATATCGCCCATTATCGTTTAGAATCGATTCGTGATAACGAAGAATACAACATTTTATTTATATTCATATCTACCATTTACAAACATCGATAATTATCGATAGAATTTATAGCTGGAAGCTAATCTCATAATGAAAATACTAAGAACAAATACAGTTGTTAGGGCATTGATAATTCGACTAACACAACGGTGAAAACCAGAACGCCAAGTAATAATAACTGAAAATTTTAAGGATATGCCCCGGCATGATTTTCATATCGCTTAAGCATTTCCTTCCGTTTCGACTGATTCGAGATTTCATGCGCCATTTCCTGTTTACTTGTTGCCGTTGTTTTTCGCCGACGCCCTTTATTGCATTAGCATTCATCTAATTATTATTTTCATTTTTATTTTTATTATTGTTTCGCATGCGCTTCCTCTTGTTGCCCCAGCTCTGCTCTACACTTGCGATTTATTGAAGTGGATTGCAAGGACATGCCCGACCTGATTGCCTGACGCTGTGTGCAGCCCCGCATCCTGCAAAACTTGGCTTCATTATGGGTTTAAGCTTTTATCCGTATCGAGAGGCTTCATTACCATTATCCTTTGCGCTCACCTTGCAGGATGTTGCAATATGCTTATTGTTGTGGCTGCTGCTGCTGCTGCTGCTGCTGCTGCTGTGATGCCACAGGAGTAATTTATTGTATATGCCATTATGGGCTATTATGCAATTTATGTATATTACACTTGCAATCAGAATCTGGCAAACTAGATCTCAAAAACTAGAAGACCTTAGAGAAAGACATTCTTTTCCAAGTTTTCAGAAATATATAAATTAAATCCTTTATTATTACTTGCAATGATTGTGCATGATTTTATGGCACTTCTCTTCAACATTTTAGGTTTATTTATGATAATTATATCAAAGACATAAGTATTGAGTATCTTCGATTCACGCTAAAGCATTATCCTAAAATTTATTCATTCGTGTGTCAATAAAAGACGCTTTAATTTTGTATAATTGTAATTGTGGTTTCTGTGACTGGCTAATTATTTGAGGAATTTGCCAATTTATGAGGTCCACATTTCGTAAAGCAGAAGGACGTCAAGGACGATGAAGAATTTACTGGCATTTAATTATCATTATACCCTGGCTGAGGGTCTCATAACTTTGACTTGAAGGAGACGCCTTCAGGTTAGCATCTATACTCATATATTCACCAATACGACTATTCGATTCTTTGAGAATCGGTTGGTTTTTGATATCTATTCATTATTATGTGGACAGTTAACCTGCGGTCTGCAAGGGTATTTGGAATATTCGGTGTGCCCAAGTTGGCCGATCTTTCTGGTTTCATTTTACAAGCGCTCGAGTGTTTGATTTGTTATGTTGTTATTTGTTAGACGGCATGGAATGTGATACACCCTCAATGCCTGGAGATTGTGGGCTAGGCGATGGATGTGGAGCCGTGAAGGGATGGAGGCTGTAGATGGTCGCTTAGCTTTAAATGAAGGCCTGAGCATCTCAATTTGTTTCAATTAATGCTCGTTTAATGAGCGGCTTTTTCCATGAACAATTTATTTGAGTTTCTGAGGGACAAGTTCAACTTCAACATTGACACGAGCGCAACCCCTTGGCTGGGATACATTTATACAAATTTGTATTCGTTTGCTTAAGTGGAGGTATTTGTTAGAGTATCTTTTGGGGTCTCACACCATGCCCCTAGTTTTGGGCCCTCTGTTGAAAAATTTCAATTTTAATTTTAATTTCATTTCAACCTTTTTTTTTACCTCTTGATACGATTTCTTGAGTCTGAGAGACACGGACATTAATATTGGCATTTTGCCTTTTCTTTACTGCCACACATTTCCAGGTTATTAGCGTTGACCACTTGTTGCCTTGGATCCTGGAGCTCAACTCCCAAAGTGCGTGGGTAATTTTGTGAATATCTAATATTTGGAATAAGTCTTAAATGACCGAGCCTAAGTCATCAATATTCATTTACGCTGCCTGTCCTTAAGTGGCCGCACGTCTATCTGAACTAAAGGAGAATCTGTGCAGATATATAAAATAAAAAGCACGAGATTTTCCTGTGAAATCAAAAACCTCTGCTTACAGATTTATTATGTTGAACACACTTCAAATTTTATGCGGCACTTTTGCGGACTCTGCTCCTTTTGCTCCTTTTCGAGGTCCTTAAACTTGCCCATAAACTATATGCCCATGTGAAGCCAATGTGCCCTCTCTCTCGCTCTCTCTGTCTATCTCTCTCTCTGTCTATCTGTTTGGCTCCTCGCCACGCCCTTCATTCTTTTATTTTTATTTTCTGTGGTCTAACATTTTAGAGGCTACTTGATAATTGAACATTTTGCCGCAATGGCGTTTGGCATATTTAACGCCGCATTTGCCGCCTGTTGCCTGTAGAAACCCAGACAGCCAGAGATGGGAAGGGGCGTGGGGAAGGGCGAGGGGGAAAGGAGGCGCCACTCAACGTAAACAGCAACGAGCTAATAAAGTTAGAGGCTGTCAGGCACGACAGGACGAAGCGACAGCACGAACAGCTCCGCAAAGCAGTGCGGTTAATGTGGGTCTAGTAACAAGTAACGGCAACAACAACCACCACAACAACAATAACAACAACAACAACAACCACCAGACAAGCTGGAAGAACAACAGCTGCAACAACAGAAACAAAGCAGAAGCAGCAATGGCAGCAGCAATAGGAAGAGGAGCCATTGTCAAGGACTCACAGAATCCAAAAACATGGCTAACAACTAGCGAAAGAGATAAATCATGACAAAGAGAGAGACAGAGAGAGAGATAGAGAGAGAAAGAGAGAGGGAGACAGCTAAAAATAGAGTTTTGGACATCGAGCTAGATTCATCTTAATTTCCTTTTCTTCGTTTTATTCGAAAAGTTTAGCTAACAATTCGATGAAAGCGACGGAGATAGATCATGAGAAAGAGAGAGAGAGATAGAGGGAGAGAGAGAAAGAGAGCTTATGAAACCGAAAAAGATTTTGAATGTTTTTCAACTTTAAGATCTACAAATATTATTCGCTTAACTTAACAATTCAGCAAATAATTGCAAACAAGTACAATTCGTAGAAAAAGAAAGTGTGTATGCGTGTGTGCGTCTGTGTGTGTGTGTGTGTGTGTGTATGTGTGTGTGTGTGTGTGTGGCTGGATGAGAGCAGTAAAGGTGGCACATAGGCAATCAATAGGGAAATGGGTCGTAGCTGCGTAAAGCTCATAAATAAATAAATAAGCAAGGTGCATGCGAGCGTGCCAAATGGCAAATGGCAAATGTCCATGGGAGCGAAAGCATGAGCAGGAGCAGGAGCAGGAGCAGGTACAGGAACAGGATACACAAGGACACGACTGAGAGGCCAGTTCGAAAAAGTTAACGATGCAATTAGTGTTCCAGTTTTGCCAGCAAGTGTGTGTGTTTTGTGTGTGTGCTTTGTGTATTTTGTGCCGTTCACCTTGCGCCTTGTAACAATGTGGACAAAGCACAATTCCCAGTCAGTAATTCAGTGGCAGGCCTCCAGCTGTGCAGCTGTTCAGCGGTCCCCAGTTACCATCTGCGAGGCAGCGAGTTATAACTGCCTGACGCCCAAATACCCTGTATATATTTTCTGATACATACGAAACTGAAACCATTCAAACAAGCTGGCTACACTTACAAATTTTCACTTGGTTTTTTTCCAAATCCCATTTGTTTCTTTGCTTATGCCAATTAATTTCTTAATGATTTTCTTCAATAAACTTTAGTATATATATGTATGTATGTATATATAATGTGAATTTAATAAAGTATTATTTGCAATTGCATCCTTTCCTTAAAAAGGAAATAAAACTGATAACTGATGTGGTTTTCCTTTTTTTATACCCCGAAATAGATTTCTATGTCGAACTCATTTTCCTAAGGCGTATGTATCATTTTAAGGATCCATCTCGGGAATCCTGTCAATGTCACTGATTAAGTCACATACTAATTTGATTAAGGAACTCCTTAATGCCTTGATTACAGGGTATAATAAGCAGCAAGTAAACTATCATCAGGTGAAATAAAAGAAAAAAAAAACTGTATGAACTCGAGCGGAAATTCAATGCTGACCCCCTTCCCCTTTCCCTAAACACACACACACACACACACATACACACACAACAAACACTTCCCCAAAAATACCCACAGTTTGATAAGATTGTGTGGAGTGAGGGGGCGGTAGGGGATTGTATGTGTTCACGCATAGTCACAATATAGTCCAATCAAATAAATGCAACGCAAGATTAAGAATAAGAAAAGTTCTAGCTGTAAGTAACGGTCAATATATGTACATATACATATATATGCATACCTATATATTTGCCATGTGTAGGCGATCACTTTGTCAAGGTATTTAATTGGCTTGGCAAGTTAAGATTAACGCTGTCCGCTTGGTTCTATTCATGTGCGCAGCGCTGTAGCCGCATGGCGAAATTGTCGCAAAATGCAAATGTCAGCCTAGCTGAAAAGATAATCGCTGACCAGTAATGGCAGACACCTAGCTAAGTGAAAGGTGATGTTATGCGACGGGGGAGCAGAGATTAGGGAACACGCAATGTGCAGAAGCAAACAAATTACCCAGATATATTTTGGGCAATGTTTGTTGTGTTTGTTGTGTTTGTTTTTATCGTTGATTTTCTTGCTGCTGACATCAAAGTAATAAGTAAAAATGTAAACTAAATCCGCACTTAATGCGGCTTGAATGCCATCAACTTTTTCCATCCATCAGATGGATCTAGTCTCTCATATATATGTACATATATACATATGTATATATCTTTCTGTCCGGTAATTTGTATTGCAGAAGCCACACTTCAACTCTCTCGCCCTCTCTCTCTCTCTCTCTGTCTCCCTCTCGCCTGTTGCAAACTTTGACTAACAACTGCTCCAGCCAACCCCCTCCTAACCCTATTCTCAATTAAATGATATTTAAGCTAGGCAACGAACAAAATCCCCATTTGGTAATTAATTATGTATCCAAATGTATATATCTCTTAATTTTGAGCATATTTTTTGCTTCGCTTCATCTTTACGCAAATCTTGGAGATTTTTGTGCTCACAATTTAGACATACATACATACATATATATATATATATATATATATATATATATATATATATTATACATATATGTATATAGGTATACATATTTTTTTGTGGGGTGGGCTGAAGGGGATTTCTAATTACAGGCTTGGCTTTTGTGGGCTTCCGCCCGAACTTTTTGGGAAACGCAGCTTAATTATGTGGCATGCAGCAATGCCTCTAAGAACGCCTCTCCGTCTTTCTCGCTTTCCCCCTGCCCATGCCTCTGCCTCTCTCTCACTCAGCCACGCTCTCTATTTGTGTCACTTGCTATATGTCTCTTTCCCGCTCCCCATTCACGCAAAATTGTAAAAAATAAATTTCTACAAATTGAAATTTGATAGAAATATTTTAGCTGCTTGCTTTAGCGAGGGGGTATGTATGTGTGTGTGTGTGTGTGTGTGTGGGTGTGTGTGTGTGTCTGTGTCTTTGAGTGTGTGGGTGGTTCTGCTTGTGGAGGGTTTACTGTGCTGTTTTTGGCTGTTCATCTTCTTCTCCTGCTGCTGCTGCTGCTGCTGCTGCCCGCCGGGTTTGTCTCTTTTGGGGCTGTTTTGGATGTTTGGGGTGCAGGCCTCTAAGCTGAAGCGCAAACAACATTTTAAATTATACACAAAAATGCCAGGGTGCCCAGGTAAGCGCTTAAGATGATGGGATAAGGGACTGATGGATGGGTAGGGGAAGATGTATATATATCGGTATATATATGTTTAGGTGTCTACAGCTGAAATTGAATTAGCTAAACTAAGAACTAAGTCTTGAAATGAATTTAAACTGCGCCAAACTCAGATATGGCAACCCGAAAAGAACGACCCTTGTGGACCGCAGTTAAATGGCCGAAAAAGCAATATAATAATTATGATTATATTTTGTTCAATTGTAGTGAGCATAATAATACGCATTTTGGCCAAGATTGGCTTGAATAACTGGATAACCTGTTGAACAAAAAAAGACATCGTATTTCAACTGATGTTCCCTAGGGCAGCTTCATGATATACTATTCCGTTGTCAAGGAGTCTTTTGGGCATAAGTTTGGCTTTGGCATCTCATTCGACAAATTGAAGAACTTAATCTTCGCCCGGTGATGAGATCTGAGGGTCTAATTCGGATGTAAAATGACAGGCGGACTGTCAGACGATCAATAATATATGTCGCTTAATATATATGTATGTATATAGCTGCTGTCGCTAATGCACTAAGTCCAAAAGCTCTTCTTGCAACAATTTGCAGCTGTTACTCATGCAATTTTAACGTAAATACCTTCTGCGACTATTTCTCAAAAACTTATTTTCGGTAACTTGAACCTCTCAGCTGTTTGTGACAAAAGTTGTTTGTCAGTTTTTGGCTTCTTTTTTTTGCGATTGGGCTTAAAAAGTTTTATAAGCGATGGCCATGAAATTCATCATTTTGAATGCGCCACTTAAACATGGAAATAGTCCGTTTATTTTGTGGTTGAGGTTTACTTTCATTTTCACTTTTCCCACTTTGTGGTGTGTGTTTTCCTTTCCTTTGCCTTTTCCATTTTAGTTTTTTGTTTTTACTGTTTTTTCCCCCATTTTTTTGTGGTTTCTGCTCCTTGTCCTCGCTCGTTACTAAATACACTTCAAAATGCCAGGCAAAAACTGTTGCCAGCAGAAAAGAAGTGAAAAACGAACAAAGTAAACAAGTTTTTTGGGACTAAGACTTTCGCTTCGTGTCCGCAGTATATCCGTTCACGTGTAAGTTTTTTGGCATCTATCTAAATGAGGCTAATGTGTGTGTGCGTGTGTGTGTGTGTGTGTGTGTGTGTGTGCGTGTGTACTACATGTGGCCGAGCGTGTCCGCCCTTGCTGGCTGTCTGTGGTCGCCTTGTGAGGCTACGGGCGCCTGCTTATCACACACACACACACACACACACACACACAAAAGGAATGAAATGAAAAAAGGAAAACCAAAGAGAAAGAAAAAGAAAGTAAGAGACCAGAAGTGTGAAGTGAAAGCTGGTGGAAAAAGTTTTTCAATTTGTTTATGCAGGCAGCCCAAGCTAAGTGAATTATTGCATTAAAATTATGAGTTTTCTACATGAAGAGGAAGCTCAACTTTTTGCTCGCTTCTCCATTTCCTCTTCTCCTTCTTCTTCGTCTTTTTCTTCTGCTTGTGCCTCTCCTTTCTTTTGTGGACAACAGACAGCATACGATTTGTTAGTCCTTTGAATAACACTCGCTGTATGCATATGTCTGTTCATGTTTGTCAATTTTTTCTTACTTGAGTTTTCAACTCCGTTTTCCCTGCTCAGTCGAGAGTTTCGAAATTTATTTCGTTTGTTTGCAAGTGCATGTTTCGAATGGTTAAAACTTGAAAGATTTGCCTGTAACGGTTTAGGAAGGAAGCGAAATCAATTTAATAATTCTCAGCGAAGGCGTTTCCCAGCAACTCCCATTACTTTCACATTTTATGTATGTTTGTGCGATTTACGATTACGATACCAAAACAGGATTATTGTAATGTAAATTAATAACTCATGATACGAAGTCGAACTTAAGTGTTAAGTAAAACACATAAAATATAAATAAATAAATAGCAAATGATACGAAATCTTAGCTATATTATATATACATATATATAATACATAATTTCACATATAATATATATAATATTGATTACCTTTGGAGAATATTTATAGTGCTATATTTGTTTGTTGAGTTGTACCTTATCGACCCTTATCGATATATATGTATGTATATATAAATGATATATAGGTTTGCCATTTATGCACAATTAATTTCAATGTACTTGAGCTATGAAGAGGAACAAAAATTGAATCGTTTGTCGGCCTTTTTGTCATGACTACTTGGGGTATTTTGTGGCACGATTTGGGTATACACCCACATAAGAACATATTGGCACAACAACTGAAGCGCAACTTGCCCCACAGCTCAAGGACTCGATTATCTCCAGGAGCAACGCTTGGAACTGCTGCTGATTTCTTGGGGAAGCTGTCCTTTCAGCTCCTGCTCAGTGCAAACTGTGCCGCGGGGGTAGTTCAAATGATATATTGCCAAAGCCTTAAGCTACAACATTTTTGTATCTTTTGGGGTAAGTACCTGTTGCTTCCATTTAATTTGATGAAGTTCAGAAGATACATATATAGTAGTAGTGATATGGGTATATTTAATAAACGCCACTTCAAAATTGATGCGTAAAAACGGAAATTGCATTTGTGTATTTTGTTGTATTGTTTTCATTGTATTGTTTTCAAATGAAAATGTTTTAAATGAAATTGATCCAAGTGTTTTGTTATATTTCTGCACTTTACTGCGAGAATTTGATGTCATTTATTATTGATTAAAATTGAGTGTTATAAATAAATTGAATAAATTGCATTTTGGGCACAGCACTGTTAGCTGGCAGCGATGATATTTCATAATTTAGTAGCTCCACTCAATAATTGAATTGTGTGAAATCGAATAGCTTCCATCGAAGCCGGGCTGGGGAGCAGCAGCAGGAGCGAAGGGCGAAGGGCGAAGGGCGAACGGGAAGGCATTAAATTAATATTGATGGTAATGTTAATAAATAATTAATTTATTATTTGCACACACAACAACAACAACAACAGCAATATCGCCAGAAAAAGGCAGGCGCAAAAAATTATAGCATTTTTTTTATTTATTTTTTATTTATTTTTCTTTTGCTTGCTCTGCAAAAATTATGAAATGGCTTCAATGATATTTCATTTATTTTAGATGAGTATACGGCTCAAGCTGATGCTGTGTGGGTGTGGGTGTGTGTGCGAGTGTGTGTGCGTGTGTGAATGTATTTGTTAGCTGCTGCTGTGTCATCGTTTGAGCCATCGTCATCGGGTCTGCGTTTCTGACAATGATGGAGGAAGATTGATGCCCCAAAAAACCAAAATTTTGTTCCTGCCCCCCCCCCCCCCGACACACACACACACCCACATATGTTGAAGTGTGCGTGTGGCTGTGTTTGATGTGCGCTTGGGCAGAGTAATTTGCCATGCTGGTGTTGCTGTTACTGTTGGTGTTGGTGTTACACACTTTCGAAAAGTTTTGCTCTTTTTGATGGATTCGTCGTTAGGCGAACAGTTGTGCAACAGTTAGTCGCTGGCAGACAACCGTTGCCTTAATTAAATGCCACTCGTTGCAGCTGCGACACTGCAATGAACAAATGAAAATGACAAAAAAGGAACAAGCAGCAACATAACCAGTTGCATTTGCCACTTTTGTGGCACTTTCAATGCAAATGGGAACACCCAAGAAACACTTCGAAGTTGGCAAGCCAAATGAATATTTGGCCTGGAAAAAGACAGAGGATGCAGATCATGGGTTGGAGGCGTTTCCTTGAATGCGTTACAAGCCTCTCGATCGAAGTTGAATACCCTTAGCAAGGGTATAACGAGCGCAAAAGCAAACAACTGACAAGCAAATTCCGAACGCCAGGGGGCGCTGCTGTGCAACTGCTCAACAATGCAACAAATTGAATTTGCGGCACTTTGTGTCGTAGTTTTTGGCCAGCGGCCATCAAAATACAGTTGCATGTACATGCACTCAGCGAAAAAGTTGAGCAAATCCATTCAAAAATCGTATCTTAAAAATAAGTTAAGTTTACTTTTGCTTATTTGAAAACAAATGTGCTTCAAAAACAATCAATTTTGTTTTATCCTTGGAGTAAGCTATTTAAATCGAAGTTTTTGTTAACCAACTTTTTTTCTGAGTGTACCTGCTGTGTTTGAGGTTGAAACAGTGTTTTTTGCTGAGTGTAAAGGCACTCGCAGGCGATAGCTGTAACAAGGAAATGCAATTAGAGCCTCACATCATAACAACATCAACAACAACAACCACAACAACAACCACAACAACAACAACAAGCACACCAATATCTACAACGACCACCACAATAACCCGATTTGAATTGGTTTCGCCATAGTTTCATATTATTAATCACTCCATCATTAAAATCAATAATTACAGGGCAGGAGCTGGCAGCTCGCAGCTAGCAGGCAGCGCAACACAACAACCCCAACACACACACACACACACACACACACACACACACACACGCAGGCACACACTCACAGACGTACAAAACACAAGAGTGCTCTTAACGAGACTGTAAACAGTTTCAATGTGTACTTCTCCCTCCCTCCCCTCTCTCTCTGTCTCTCCCCCTCTCTCTCTAGAGAGCATCTGTAAATTTATGTGGATGTCAACATTTAAAGTTTGGCATTAAAGATAAATTCGAAATTTGCCAATTTCAAATGTGAATAACACATGTTCATAGTTTTTACGAGGACAGATAAAGTTCCAGATAGATTTGCGTAAGCTTGAGTATTATATATATTATATATGGGTAATGTCAGTGTTTTGGTTATACTGAATGGGTAAACTCTAAATCAGTCGTTTAAAGAGCGTTGAACATTGAATGCCACAAACTTAACTTAATCAGAATCAGAATTGCAAGCAAGTAATATTTACAAGAATATGTATAAGCTCTACTCTAGAAGTAGTCCATGCAATATATCACATGCAGAATATAGTATATTTGAGTATATTACGAGTCAAGAATAGATATATATTGTTTGCTTTTAAATCTTAAATATATATGGTAATTGTCTGATATTGCAGAACTTGCCAATGGCCTCTGAGTTGAGGTACGACAGTCGGACAGTCAGACTCAAATAGGTATAAACTCATTAAAATATATATAAAATATATATACAGCTATATATTTGAATGAGTTTTTATTCGACAACTATTATTATGCTAAAGTGGGCTAAGAATAGCTTAAATTTAATGAGAGATAATCTACGAGCAATTTACTTTATTTACATTTCATGAATATTCATTTTTAACAAGTTAGAATACTCTAGTCGAGAGCGCTCGACTGGGAGATACCCTAATACTTTTTGGTTAACAAAATCTGTACTTCCAAACCGATCTTAATGAAATGCTTACAGATGGTCAGATAAATGTATTGGTCTATACATATATTATTATTTATCAACTGAACATTCATTTAAAGAAAATCGGATGGATAATCGCAATATGGCGGTGCTTATCGACAAAAAAAAACTTGATCTGCCCATGGCATATGGAGACTAATATTTCATATTTACAGATTCTACCTTTATAATATCTGAGATCAGTTAGTTCATATAAACTGATATATATATACATTTGTATCCCTTTTAATGGGTTCAAGGAACAATACGATTAAGTTAAAAAGACAGCAAACCATAAAGTATATAAATAGTCAGAATGAGCTATTATGATTAAGGTGTTTGGTGCTCCAACTACAACTACATTTGTGCACACTATATAATTTTATAATTTACAATTATTTACAGGGTATTATCGCAGTCTATACAACGCCTTATGTGCCTGTGTATGTGTGGGTCTATGCTCCTCTGTGTCGAAAAGCTGCAGACCGCAAATGGCAAACAATTGTTTGGCCCACCATCTGACAGCCACACACTGCCACACACACCCAAAGAAACACACATACACACACACCCACACAGATACTTAATCCCAATTTCCATTTCGCCTTCTCACACTCTCTGTCTCTCTCTTGCCACTAGTTCCATTGTTGGCGGCTTTGTTTTTGTGCTGCGTTTCAGGTGCAGGTCAGTTATTAATGGTTTTTGCTAGCTTACACAAGCTACGCTGTTATTAAAGCAGCCCCATATTGACCAACACACACACACACCCACACACCCACACACACACACACACACACACAGACACACATATGCTCTTTTGCTTGCTTGCATTCAATTTTGGTTGCTTGCAGCCAAAATTGTAAATGTTTTTCAGCGAGTTGTGCTCGGAAAATGATTGTATTTTTGGTCAAAGTGTGTGTGTGTGTGTGTGTGTGTGTGTGGAAATGCATAAAGCTCCCAAACAGCAACCTATTGTTATCAGCCAACGCAATGTTCAACATGAAATAATATATGGACATGGAAATTTTGTGTCTTGACTGTGCTGCATTCAAACAGATAATAGATGTTAGATAATAGATAATAGATGATAGGTGATGGATGATAGGTGATGGATGATAGATGATGGATGATAGATGACAGATGACAAACAAGCCGCTGGCACAGCTGGAAGTTACGCTCACAAAGCAAATTATTTTCATTCTGTCCGACTATTGTTTACATCCTTATTGGGATCCTAAATTGAAGTCAGAAATTAATCGCAAATGCATTGAAATAATATTTTCGACTAATGTTGCATTTGTTGCATTTGATTGTTGTTTTTGTATATTTGTATATTTGCTTCAGTTATTCAACGCTTGCTTTTTTCAAGTTCAAGTTCTTGATTCTACTAAAGATACATTAGACTAAAATACCCCCTATCGTTTGCTTTGATGTCACATCAAATAGAATTGGTTTTTGTTTGTGAGTCTGTGTTGCCATTGCTACTGCCAATGAACAACTATGCACAATAATAACAATATTCAGTTACTGTTACTGTTGCTGTTGCCGTTGCTGTTGCCGCTGCTGTTGCTGTTGCTCTGTCAATAGGACAGACAGACAGGCAGACAATGGCAATGGCAACAAGTAAACTTTGGTGCACAGCTCGCAGAATGGCTTCATCTCTGATGCTGATGCTGATGCTGATGCTGTAACTGTGTAATTTCTACCCCAATGCTGTCTGCCTATTTGTCCGACTGTCTTTCTGTGTTACTGTCTTGCTGTCTTGCTGTCTTGCTGTCTCGCTGTCTTTCTGTCTCGCTGTCTCTCTGTCGCCTTCAACGAACCCATGTTACGGTTAATGTAATATTCACTTTGAACATAATAATTTTGCTGCCTGTCTGGGCTTTGGTGTGTGTGTAAATGTGTGTGCGGTTGGTTTATTTTGGTCTTTCCCCTCCTCAGTTTCCTTTCGGTTTTTCAACACCAATAACAACAACTACAACTACAAATACAACATGCAACAACAATTTTTAGCTTTTTAGTTGGTGAAAAGTCGGCCAAATCTTTATGGCATTTATCGTGTATTGTTTAGCTTTTGAAAGCTAAATTTACAGCGAAATCCAAAACGAAATCCAGATAACTTTCATTCCTGCCCCCTGGACCTAAGGCCCCAAAGGGCGCCTGTCAATTTGGCTTTGGGTTTATTGTTTTCCGCCAAGCCAATACTCAAAATAAAATGACATGCAAATATGTGAAGAAATAATTGCAAATCGCATTACGCTTAACTGTTTGAACGGCATAACAAATGTGAAGGAAAATCTATCATTTCTCTTTCCATCCCTCTCTCTCTCTCTCTCTCTCTCTTTCTATCTCGCTCTATTGTGGCCAAAACTCGGGGTACTCGCATAGCTTAGTTGCGAGTTTTGGCCAATTTGGAATGCAGACTCTTGAATACCAGGCATTAATCATATGTATTTTCAATTTGCGTTTGCAACACAAGCTAACACAGTGATATACTCAGATGGGTGTAATGAAATCGAACGCTGTACTTTGAGAGAGGCTTATTTCTAGAAACTTCTCTTTTGCTTTTCCTAATTGAAGGGCATCTTTTTCTAGAATGTACTCAAAATATGTTTCATTTTCAGGGTATTTTCCCTGATATTCGCATTGTTGTTGCTTATATCAATAATATAGATTACGATTCTAAGAATTGCATGCATTTTATATGGTTTATAAAATCATATAATTTAATTTTTAAAAAAATTACGATCTTACGTTTAAAACTTCTTCTTCTTTTTTTATTTTTTCTAAAAATTTCTTTGTTGAATTTTCAGAATTTTCAGCGGTTTGGATGTGTATATAGGACTTTTCGTAGAGTGTTTGGCAGTCGATTGATTTGTTTGCTCTTTGATTTGTTTGTGTGAGTGACTTTTCAACATTTGTTGGCTAACTTATTTATGCCACTTGTCGAGTTGCCGCAGCAAAAACAGACCAAATACAATTTGAACTTTGACTGCGTGTTGCCAGTTTGTCAGCTTGTCGGTTTGTCGGTTTGTCGGCATGTTGGCTTCTCTGCCTCACACTTTCCAATTCCAGGCTGATTGCTCACACTCACATTCACACTGACACACACACACAAACACCCACACACTCCCACACACACACACACGCACACACGCAGTTTCCACTGTGGGTACATTAAATGTGACCTTCGACGTCGGAAAGTCGCCATACCGGAGAGTCCTTCACCTGATAAGCACCTAAGCGAGGCGCAGCAGCTATTTATAGATTGTTGTTGAAGAGCCTGTTAATTCCCCGAAGCGACTACTGATATTAACGCTATTTTTAATCTAATGCAGAACTCGGGGGAGCAAAAGTTTTCCAACTTTGTAATTGATGCAAAATTACGGTGGAAACAGTTCGCATTTTATATTTGGACCGTCAAGGCTTCAATGTTGAATTATGAATTTATTTGTGACAAAATAATGTAAACAAAATAAAGTACCGTAAGAAGATAATACAAAAAGTATTAAAGTTGCTAAAACGGTAAAAAATATATATCAATCTAAATATTTGACTTGGACTGTATTTAAAACTTAAAATAAATGGAAAACAGTCGTTGGGGAAGTTCAAATAAATTTTAGGTTGCAAACATTTGCTTACATGAGTGAAATTAGTTTGACTTTCGATACTGCAGACTTATTGGAATAATTGATGTTAAACATTGAGAAAATCACATTTTCCCATTCTCTTTTCTCTATGAAACTAGAAAGAATTTTCTCTTTTTTAGAAATAGTTTTTCAATATACGGAAAACCAAAATGAACCGCTTACTGGATTTAAAAAAAAATATCGACTCTGATTCCAGCTCAGAATTTCAATTCATGTTTGACACACTGCAAATTAAGTTTTTCACATTTTTTATTTTGTTTTTATTTCGATAAATTTGACTAGTAAGTTGGGAAACAAACAACACATAAGGGCTAAGAGTAGGCGCAGTTGTTCAGGAAGGCCAATCAATGTTGAGTTCTTAACATGGCAGCAACTTGACACAGGCAAATCGATGGCAGCTGGGGACCACAAACGCTGAAGTGTTTGCAGTTGGGACTTAACCGCGGGGAGGAGAGAGCAGCTGACTTAATCAATTGGGGAACCCCAAAAGAAAAAACGAAAAGTAAACGAATTTTCGTTAAGTCGCAGTTAATAAATTTTCTAAAAGTGGCCACAAAGACGCTCTCGATGCCTGCGGGCCAACTGCAAAAACAACAACAACAACAACAGGAACCAAATCTGTAAACTCATGTCATAATTGAATTTTCATTCTGGTGCTCAGCTTTGGCGAAGTCAGTGTGCGAGGGGTAGTCGGTATTGGGTAGGGGCAATCAAACTCGAGCAGCAAATTTCATAATTAAGATAAATGCAAATCAAGTGAAAAAAAAGAAATTGCAAAAAAAAAATGAAGGTAAACTAATTTTGGACATCAGCAAAGCCCAGCTAGATCTGATATCCCAGAGCCACTTCCAGTTCCAGTTCCAGTTCCATTTTAAGCCTTGGCTGAGAGCTAAAGCTCTGCTATTTTTGGAAGGAGTCGAGAGTGGAGTGGAAGCAGGGCAATCTGCTATTTGCTGAAAACTCATTAAAAAGCAATATAAACTGAACAAGACACACAGAGAGACAGAGAGGGTGGGAGACACCCTGTATTAAGGTACAAGCTTACCCAAAAATATACACATATAAGTTTCTCTGGCGTTTGCTGATTGCAAGCTTCAAAGTCAATATTCAAGTTCCTGCATTGATTTGACTACATTTTCGACCTCAATCGAAGTGATACGATTTAAATGCCATTCATTTTTGGGCTCAGAGAAAATCGAAAATCCAAATTATACAGATACAATGAGTTTGAAGACCATCCACAATGGCACTAGCGATTCGAAAGCGGAGGATTCTGAGGAGGAACTCGAAGTGCTGATCCCGGTTAAGGTCCAGGATCCAACAATGATGCTCATCGGTGTCATCGCCGATAAAGTAAGATAACGCAGCAGCGACAACCATATCGATCCGATAGCGACTTATACAAATTATTGACTATTTCAAACAGGAGGTAACCCTGGGCTTCTTTCTCGCTGGCATTGGCTATCAGCGTGAGAGACATCGCAACTATCTAGTGGTTGAGCCAAGTATGTAATCCTTTAGAATTTGCTAACTCAATTTATGTGCCTCCTATTCATGTCACAGGCACCACTCAGAGTGAACTTGAGAATTTCTTTCTCACTATGTACGAGGGAGGCAATGTTGGCGTTATACTGCTCGACTATCCGTCGTCAAAGCGTATGGCACGTTTGTTGGAAAAGTGCAAGAAAATCCTGCCCATTATAATGATATTGCCCACAAAGACAACCATTACGGCCTTTATGGAGGAGAAGGATCGTCTGCGTCGACAGCGTTTGAGAGAAGCCTACATGTAAAATATATTCATTAAATATAAACTCTACTATCTGAATGACAAAATTAGAAAAGTAAAAAAAAAAGTAAATCTTCAGTGGCTCCTCAAATGGAACATATCAGTCAATCGCAACGATATTTGCTCCTAGATGAGGAAATTAAATTTCTGTCCCTCGGAAAGTTTCGCATTGTTATTATTTATGTATTATAAAATATGGTATGCAAACTTAAGGCAACGGCTATTGCGAAGATAAAAAGGGCATTTAGCCAAAGTAGAAATGCTTCGGGCCAATTAGAAGTGAACTTGCAAGTCTCTAAGGACAAAAGATGGCGACGCAACGCTAATTTACACCTGATTAGGAGAAAGACCGCACGATAGCTAATTGAATCATAGCTATTAGATGCTTGAGTAGACACAGTTTGCTGCTCGAAGTGCTCGAAGTGCTCCGCGGCTCACCTCTCCCAGCCACTCCTCTCCTAGCCTCACGATGGTTGTTCCATTCTGTGCGTAATTTATGCGCATTTCAGATGATGGCCTCGATTTCTCATGCGTGGTTGGCACCCCGAAAAACGCCAGATGGACAGCGTCTGCAAGTGACTGGTACGTACACTCAGAAAAAAAATTGAACTGCATTTTTGAAAATCACGCTAATTCTTGGAAGAAATGCTTTCTGAAATTCTGTTACTGTTAGAATTCTCTGTTCCATATATAAAAAAAACACTCTGGCGAATTTATAGAATTTTCTTGTAGGTTTTTGCTCTGAGTGTATGTATATCAGAGTGTATATCCACAGATGAGGGGCATAAGTCAGAGCTTGTGGCAAAGGTGTGCCAGCACGTACTCAAACTTGGCAAATTTGTTAGGCGAGCGACACAGCGTTGACATTTTCATTCCCAATCACGTGCTCACTTAGAATGTGTGCGTTAAGCGAGTGTGTCAATTGATGTGTATTGGTGTGTGTGTGTGTGTGTGTGTGTGTGTGTGTATGTGTGTTAGAGTATGAGCGCGATTTATATTTGTTCTTTCATTCATACGTTATACACGATAATAGCAGAAAAACATGTGTGAAAAGTGTTGTTCCATCTAATATCAATGAGGATGCAGTGAGAACAAACGATTTGAACAATCAAGAAAATATTACATGTTATGGCAAAGCAAACATCATGATTTTGGATGCACAACACGCTGCCTTCTCTGGGGCAGAGTATCTTATTGCGGGTATGATTGGCGAAATGTGCGCAATTAATTTTGTTAGACGCGTAAAAGTGAATTAGCGCTAAGTCCCTGGAGAGTAAGAGAGTGTGTCAGGCACAGCCACAGTCGAATGGTTGCTTGCTTGTTTTAATGCCTATTGACACGCCCACAACCAAGGCTGTCAGGTTGTTCGTCAGTTCATCAGTTCGTCCGTCAGTCAGTTAGACAGTCAGACAGCCCTTAGTTAGCGCTTGAGCTGTTGTCTGGCTTTGATTTTGCCCCGACTCAGAAATCAAAGCATACTTTTAGGCGCACATCATCAACAACTGAAAGAAGAAGCCGAAAACGAAGAAGAAGAAGAAGAAGAGGTGCAAGGTCAACAGGTCGCATGCGTAAATTTAATTACACTTATGGATAAGTTTATGAGATCTCAATGCCTGTGGCATTAAGTAGCATGAACTGTATTTTTGGTTGTCGGCTCTGTTTCAATTTCATTAAATGTTCAGCGTGTTGCTTTGGATACAAGTTGCCAAACTTTGACATTTGACGCAGGTCTGTGAAACTGCCGAAACAACAGTAAACAAGCAAAAGTCTTTTCAGCTGGACCCAAAAGGGGAAGGATGTTTAAAGCCACCTCTCATCCAATTCTTATCCATTCGAGACTCAATGCTTAAGCACAGTACAAGTTATGTACACAACATTAAAGCTTAACAATTTTTCATTTTCCAGGATAATTGAAAATGTTTTTCATTGAAATCTTTACAATTAGAAATTTGGTTGTATGAATGTGTTATATAATTTATTCAAATAGGGCAGACGTTTGCGTTGTCAATTAATGTTTGGGAGCGACAGAGTCGAGTTGTAAATTCCAACTATTTTGAATCCGACGCGTTAAGTCGAACTATTTTGCAAGGTTTGTTCTTATTATACCATTATCCAGTACTCAAGCAGGCGCTGCTGCTGCTTTGTTTCTATATTTTTATATTGTTTGTTTATTTGCCATGTAATCTAGTTGGCACTAGAATTTTTGGCTGCATTCCAGTCTATATATGCAATTCAGTTTACACAATAATTTTTGGAAAACACAAACAGATTTAAAAATGCCTGCAAATTAAATCTCATACTTTTGTACACATCTATTTGGATGAACTTAACCGTGTACGTAATCGGATACGTAATATCTTACAAGACAGATCTCCCTTCGGTCCTTTTTATGGTATGCACTCTCATGGTGCTGGAAGAACATCGCAAAGACTACATGGACGTGCAGGATGAAGCACAGTTCCTAACCGTCCTGCTGGTATTCAGCGTATGCAGCCAAACATTGATGCTTGGTGCTTGGATTCCAATTTGGAATATGATTGGAGAGCTGCACATCTACTGGCTGTCAAAAGAATGTGTAGCAGACATCTCAAGTAACCGTTTAGGGGTATACATATCCTTGTACATTTTGAAGTTGGCCACATCGATTTTAGCCGAATCGAGTTGTAAATTCAAACTCTTAAGTTCGAGGTGCAAAGTCGAACTGTTGTGAATCCGATGTGTAAAGTAGAACTGTTTTGTTTCTTTAAATCCTAGCCTTATATAGGTAGGTAACAATCACTTATTTTCTACCGGTTGTACGGACAATGCAGGGGACCACATTCAACCCGTGCAAGGGTTGTTGACAATTATCTATTTTTATTTGCTTATTTGTTTATTTGTTTACTTGCTTTATTTTCCTTTCTTCTGCACTGCCAATTATTATTTCATTGGCTATTATTCTTTCGAGTCAGGCGTACAATGAATATGCAAATACAAATGTTTTTTGCTCGCTGGTGTTTTTATGGATAGAGTGCAAAAAAGAATGAGGCAGACAAAAAATGTCATTATTATCGAAGGGAACAAACAACTGCAGCTACTCAAAAGCTGTGCCACATTTCACAATATGAGAAACACAAATATATCAGAAATATTCTACTGAAGACCGGAGTCAACCAATAAATATATAAAAAGCCGACCGATTGTTCCTATGACAGCTTTATGATATGGTGGCGACTTGGCTAGTGATGCTGATCGAGAATATACATATATTCGGAGAAATCTTCTTCAATGAATATGGAATATGATATTTATATATTTTATACTTTCATTTACTCCTATTTCAGCTTTATCTTCTCTATATGTATGGTGTAAGATTGGGATTGGGATTGGGATTGGGATTGGGTTGGCTTATCATTATTGAGCCTGGGCTCAATTTCAATGGATTTAAAGTGAAATGCTGGCAGCACACACGCACAAGGGGCATGAATGGGGCATAAGTGGCTGACATTGTTTTTACATTAAAAGATCAATGATTTTGCTGCGTGGAGTGTGTGTGCCACGCTCCTCCCCTCGACTCCTCTAGCCGCCCATCCACTCCTTTCTGTGTCTCACATGAGGCTTCATATGCATAGAAATTATTTATGCAAACAGCATTTGCGCAACATCTAAAATAACAAACAAAAGCAACAGCACAACAGGGCAAGATGGAAAAGAACTTTGCAGCACAAACACACAAACACACACACACACACACACACACACACACACACGCACACACACACACACAAAGCAAACAAGAGCCCATTCAAGAGCTGTAATTCAACACAGCCAACAATTTGCACGCAACACTCAATTGTTCATTGTTCCACACGCAGCAGTTGTTGTTCATAAGCAACGGGTGCCACATCAAATCAAAGTGTGCAACATTAAAAATGTTTGAAATGAAAGCGAGGCGTCTTTTCAGTTGCATGATACATATCAACAGACAGCAGCAGACTGAGAATCGCTCATTGAATTTAATTCTTCTTGAGCAGATTCTGAGATTGCTTCAAGTCACACAAAAGTATCTTCGCTTCTGCTCATTAGCTTCTTTTAACTTTAATTCTCACTCATTTATTTTGTTGTATATTTCTACACTTTTATCATCAGTTGACTCTATAATATTTAATAAATATTTATTTTATTTTTCAGATTGAGTTTCGAAACAGTTTCTTTTCCAAAGATTGGTTGAAGTTATACTTTTTTTATTGCATAACTTTTCCTCAAAAGTCAAACAAAGTTTCATCCAATTTGTTTTTGGTTTTGCTTATAAGCTTATTTTAATTTGACTTTCGCTCAAAGGATTCAAAATAAATTTGCTTATTTTTTATTTATTATTATTTTCTGTATATATTTGTGTGTTTTTCGCTTCTATTTTTGTAGTTCCATTACGCTTGCAGGGACAGGGTCACACCCAACGGAGTGTTACCTTGGCGATTAAATCGGTCGGTGAGTGCCAGTGTGTGTGTTTGTGTGTGTGTGTGTGTGTGTGTGTGTGTGCCAATGGCAAAAAACATTGCGCAATAAAAAATCAAAAGGAATATGCTGCTAATATTTTTTGATTTGTTGCCATTTTATTCATTTTATTTTCATGGCTTTTTTGTGCTTTTGCTGCTGCACACGCACACACACACAGAGACAAGCAGGAGGCTTAATCTGCCAATAGCGAGATACACACTTACACACACACACACACACACAGCTAACATAGCGAACTGAGAGACAAGAACAAAAGAGAAGTGCCTGCGATAAAGAGAGAGAAAGGTATACGGAGAGTGATTGATAGGTGGGTGGGGGGAGGGGGTGGCTTTCCACAATTGGCTCAGTAGCCAAGCCATGTTGCCTGAGTGCCTGGCTACATTGGCATACCGCGCCACCCCTCCCCTTCCACCCAGCAGCAGCAGCAGCAGGAGCTCCCCTCCTCTGTGCCGTAGCTGGCTTATCCGCTTCGTTGGGTCCAGCATACAGTTGGGTGGCATACACACACATACATACACTCGTACATACGGACATATAAGCGAACATATACATATGCAAATAGGTATACTTATGGAGATACATATGTGTCGTTTTACCTGTTGGCATTGAAATTTGCCTTTCATACTCTAACAAGCCACAGGTGATTCTCCCTACCTCTACCTCTCTCTCTCTCTCTCTCTCTCTCTTTCTCTATCTTTCTCTCTCTCTCTCTCTTACTCTTTCCCTTCTCTCTCTCTCTCTCCCTTTTGACGTCGACCTCGCTGAACGGCCTTTCACAGCAAAATAAAGTGAAACAAGACAACAGCAACCAAATAGTAGAGAGTATTGCACTGCAAAAATGATAGACTAGCAGATATCCTGTACGCAGCTTCTGCATTTTACATTCATTTGCATAGAAGATCAAATTCGTAAATTGATTTATTTTACAATATATAATGTTACACGCAACTTGCACAAGCTTATTATACCCAATTTGTAGCCAATTTTTAATGGGTATGGAATCTGTGTTGTGGGTCCTGGTTTCGATTTGTTTTTCTTCTGGTTCGGATTCTGATTCTGTATTGGGGCTTTGGATCTGTTTCCACTGCCTGCAGGCAGCTCAGCAATATTGCTGAGCCATAGTGGTGGGTTGCTGGGGCAGGGGGGACGAGAGCGGGGGTGAGTGATTTTCCTTATGTTTACATGATTTAAAATCGACGAAACGGCAAAAACAATCGAATCGAACCAAGAAACACTCAGAAGAAACTCTTTAGCCTTTTGATGGCACTCTTAAAGCTCCAACATCGAAAGCAGGCACCGCCTGCAGACAGTCTCCCCCCTCTCTCTCTCTCTCTCTCTCTCTCTGTCTCTCTCTCGCTGTCTCTCTCTCTGTCTTTGCATCTATATTTAGGTCTGTTTAATTAGACAGAGCTGCTTGCTGGCATGGCCTGAAGGCAGCTGAAATGTCAAACGAAAAGGACTTTCTCTCAGTAACGAGCAGCAGATGTTTTTTAAATAAATAAATAAATAAGTCAAAACAAATAAATCGCATTAGCATCACTCGGCTGCAAAAAGGCAGTCCATATATATATATATATATATATATACATTATTTGAGAGAGCAAAACAATCGAGCTGATCACAGAGGGAAAAGCTTTAATGGAGCAGCCCGATGTTAGTTGTAAATTTAAATATGAAAAGGCAAGGAAATTGAAACTGAATATCCTTTGGATTGCATGCAACAAATAAATTGGGCAGGCTCAACGGGCTGCCCCTCATTAAAGGAATATGCGAAATTGGAAACCAAACATGAGGTGTTCAGCTCAAGACATCTTAAGTGGCTTGTCAACTGCCAGTGGCAAGTGCATAACACAATGGCTTGCCACTCAATGGTGCCACCTCATTTTCGAGGATATGTGCAGCAACTGCACTCGTTTTTTCATGTGTGTAAGCAGCACATCTAACGTTTACTCTCCTGTTGGAAAAAAGGAAAGCGTTTTTTTCCATGACAACAGTCTGTCTGTCCATCCACTGGAAAACAGTCTACATAATATTGGCTTTAACCGAAAAATGTCGTTAAATAAGCTCAACTTGGGCTTGAGCAAGGATATATTTCTTTATCATTCATTTGTGACAAGCTAAAGAAATTTGGAATTTGATTTTCGCTTGGTACTTACAATTAAATTTCATGTTCTTCATAAAAAGTACAAGAGGGTACAGGGTATCTTCAAGCCAACCAACTGAACTTTTGATTGTTTTCTTTTCCCATCTTGCCAGTTCGGGATATTTGCATAACGATCAAAAAACAAACAGAAAATGCAAAGAAAAGCAAAAGCGGCAGACAAAAATTTGACAGTGTTGAATGAAAATGCGAGAAAATTGCAAAATTTCCCCCAGGTCTGTGAATAAATATGTATACACCATTGGACTTGTATGCAAATACGTGGTAGTTGTGCGTCACTCAACTAAAAAAACATATTTATTACGTTATTAAAGCAAATTGCATATGAAAACAATTTACGCAACACATTTGACGACACTTTTCACAACAGATGTTTCTCCGCTCATTTTGAAGTGCTTAAAGTTAAGAGCCAACGAATCTTGTGTGACACGCGTCCTGGCAATAAATATTTCACGGAAAACAAAAATACGACACGAAATCAAAGAATTTTTCCTGAATTCCAAGGGCGATGGACACAATGTTTACAGGGGCTGTCAGAACCAGGGCTGTGCGTTGATCAAATTGTTTTTTGAGCGATTTCCGTACGGGAATTTTGTATAGATTGACACAAAAATGCACTTTTGCCGCTGCTGCTGCTGCTGCTGTTGCTGCTGCTGCTGCTGCTGCTGCTGTTGCTGCTGCTGCTGCTGCTGCTGCTGTTGCTGCTGCTGCTACTGCTGCTGCTGCTGCTGCTGCTGCTGCTGTTGCTGCTGCTGCTGCTGCTGCTGCTGCTGCTGCTGCTGCTGCTGCTGCTGCTGCTGCTGCTGCTGCTGCTGCTGTTGCTGCTGCTGCTGCTGCTGCTGTTGCTGCTGCTGCTGCTGTTTTTCCTGCCCCAAACTCGCTTTTGGGTCAACACAACAGACCCTCGAATACCACATCGTCTGTCATGAATTTGTGGCATTATATATACATAACCTTCATTTCCGCCCTGAAAGGCAGCTGTCGCCTCCACTTTGATTGCTGTCCACTCTCAGCCACAGACAGCTAACTGGACAGCAATTCGCTCCGCCTGCCCCCTCCAACCGTCGATTGAGTGTTTTGTATCCAGCTATGCATGTTATGTATTTATGTATTGCTTTTCAAACTGGGCAACTAAATTGGGTTCTTTACATAATATCCAGGCGATTGTTAAAGTTGAAATTTATATGAATGTGAACATGGAATAATAATTCAAGGCCAGAAAATATGAAAATGCTTAAAATTTGACAGAAAAACGAAAAGAGTACCCTTCACAGTTGCTCTCTTTGACTACTTCGGTGTCATCTTGAAAAAGCTAGATATAATTGAATGTCCAATTTGCCCATAACATTTCGAAATGTGTCAAATGCACTCCACTTTATGACAAGCAATTCCATCGAGCAGAGCTTGAGTGCATTTTATGCTACTCGAATGCTCAGTTCGCAACACAAGCACGATCTAAGGCCAAGGATGTTGTGAACATGACCAAAGAGGAGGCCAAAGGTAAACCATTTGCAATAACCTTGTCAGCATCGCTTCTTGTGTTTACTCACAGACCACAATGGGCAACAGGAGACTCTCATAATTGCTCGAACCTTATGTTCAATAGATGGATGGACTTCATTTAGTTTGCAATGTATTCAATACCAATTCTCTGACTCAATTTTGATTGTGTTTTGCGATTAATTTTTGCTCTTGGCCTTTTGTTATTGTTGTGCGGCTTTGGTGAAAACATATTTCGCATTGTGACCAACTGATTGAAATCAAACTAGGCCAAGAGACTGCTTCATATTCATCATTCATTCGCCCTGCCATTGTCTACCACTCCTTCTCCCCCGCTCCCCCTTTCTAAGTCTCTCTTTTTCTCTTTCCCTTTCGCTGTCTCCGTTTCTGTCTCTGTCTCTGTCTCTGTTTCTGCACCATTCACGCTTCCCATTTATTTTTGCCAATCTTCTCTTTAATACAGTTGTCTATATTTCAATTATGGAAGACTGAGCTTTAGCATATATTTTTGGCCAGCTCATATACATAACCGTACGTACATATGTACATATGTACATATGTATATGTATTTATATAAACATATACATATATCGTGTGTGTACCTCAACCAACTGCAGAATGCGAAAAGGGATATTATTTATTTATTTTATTCAACATCGTAACAAAGTTGCCACATCTGCATTTTTTTTGTGTTTTGAATTTTGTAATGGATTGATGAAGATATCTTTGAGTGGATAATGCATATATATATATATGTATATAGATATATATACATATATATATCTTGCATGTGTCCATAGTGCGAAATTGTCTCACAGCTTTTAGCTTAGTATTTTTTTGCAGTTACTCAGAATCAGCTTCCACAGGAATACTGTATAGTTCCAGTATGAAGAACACATATATATATATAATATATGTATATAAGTATAATATATATATACGTGTCATATACCATAGCAGAATATTCAACTCCGTTATGTGTACTTTTTTGTACACATGCTTTGCACTTTAGTTGCAAATTACATGTTGCAGCTTGACACTTGCTGCTGTTTTTGATGCTTCCAATAACTGTTTTGGTTTTGGTTTTGGTTTCAGCTGCTGTTGCTGATGTTTATTTCTTTGTGGCAGGTTGGATTTTGTAATTATTAAAGCTGCCAGTAGCAGTAACCATATTGATAGCAACAGCATCGATGACTATAAATGGAGACACTCGACTACATAGTGTAGTATGTGGCCAAAACCAAATATTTGCAAATTGAGTTTTAGGACTAAAAGATATATTCGAATACTTTTCGAATTTATTATTTGCGAAGAAAGTTTTTCCTTTTGAAGCAGCTATTCAAAGTGGAGACATGGAAAAGCAACAAGCTCAGTTCTAGCTACTTTACAGGGTAGTATTCTATGTTGGGCTTGTGTGCAGCTTTCATATTCGGTTAGGATTAAATACGCGGTAACCCAACGCCAATATGATTGTGGGATTATCTGGCTTAAAATTTGTATTTTCGATATCGTTTCACGAATGCAGCTGGATTTATTCGATGAATATTGCATTTGCCAATGGAGCTGCTAATGAGCTCAAATATTTAACTGGGCGGAAGCGGTGGGAAAATGTGAGAAATGTGCAATATTACTAAATTGTGAGATTGCTCAGTAAGGACAACAGCGGGAGGGAGAGAGGGCGATAGAGGGAGAGCCAGAGAGAAAGAGAGAATTAATGAGACAAAAGGTAGATAGTAGGTGGACATCAGGTGAGTATAAGTGAAAGCCACAGATTAGTTATGAGCTGTTAGAAATGGCCTCCACACATTATGAGACATTGTGGTCACATGGATGTGTGTGTGTGTGGGTGTTTGTGTGTGTGTGTGGGTTTGTGTGTGGCTGCTGCAACACCCATAGAATCTGCTGACATGTATTCACAGCTTGGAAATTCTGTGAATGCATGCGGCTCGAATGCATGCGGCTCGAATGAAAATGTTGAAACAGCCGCAAGTGTGGGTAGCAAGTGCACACACACACACATGTGTATGTGTGAACGCGTGTGTGTGAATGTGTGTGTGTGAATGCGTGTGTGTGAATGTGTGTGAGAATGCCAGTATGCCAGTATGCCAGTATGCATGCCAGCCATTCCTTTACTATGTTTTGTTTATTCCGATTTGTTAAGTCACAGCTGAAACTCTTTCTATACTTTGATACCGAAGCTCACTTTGTACATTGGTTTTATGCAATGTCCGTCAAGGCGTCCGTCTGTCCTGAAGATTACGAAATCGATATAACCAGTTACCAAACTTGGAAGGATGATTATTAAGAACCTTTTCCATCATTTTTTTTTCATCCACGCCCACTCCCGCCCCCAAAATACCATATCTTCCACAATTTAAGAGCGACAGTTCCCAAACTTCGAAGAAAGGCAACAAAGTATTTTGCAGTCGGTAACGCCCGACTGCAACTTTCTCAATTGCTTTTTTTTTATTATTGTCAAGATGTTGTTTAAATTTTTTGCTTGGCCACGCCCATTTTTCCATCAGCTGCACCAGCGAAAAGTTGACTTCAAAGCATTGGATTTTTTTTTTTTTTAAATTTCATTAAAGGCGAGAAATTCGTTTGTCATCGTTTATGGTATGCCCAAAAATTTGGGGTAGTAGCTAAGGGTGGGTTTTTTTTTTGTTGACTAACGTTGAAAGAATGCATGAGGGATTCACAGAGCAAAAGATGAAATCTATGCTTGTATATAGAAATACAGAATACACAACAAATCGCCAGATATATATAAATATAATAGCCAGGAGAGCTGGAAGTGAATATTGTCCAATATGCAGATTTATTATACAATTTAATTCAATAAATACACACACGCATACATGTGTGTGTGTGTGTGTGGGTGTGTGTGTGGGTGTGTGTGTGGGTGTGTGTGTGCTTTGTTCCTGCTTAAGGTTTCGTTTATTTTTAGCGTCAAATCGATAGCATTTTAACGCTTGAGTGCATTTTTTGAGGCAGCCCAGTTAGGGTGACACACCTGTCTGTCTCTCTCCCACTCTCTCTCTCTCTCTCTCTCTGTGTGCGTGTGTGTGCAATGCTTTTTTATTTATATCCAAAAGCTTATTGGCAGCTATCTTAAACCGTGTTTTATTTTTGGCGCACTTAGCGCTTGGCTTTGTAGCCAAATCCAAAATGCGATTCGTGGCTTCTGTGAAAGTGGCCAACTGAAAATGGGCTAATGGGCTAAGATAACATGTTTGGCTTAAATTAACAGCTAACTTCAACTTCAGTGCATTTCCTCTTACTTTCATTAGCTGTCCTCAATCAAGGCCTGTCTCTCCCCCCCCCCTTTCTCTCTCTCTCTCTCTCTTGTCTTTCTCCATCTCTCTCATTGTTTGATCAGACAATTTTTGATGCAGTTTAAACATCTTTTGTGGTCTTGGCTTCGACCATTGCTGTTATCATTGTGTTCTGTCATTGTCCGCAGCCTAATCAGCTTATCAGCTGATGCCCAGCTTAGGGCCTAGCAAACAAATCTAAGTTGATTGCAATTGCCAGCTTAGCTTTGGCCTGAGAGCCGGCAACAAGGCATCTTTTGCAGGACTAAGTGAAATAGTTGATTTGCTTCAAATTGAGCTGCTCTTTGCCAGCTTAGCGGTTAAGCAAGTATATACTAACACATTTATCAGAGAATTCGGAATACCTCAGACATATAACTTCCGACACACAAGACTGATTTGCCATTCATATAGACGAAAGGAATAATCCAACTTAAATATAAAAGATTCTTAAATTAATGCTGTCTTAACCAAAAAAAACTCTAAAAATGTTTGCCCCCAACGAGAGACGAGAGCCTTGCAACAAAAAAGTTAATAATAGAATTCTTTATTAAACATATGCAAAAACGATCTGAAAATTAGACAACTTTTTCAAAATTGGGAAAAGAAAACCAGAATTGACACCAAAAGTATGGCGCCTTTTTTTCTGAGTGCATACACTCAATAAAATGCTTGCAGGAAGCTGAAACTAAAAGTGAGCAACAGGAGCCGAGTGGCGGTGTCATCGCTATATACATATATATACATATATAAATATATACGGTGATGCGAACGAAACAATAAACGATACTGTATGTGTGGTATGTGTGTGTGTGTGTGTGTGAGTGAGTGGTCAAAGGTGGCGTTACAGTTGCTGCTGCTTGGACACTGGAGTGAACTCGGAACCCAGTGGCCCATTTCCGTTAACAACATTTGCTCCAATTTTGTGAATTAAGTCTTGAAGCGTAATTGAGTGAACATTTTTCATTGAGACATGAGTGTGACTTGTTAGTGTAGGTGTGTGTGTGTGTGTGTGTGTTTAGGTTGCTCTGATTGTGTGGAAGGTTGAGTATATAGCGTAAATGAACGTAGAGCTTCGCTTTTGTCCTTGCAGCGACGATGAAAATCGGAAGCTTCTGGTCTGTGCCGGAAATGTGACAGCCATTGATCAGTTTGCCACAATGTGCGTGTGTGTGTGTGTGCGTGTGTGTCTAGGGGCGGATATATTGCAATCATGTATATACATTGAACGATTCAAGGATTTTATGCGCTCAAGCACTGAAAGGATTCTCATGTTAATGTGAGCGACATTTTTGTGACGCTGCGCAAAGCATTGACAAGTGCCGAGCGATGCATTTGATATGTCAAAGCTATGTCATTGGCAACTTCCCACAAATTTTTACTTAATTGAAAATGCAAACCCACTGAAATGCAATTTGAAAAAACTCTCTTTGATTGCATGTATTTCGAATGTGGTTGACAGGTGCCATGGATGGATAAATTTATGAATATTGTCAGCAATTTAGCGAGAACAGAAATAATCATGGCATATTTTCTGCATGAATTTGATGTTGCTCAACGTTCGACTTCTTAGTTTGGGCAGAAATCATGGGCTTTGGGAATTGGTCGGAATTCTGATGAGTGCTGTATTCTTGTTGCTGCGCTGAACACAGATAGAGCTAAGGATAAGTGCCATAAGTGCCACATGCAATCGATCCACACGAAAAACACCAACGAACACGGACACGGACACGGACTCAAACTAAAACATCAACAACTGCAGCACGCCCAAAAATGCAAATATTTGTCAGAGTGGAGGTGGCAAAATTCCCCAACGTGTTACTCACACACACTGGTGTGTGTGTGTGTTGTGTGTGTTGTGTGTGTTGTGCTCTAGTTGAGCCATAAAATCCAGAAGGTTATTGCTGAGCACATGCTTTTTGGCTGCACGTTCGCCCAGCGACTCCGACTCAGAGTGTTTTTCGCCGAGTTTCTGGATGTATAACTACACTTGAAAAAATTGTATAACCAAAGCCAATTCAATAATGGCATTTTGAGCTGTAGGCATAAATAATTTCTTCAGCAAATATATTAGTACTTTAATTTTACAAAATATTTGATGCACGATAATTGTCCGAAACTCTGAAGTTATTTTTGCTTGAGACAACCTGCAAACTTTTGCAGACTTTGGCCATTCCGATATCTTGCTGTGTATATACATATACACTGTGATATTTGTGTTCATCTCTGGACATTGGCAGCTAAATCACGTACGGGGTAAATGTGCTACTAATGAGCGTAAGAGGATACGCAGCAATCGCTCCGAGCTGACTAATCTCACTGATTTTACAAATGAGTGTCGTGCTCTGCTCCTCTGTCTGTCGTCTTGTCTGTCTGCCTGTCTGTCGTTGTGTCACATAACACACAAAACAAAGCTCACGCTGAGCAATTGCAGTCGTTACATCATCGCGATACAGTCATGCATTCCTTTCGGGTTTCATTCACTAATCGGAGAATATTCAGATGCCCAACTTCGAATGTGGAAATTGCTTAACAGATTTAGTTGCGCCACTTATAAACATATTAATCAATTAGTTACACAAGTTATATATATGTTATTAATAAATATTATTAATAAATAAGTTGGAAAGGACGAACAAGCCTGAACGCCTGACTATGTAGTTATACAAGTATCAGAGGAAATAATAATAATAAATGTTAATAAATAATCAAATAACTAAAACTGCATTTAGGATGGATAAGTTGAGGAGTCCTCGTCGAGGTAAGCTTAACAAATATGATATATATATATATGAATATATATTGCTAAAAAGACAATTTGCCCAAATACTCCCAATAGTATCTTAAGACTAAAATATGTATGCGGTGTACTTACCTGAACCAGAGTCGATCACAATCTTAAAGAAAGTATTTTGAACTCGAGATGGAACTCAGTTGAGATCCAAAATTAAGATAGTTTGACTGTGAGTAATAGTTTTGGATGGAACTGGACAGCTTAGACACCATTTAGAATACTTGAAAACTTATTGCATTTAAAGGGAAGAAGCTAGGGCTTCGAGATTTTGGTTTGTAGAGGGTGAATTCGATAAAAAGAGTTAGGATCGAGTCAAAGATTAAAAGTATATATCTTGTTACATAATATTATTAATTAGATACGAAATGCTTTTGAGAACACTTAAGATATAATATTTGTACAGATTCAGGTGTGCAAATTATCAAGTAAAACAATCGGCAATTGGGGCTCAAATGTGTTTTGGAATTGGTATATGCATACATATGTACATATGTACGTGGTCAACTCAGCACACATACATATATATGCACACACTAATTGGGGTTATGGATTAATAAATCTGTTGCATATTCTGGAATATTGATGCTAATTGGGCAATATATTTGCAATTTGCGGTTAGAAATATAATATTACGGCGGGGCAATAAATAATTGAAGTGCTTTGTCAAGTGGCAACTTTTGCATTTTTGCATAATTCACGCAAAAGCCAGTTCACATAGGTCAGAGGAGAAAGATGTGGATATATATATATATATAAATGTATTTTCAATCAATTAGGTTTATTTTTAATGCTACATATGTATATGGTTTATGTATACTTATTTCATGTACAACTACATAACGCTCTGCAAGTTAACCTTAATTATGTAAAGTCAATTTTAAATGATAAAATTATAAAATATTGGAAACTAAAAGTATTACTTTGGGGGTAGCACTTTGCATCTCATTTAACTTTACTTGGGTATATAAGGTATATTCAAAATGTTTTCAAATAAGTTTTGGAGATACTCACATGATTTTTGTTTTTCTTCTTGCTGTGAAGTTTTCTTCGATTTCCGTGTGTTATTTATCGATGTTTATTTTTAAAGATTTATTTATTTATTTTTCAATGTCTTGCGTTTTTTTTTTTTAAATTTCAATTTAATTTGTGTTCACTGTTGTTGGGTTTGATCTCTTACGATCTTGAGTTATTTCAAGTTCTTTTCCCTCCTATTTCGTTTTTCTCTTCGAAATTGTCGAGGGTTTTATAAATGTTATATGATCTGAAGATTGTTTAAAGTTCTGCTTAAAGTTTGTTTCCGGTTTTCCAACTATTTCCGATTTCGAAGGAAATTTTCCTTGCAATGTTCGGTTTTTTCCTGGATCTGAAGTTGTTCTTACTATTTCTTTTATCTCTGTGAAATAGCTTAGATTCGTACGATACGAAGTACCCTTATATCATGGTATAAGTTCTACGGCGATTTTGCTGGGCTTCAAAAGTATTTATCTTAGTGTAAAGTATTTGTTTTCAGGTTATCAGGTTCTCTGGTTATTATCGGCAATAAGTGAATGCATTCAAATCGTTTTTTGTTTCGTATTATATGAATATATATATTTTTTAAATGGATTATTTATTGCTCTATAAGCGGTATATATGTAAATATGTATAGAATATATTTATAATCTGGTTAATTCATTCAATTGGGTACATGTAGACGTCTAAAAAGGTTTGTACTTTTCTGTTCCCTCTCCGTCAATCCTTATCACTTTTTATGCATTTGTACTTAACTGTTCCTTCGCTCCATTTGCGCCTCCTCTCAGTAAATTGTCTTTCTTTACGACAGATGTATATATATATATATAAGATGTATTCATAAAATTCTTGAGATTCCCTAAGTCAGGTATCGGATTATTGTAGGTTAGGTAACGAATGGTGGTATTTATAAAGGTATTATCGTAGCCATAAACAACAAACAACAAACAACAACAATAACAATTTGATTAACACGATGTTTTTTTTTTTTGGTTTTGGTTTTGGTTTTGCTTCTGTTCGTTTTTTTTTGCCTGGTTTTTCAATTAGTTTTTTAGGATCACCACAACAAAAAAAATTGCATATGAAAAATTTCGGAATTTTAAATTTTTGTTTTATAATTTTTTGAAGTTCATTTCATATTTTATGCACACCGAAAAAAAAATGTTGCCGAAAACTTGTTGAGGATTTTGGTATATTGATATTTGAATGTAATTTTGGATAGTCGCTGGTTATGGCCTTTCCAGCTGCTGTTGCTCCTTGCGACGTCGTGTGGCAGGCAACCTTTTTGCTTGGGTGTTGAACAGCATCTGTTGCGCCGCACGCAGCCCGATTAACGAGACAGCCTCGTCTTTGTGTTGGCGTCTCGCTCTCGCCTCTGCTCGCGCTAACGCTATCTCGCCCTCTCTCACTCTTACACTTGCCACTTGCTGGTCGTCGTCGTCGTTTTGGGTCTGCCTTGTCAACAAGTGGCAACAACTGTGGCAAGAGTGGGGCTGCTGTTGCTGCTGCTGCGGATAATGTTGCTTCTGCCGACGCTGCTGTTGCTGCTGTTGCTGCTGTTGCTGCTGTTACTGCTGTTGCTGGTGTTGCTTGTAAAAAGTGTATAACACAAGTCGCCACGTTCCACAGTTGACTAATCGCTGCTGTTGGGTTGCGCCTGCCTTTTATAGCCAGAAAATTCAACACCGACGCTGGCAGCGACGCTGGCAGCGACGTCGACACAGACACCAACGGCGAACTGCGAACTGCGATAGCAATATAGCAAAAGGCAACAGGCAACAGGCAACCCAGGTGATTTAATACACTTGGGGATTTTGCCGGATTTTTTCTCTGTCGCTCTGTCGCTGTACGAACTGAGAAAGTGTGTCGACTGGCTGCTTCCGCTGCCTGCTGCCTGCTGCCTGCTGCTGATGTTGCTGCTGATGTTGCTGCTGATGCTGATGCTCACAGCGTTGGCTTGCTGGCTGGGGCATGAACTTTTGCTGAATATATGTAGCCACGTAGACACTCGAGTCATTTGCCTTGGCCCACAAGCTCAACCAGAACACATAACAGTCGGACAACCATATTTTGGTCAGCTTATCATGAACACCAAAATTACATAATTCAAGTGAACTATTTCAGATAAACAAGAAAAAAAAACATTTTCAAATCAATCAAATATTCATATTCATATTTTTCTACAGTTTTATTTATTCATTTTTCTTTCATTAACAAATTGGGCGCTTGCAGCTTGTGATTTCGGCTCTTAAAAAGAAAGCCGCCACGATTTCCTTTTGGCTCCAACCAAAGAGTTGAGCTTCCAATTGAAAAGATTCAGTTCAGGTGCATAAAATACAAAAATTGCGTTACCACATCCGGGTCCGGATTGACAACCTGCTTTAAATTTATTTTTTGTTCCGATGCGGTGAGATTGGTTCAGATATTCTTTGGAAAATATCTATAACTGATAGTGTTAGCTTGCTCTAACTTGTTGGAACTAACTTGGAATTTCATAATGTTTCCTGTGTGAAAAGTGAAAAAGAATATTTAGGCATGAGGGGTGATTGCATATATGCATATATAATTACTACGTCTTTGACATATGCGATGCGCCAGGATATGAATATTGGCCAGAAGAGCTGAGATATATATCATTATCATACATAATTTAGTGTCTGAGATGAGTAGAACGGGAGTGTAACTAGCACAGGCCGAGTCTGGTACTATTCTGCATAAATTAACCAATCCCAGACTCAATGTACGGCGTAATAAGTATGCAAATAAAGGAAGTAGTGTTTGGTACAGTCTGCAACAGCGTAGCATTTATCTATGCACAACGATGGAGCACCAATTGGGAGCGCGTGCCAATGCCAATGCCAATATCAAGGTCGTATTCGCAAATAAGGAAAGGATTATTTAGAGGCGAGGCTTGATAGTTTCGTGAAGTTGGTATTGGGACATGAGTTATATTCGATGCAATGAATCAAACAAAGTGCAACGTATAATTCAACTGCAGCTCATGCACCCAATCAGCGAGCAGCAGCATTACGTATACGCAATGTGAAGCAAGAAACAAAAACACCTCGTCAAATGACCGTCAAATGTAATGTTTGATTGGTGGGCATGGCCATACCGATTTGATCTCTGCCTCTACGTGTGTGTGTGTGTGCGTTGGCGTTCGACTCGGCGTATGCGCAATATGCATTTTCAACAAGTTAACCTTGAGCGCTGCCGTCGCTGCCACCGCCATTGCCACTGCCACTGTCATTGTCACTGCCATTTCCTCTAAGGCCAGATGCTGCCACTGTTGCTGCCACAGTTGCTCTTGCTGCTGCTGCTGCTGCCGCTGTTGCTGCTGCTGTTATTGCTGATGTTGCTGTTGCTATCTTCTGTCAACTACCAACTGCTGCTGCATGCTGCCTTTTCATTCATACGTTCATTCATTCAGCGCATGCTCGAGACGCCGCGGCGCCTCCAAATGTTTTCGTGTCGCAGCTCTTCTGCTGCTCCCATTGGCCGCTCACATTCAGCGCTGCCCCATTGTGGCAAGGCCACATTTCGCTCAACTGCACACCATGCATAATTAGTATGTTCTCCCTTTTGGGGGGCGGGCATAACTTAAGCGCAACGCGCAACCAACAGTTTTTATCCCTTGAAAACCTCATGTATTTTCAGGAGCAACTGTACCCGAATTATGTAACCAAATTCATGGCTAAAACAACCATGTAGGTGCCTCATTAAATACTTGCCAACAATTTTATTCAAAAAGCTACCAATAAATATATATAAATACATATATAAGTCGACAATCACAATCTGATTTTATATTACAGTTTAGCTTTCGCCTGTATCTGAAAATTAGAAAAAAAAAATTTCAAAATTGTAGAATCGTTTGCCATAAAATTTAGAAAAGAAAAACTCTAGTTTTTAGAAGCACATTTTCTAAAAAATAAAAAGATTAAAGAATATTTTCGAAAAAAAATACTGAAACAAATGCATTTGCCATCCGAAAATATGGCAAAAGTTGAGTTTCTTAGCAGATAAAATGATTTATGCCAATTGAATTATACTTAACTGTAAATGCTAATGGTTAGTGGAAAGTGACTGCCCACCAGACACGGTTTCTTTAACTACCTCAAACTGTGCTCAATGCAGAACCAAATTCTACTAACTATGGTTGCGTGTTACATGTTTTCAAAATAAATTCAATCCCTAGTTATTTTTGTAATAAAAATACAATTTTTGATTTAGTTTTTAGTCTTAAAAAGGTGGGTGTGGACCAAAATGGTATTTCCGGATTTTTGAAGGGTGTTACTAGTAATATACCTTTTAAATTTGGTAACTCTAGCTTTCATATTGTGTGAGATATATGGTTTTATCGATTTACTCTAACAGGTGGATCGGCTTCTACTTCTTAATAGATCTCTAAGGAGAGTTACCAGTAACATAATTCCTGAATATGGTGAAAGTAACTTACTAATTGTGGAAGATATGCCCATTTAAGATTTCTAGGGCCGAAGTTCCTTGAAGGTGGTTACCAGCAAGTTACCTTCCAGTTTTGATAAGCCTATCATTAAAATTGTGCGACATACGCGGACTTATCGATGTACACCTGCTAAAATATCAGCTTTGAAGATTATAGGCACAGGTGTGGGCGAGGCTAAACAGTTTTTCCATTAATATGCCTACCAAATTTGACGGTTCTTATTTAAAAACTGCTGAAGATACAGCCACTTTAAATGTTTGGTGGTGGGGTACCTGGGGGCGGCGGATGTGGGTGTGGCATATGCCGATCTTTGGAGGATATTACCCACAATCTTCCAACCAAATTTGTTCACTGTAGCCTTAAGATTATGGGAGATATGTGGCTTTATCGATTTGCGGTTATCGATTTTATCGATTTCCTAGCTCTCTGGTGAATGTAGCACTCAAATTTGTACACCTTGTGTCTAAGGGCATCAAAAAAAGTCAGACTGACGGACAAAAAACCAGTATACTATCATAGCTTCGGTATCAAACCTGATGAACCTGATGAAGAATATATATACATATATATATGTATATATATATACGGTCGGAGATGTCTTCCTCTGCCTGCTATATACAATTGCCCAACTTCATGGCCCATTTCTAATGAGTTGCAGGAATTATAATTATTAATAACAATCACAATTAATGTTGAGAAACTCTTGAAATTCAAGGATTTCATTTACAGCTGTTGTTCATTCCAAATTTAAAGCTAAAATAGTAATACTCCTCCACATAATGCTGATATTAAGAGAGGAGCAGACTAGCAGAGGTTCCTCCTCATATTCAGTCTGCGTATTTGAAAAATGTTTTGAAATCAAATTGCGAGCATGGAAGCATTGGCTTTGACAAATGATGGCGTCATATTGAGTTTCATTCGACATGCATGTGAGCTGTGTCCTTTGACGAAGTCGATTGCATAAGTTGATCCATTGAAGCTTATTAAAGGACACCAGATGGGCAGCCTGCTCCATAGCGACACGTATTTAACTCCACTTCATCTGAGTGCCACACAATTGTCGCCATTGCCCATTGTCCTTTTCTGGCTCAGGTGCTTCATTGAGTCTATGGCAAATAATTTCCTCTGTGTAACTCTAGTGTCTGTGTGTGTGTGACTGTGTGTGACTGTGTGTATTGTACATACATATTTAAATTACCTCTAAATACACCAGAAGTCGATGGCTGACGAATAGAAGATACGCTGTAACTACCTATTTCAAGCATTTGTACACCCTATTCCAATTTAAAACGGGTATATTGGCATTGGGTAACAGTTGAGTGGATATATGCCTAATCGACTTCCTGTCTGTATGAAAAACCCGATTTTAGAGACTGCAACAGCTAGAGACTCATGACGTAAGTCCTCGGGAACCATGCACAGAACACATCTATTTTAATTCATTCAAAAATCCACCGTTCGATATACATATATCGATAGCAAGAAATCCTGCCTTAAATATCGAAGATAATTTATAATAGGTAAGTCTTGGATACACAGTCAAGTTCTCTCGACTAAAGCATCACAATTGATGTACTAATTTAGATGTTCCATATTGACCAACTAACATTATTGATTGAAGCTTATTGAATATTAAATTTAAATTTAGTTAAGATAAGCAAAGCTTTATCAAAGACTATAAGTCTTAATCCAAGCAAATCAGTTAACAATCATACCTTAATCATGCAATAAGGAATGAGCCTTACAACACATGATCTAGATATAAGAAAACTTGTTGCGGTCTATACCCGATCACCCTTGGTCAGACATTGTTTGTACTTTTGTACTGAAGTTAAGTTTTTCTTGTTTTTAGAAAAAGATTCTAAACATAAAACTGTAAAACTTTAAACTAAAAACTGTGATTCTTGGAAAAAACTTTCTGAAACTTAACGCCTTGGGCTCAAATCTAGATCAAATCACAAGTCTGAAAATAATAATATTTAATAATATTTACTTAGGCAACATCAAAGGTGAGTTAACCAAAACCCTCAATTTTAGAAGCAAGAAATGAGCAACCCTTGGCGCCAAAAAATGTGGCGAATTTGTAAAATGCCCGACGATTTTTTGTTGGCGTAAAGTCACCCAACTAACTGGCCTCTTGCCTCTTGCCTCTTGCCTCTTGCCTCTTGCCTCTTGCCTGTTGCCTGTTGCCTGTTGCCTGTTGCCTGTTGCCTGTTGCCTGTTGCCTGTTGCCTGTTGCCTGTTTCCTGTTGCCTGTTGTCTGTTGCCCATGGAACGTGGAACGTGGCCCGATTAGGGATCTGTTGACTTGTTGCCATGGCAGACGCGCACATACTCGTATATATAAAATTGAACATGATGGCCGCCAGGCCAGCCCGGATATAGGAGCCAAGGCCAGGGGGCTGAGAGGTGGAACTGGGTTTATTTGGTTATTTGGCAGTGTTGGCCATGACAAAAGTCATTAATTACGTTAAGTCTTGGCGGCTGGGGGAGTGGCAGTGTCTGGCAGCCACTGATGTGGGTAGAGGTAGCAGGCAGGGGGCAACTTAACGCAGAAGGCAGGCCAGCCAAGCGCAAATGGAGACATGAGGAATGTGGTGTGTGGTGCGTGGTAAGTGGCGCGTGTTGCGAGACATGCTGCACTTCATTGTTGCACCGTTGCGGCTTTGTCTCTGTTTACCATTTAAGCCAATTTTGCTCGGTTAGTTGTTGACTCAACTCGTTGGCCATGTAGGCAAAAGTGACTTTGTGACCTGCAACCCTGCACCACCACGCCTCCCGCCAATTATGTGGCTGCTGCTACTTAGCTGAATCAAGCAACATGTGGCCATGAATTTACTCAACTGCTCCTTCTTCCATCTTTAATTTGTAGGATTAAGCAGCTATTTAAGTAACTCGCCCTAGTCTGAGCTGGGCAGATACACCAGGACGCGAAGTATGCAGGTTCTGTGAAAGCGAGTCTTCAATGCACATGGCCGGGAAAAGATGCAGCATCCTAGGGATGATTGTTATGAAATCTCAGAACATAGAAGTTCTGTACCCAACAAGGATTCTAGCATTCGTGCAGGAGCTGGGGTTGATGGAGTAAGGAGCAAGATGGAAGAAGATGGCACAACAGAAGGGTTATTGTCGCTGTGCAGATACCCCAATTTATAATAATAAGTAAATCGCTGACTGGAATACGTTTTTAATTGATGATGAGACAGATTGATTGATTGATGCAGTATTGATTGACCGAATCGCTGCAGCTGACTAAATGACTGATTAGACAAATGGACTGACAAACTTACTGATTAAATAACTGAGTGAGTAACTGACTAATTGACTGACAGACTTACTGAGACACTTGCTGGTTGAGCGAACGACTTTCTGATAGTCAAATTGCTTGATTGTCTGACTGACTGATTGACTTATTACTGAGAGCCTTGTTGTTTAAGAGAATTGATTGATTGATTGAATGATTGGTTCAGTTTGTTCCATTGGTTGATTGACTTATTGAGAGATTCCGTTAAATAGAACTGACTGCTGCCTGACTGACCAACTGTCCAACTGTCCAGCTGCCCAATAATGTGTCTAGCTGCTCATGCATCTATTTGATTCCTCTCATGTAAACACAGATCAAAACAAAATGTTAATAATAAATAACACCTATTTGTCAAATAAATAAATGCAAACAGAAGCTGGCCTATTGTACTTGAAATTTGATTATGCAAGGAGTAGGCAAAACTCTTGCAGAAAAACAGCATTCAAATTTGGCTTAATTAATTTCACTTTGCCCATAAATTGCAGGCAGACAGCGTGAATTCAATTTTAGATACTAATTGAACTGTCTGCCATGGTTCACTACTAATATTTTGCATTCTGCACATATTGCTAATTTAATTACAAGAAATATTGCATGTGTAGGGCACAACCTATCATTGACAAGATACCCTGTAGCTACAATATGCCAGAAAGGGATCCTTTGTGCTTAGTACAGGTAAGCATTATCAAATCTCTTTACATTTTTTCCAATTTCATAAAAATGTTTTTCAACAGCCAAAAAATATGCTCATATTTCGAAACTCTTCCTTTTTTTTAATGTTTATAAATTTCTGATGTGGAACCCATTTTGAGTTGCCCTTACAGATAAAGATCAAATGTTAATCAGATCTCTCGAAAATTTGACATTTTTTTGAAAAAACTTATTCTTGCCAACTCAATCGGTCGAAATTGTTTTCAAACTCTTTAAAGTTAATTTCTGTCATCAGATTCAGAGAGTGCCATTTGTCCTTAAATCTTGGGGACTGTCACCAATTGCAGGGTATCTGGTAGGCAAATTCACAATGCTCGAGCCTTATTAGTGCATGGAGGGATGTTTGCTTTTGAGCTGTCAAACTTTTAATTAAAATGTGAAAGTGACAACATAATAACAACAACAGCAACAACAACAACAACAACATTGACCAGATACAAGTTATATTTGCATATTTGTTAGTCTTTTACTTGCCTGTTTGTTAAAGTTGAAATGCAAAAATTGGCTTGCACACACTTTAGATATAGATGGATGTCCCCTTCGATATCTTTCACAGTTCACCGCAAATACAAACACCCTCAGAATACAGAATATATGCAAATATATGTATGTATGTATGTATTCTCGATGCCTCATCAGTCTGTCTTATTCTTTAACGCTGCTCTTCGTTCATTTGGGCTTGAATCGGTTTGCTCTGACTTTCCCCAATTTTCATTATTTAATTATTTACTTGAATTTCAATCAATATATTATTCAAAATTTGTACAGTTTATGTACGATCTTAGAAATTAATAGTGCGGACAGTATTTACTAAAATGATTTTCATTTGTCAAGCGATTTTTTTACATTTTTTTTATTACTCCTCGTCTTCAGGGATTGATTGACGGCATCCGTCCAGTAAGTTTTTGAGTTCGAGTTAGTTAGTAACTAAATCTATTACTGTTAAGTTGTATACACACACTATATGTATGTATATTCAATATGTTATTCTCAGTAAACATCTAAATGCTATATACTCTATGCTCCATGCACTAACTGTAAATAAAAGAGTTTAATCTCTTCAAGGGTTGATGAAAAGGTTGAAAACTTGATGCTCACAGTTGGGAAACTGGTTTGAAAAGTTTACTCTACTATTAAAGCGCTAGTGCTTTGATTTATGCGATATAAGTTAGTATTATTTAAGATACAGTGTAGGGTCCTTAGAAACAGTTGTCGGAAGATGAATGAGCGCAGCCAATGCATCATCTTTATCCCTCGCCATCTCTCTGCATCTCTCTTCATACACACAGAGTGTTAGCTGTAAGGAGGATTTGCAGGATTGCAGCGACGTCTGTAGGACATTATTCTTAATTAGTTTTTAGCCATCGGGTAATGGCCTTGTGCTGTGTGCTTATATCACTTACCCTGTTGTGGTAATCCTTTAGATGTTTGGCTGTTGCTTTGACTGTAAATTTGAACGGGAGGCGCATGGAAAAATGGTTTACTTCAACTAAGGGTGCCTGGCATTGATGGCAGCTCGAAGGGCGCCGCGATAGTCGCTGCCTATGTAGCGGATATGCTCCAGCAGCTGGCCCTGGCTGTCAATCACAAAGAGGGACTGCCCGTTGCCCCCCTCCCCGCCATCGATACTCTCCGCGATGGCTGCCGCGGCCTTGGCAACGGCAGCGGCAACCGCCAGCGATTCTTTCTTATGAGCTGTCGATGGCGACTCCAGCATCAACTCCGACAGCTGCTCCGGCCGCTGCACCGGCCGTCTATTTCCACTGCCGAAGGCATTTAGTTCTGGGAACGGACAAACACTGGGCACGATGATATTTATCCTCGCCCGAGATCCGGACATTTTCGCTTCGCTGATTTCAAACGTCTTTCGGGGCAGCTGCATCTACAATTTTTTCTATATTTTTCCAGTTGAAATAATAAATTTTTGGAATGTTGAACAAACGACAAAACAAATTGAATGTCAGTTCGAAGTGAACCCTGCTCCAATTACACCTTCTCAGATTTTCAGCCAGCATACTTTGACTCTTTTTAATTATATATTATATATATAATATTTGGAGTATAGTAAGATGTATAATGGTCAAATATCTAAACTGGAAAGTCACAAAAACAAAACAAAAAAAAGCCACATTTATCCCAATGCTAACTTGCATCGGAGAAAACCTTTGCGTAGCAGAAAAGCTTAATTAAATAACTCTAATTTTCTTCAAGCTGTCACGGTTTTGATTTTTTATATATGTATGTATATGTTTTTATATGAGGTTCAGATAATTTTCTATAGCTATCAGCGACATCTGACGTTCCCAAAAAGTATGCATTTATAATTTGGTGGCTGAAGTGCTGATGAGCTCGACGGCAATTGGAGTGGGTTATTGTTGGACAACCGACGTATTCAAATTGCTTCCCAGTTATTAGTTATATATATTCTACCATTAGCGTACTATATTTATACATAAAGGAAGGTAGAAGACAAACCATGTTGGTGCACTCGCCCCCCCTCACCCAACCATGATCCTGCGGGCCGTTGCAAAATGGTTAACACGTGTTACGGCGCAGCATGCTGCAGCATAGAAAAAGAATTTTCTTAAAATTAAAATTAAGTGGGCTGATTAACTCCGAAGAATCAATCTCACCGTTTATAAGCTTGTGTAAAAAAATAACACCAGGCATTGTTCTACGATCAGAAAGAGAGGGAAGATTTATTAACAAAAGTCTACGATGGTAAGAGGGTAAGCTAATATTATTATTCCAATGAAGACCCCTTAAGGTAAATAATATAAATGGTTTTTGTAAGGATTCTATTCTATCCTGATGAACCTTGTAATTGGGTGACCATATACAAGATCCATATTCCAGAATAGGACGCACAAATGAGATATAAAGAGTTTTAGTGATGTAGGGATCGTCAAATTCTTTTGACCCAGGACTCCAAAGGCTCGATTAACAGAGGAAGAAACATGCTTGTCGAACTTAAGCTTGGGATCTAAAAGTATTCCCAAATCATCAGCACATTCAATGCGTTTTACACTAATAATTATTTTATTTATAACTTATCACTTGCAACTAATATTTTATAGTTTCCTTTTTTTTCGTGTTAACTTGTTCGAAAGAAAGGAATCTGTCTGAGGTCCAAAGAACTTAAGCACTCACGTTTTCCAAAAATTCGCTTTCAACAATTTTTGATTTCTTCGCATATTACCTTTTTGAAAGCTCCAACCTCTCGCTCACAGATAGCGCTAAATGTGAAACGCAACAAATTATTATATAGACTCGACAAGCGAATCATTGCAGTGTGTATGACTTTTGAAAGTGGCCCAAGGATCCCAATGCAAAGTTTCGACTATATCCTGTGAACTGATTGTTTTGTTAAATTACTCATTTGATTCGTCTCTCTTGTTCTACAATATATGAATATGCACTTTTTTTTTGTGACTTCCATATTTATTTGACTTTTCATTCAAATTTCCATTTAATTATCCATGCACATTTTAATTCCTGGCATGCGTGTGGTTTAACATTTTCACATATTGCAACAAAACTAATTTGCCTTTTGATTCTCTTGTGTGTGAGTGTGCGTGCGTGTGTGTGTGCGCGCGTGTGTGTGTACGCTTTTGTGTGTGCATGTTCGACACGTGGCAGATACAAGCATACATAGCCTTGCTGCAAAGTTTCGTGGAACGAGTCATGGCCGTAAAGCGAGCAGTTTCGTTCCACGATAAGCCGTATAAGGACTCAATTATCCTGGTACAAGTTCAGACAAATTCAATGGAAACGGTTTCAGATTTGTTAAATATGCAACATGGCTTATCATTCACAATGCATTTGAACTTTTTATTTCATTTACATCAAATTTGGAAATCAAATAATAACTGACTCCAAAAACCAAGAATAATCTGCCAACAAAAATGAAACAATTTTTATCTGGAGACGATGAAGGAATAGTATCCTGTGGATCACTGTCGTCATCATTTTCCGCTAGATGGGCCTGGCTTAAACACAATTTTCGAACGTTGTTTGACTTGCCTTCTTGTCTATTTCCTTCTTCAGTGATATATAACAGCTAATGGCTCTAGAGCTCTAGAGTTCGACGTCATTTAAGTAAGTAAAAAAAAATCGGAAATTAGGACTGTACTTTTGATTCAAGTATAAGAATCTTTTTTTATGATTTTCCCATTTTTGTCAAGATTGTATTGTTAAGTAAAGTAAAACTCTGGAGTGAAGAAATTATGGAAATGATTATGCTCATTAGCTTAGCCAGGGTATTCATCTTTCGAACAGCAATAAATTGGTCATTTCGTTGAAATGCATATGTGTTTTTGCCTCTTGGCCAATTAGGGGGTACCTTTGCCCTCGAATGCATCCGATACCAATTATGAAAAACTTGTTTCTATGGTATCTATGGGAACACGCATGTCCAGGTCCTGAAGTGGGCTGTGTGTCATTTTGTCTGCCAATTTGTGGATACAATTTTGATAAATGACTTGCATTAATGCACTGGGTGCACAGCCACAGCCACAACCCCAACTCTAAATGCAGCTCTCGTTTGGTTTTAAATTCGTTGCAAAGACCTGCAAATCAAAAACCCACACAGCATGCAACAAGATAGTCGACTCCTCTTCACTCTGCTCCTACATTCGCCTAATAAGCCCGGCCACTCTGACCATCTGTTGAGTATCTTCTGAGTATCTTTTTATTACAAATAGTTTAATAATTTAATAAAGCAGCGCAAATTGAGCAAACGAGCGGAAATAGGCGGACAAAGTTAAATTTACTCAAAATCAGCGCAAGTATTCGACTTACCGATAGTCTACGCTTCCAAAAATATATATGAATTAATGTGAAAAATCTTGGTAACTACTTTCTTGAGAGTACTTTACATCATATTACATAAAACATACAAATTTTTGAAGTGATTTACATGGAAGCCCGATGCTGACAAGTTTTGGACTAAACTGTCAATCATGAAATTCCTTTAAAACTGAGCTGACAAGTTCGCCTACAGACAGACAGATGGACGGACAGACTCGGCCAGTGAAACTGATCAACAATATTTATATGTTCACTTTAAGATCTGTCTCCTGCCATCTTCAACGGCACACAACCCAACACAATTACTGAGCAGCGTATACCGTATATACCGTGTGCCTCTAAAATTGTAATATGTTTTTTATCCCTGCTTGCAAGCACTTGTGTTTTTTATCACCCACTGTTCTGGTTTGAAGCGCATTCGTTGCAGCCACTCCATGCTCTTTATTAATTCTGCGTCAGCCGAAGAGTTTTTGCATGCAATCTGCGCATTTTTTCTCGACTTTGGTTGTCCACATTTATTTGAGTACTTTAATACCAGGCAGTTGATACTTTAATAGCCGCAGTTGATAATGCAATGCACTCGGCTTCAGTACTGCTCGAATATACCATATGTTGCCTGTTAGACTCCCACGAAATAGCCCCACCTACACCACCTCCACGACTTGCCGTTTGCAGCATCATTTGCTCAAACCGCATCGGTGCAGCCATCTAACGGTTGATAATCAATTTTCAAATTAGCTGTGCCTTTGAGGTACCTCAGCGCACGCTTAGCTGCAACTGCGTGTGCGTTGTGAGGCTTAGCGCCAGTTTTGCCACAGAGTTACATATAAATTATAAATCCCTGTTTTCTCAATACTGCATCCAATTAGGCATTCCATTGTCTGCCGCTTTGCTTTAGCCCATACAGAGATTTATTCGGCTTCAATGCTTTGTTAGGATATTTATAACTCTGCGGCGAGCTTGCTGTTCAAGTAGGCAGTGGACAGGACCATTTGATGCAGGAATAACTTATATTCTCCTGACGGGCGGCTCACAGCCCTTAGCTACCAATCTTGCCCTGTGGCAAATCTATAAGTTCCCAGGTATTATTTGCTCCAACTGCTCGAATTTCCTTCTGTATTGATGCTGACCATTCTCTGGACTGGCACATCCCCTGCTCTTAACCCACAAAGAGTCTCGTTACTTTCGGTTACGCCCGACTGCAACGTATTCTTTTGTTTCATATGAAAACTATAATGAAGCAAGTAAGAATGCTGTAGTCGAGTGAGCTCGATAAAATAAAGCAAACTTGATCTGCGCCTGTTATTCGAGACCCTATATTGCAATTTTGAAGTCTCTAGCTCTTTTAGTCTCTGAGATCAGCGTGTTCATACAGACGGACGGACAGACGGACGGACAGATGGACAGACAGACATCGGCTGTTAATCCTGATCAAGAATATATAAACTTTATGGGGTCAAAGATGCTTCCTTCTGCCTGTTACACACATTTGCACTCAACTCCAATTTTGAATGTTGGGCTTCTGAGTATACAAATTGTGCTAAAAAGTATGTTATGTATTTTAACCGATAGCCATATACATATCTAAAGAATTCCGCGTAGTTATTCACCGTAAATTTGAAGAGCTTTATTTATGTGTGAACAAGTCCCAATTGCATTTTAAGAAGGTTCCAGTGGCGACGAAATATTGAAAGATATTAAAATCGAAAAGGATATGTATAAATGTACAAGGATATGTATACCCTTAAACGGTTACTTGAGATGTCTGCTACACATTCTTTTGACAGCCAGTAGATGTGCAGCTCTCCAATCATATTCCAAATTGGAATCCAAGCACGAAGCATCAATGTTTGGCTGCATACGCTGAATACCAGCAGGACGGTTAGGAACTGTGCTTCATCCTGCACGTCCATGTAGTCTTTGCGATGTTCTTCCAGCTCCATGAGAGTGCATACCATAAAAAGGACCGAAGGGAGATCTGTCTTGTAAGATATTACATATCCGATTACGTACACGGTTAAGTTCATCCAAATAGATGTGTACAAAAGTATGAGATTTAATTTGCAGGCATTTTTAAATCTTTGAATATGTGAACCAAAAATTTGAGTTTTCCAAAAATTATTGTGTAAACTGAATTGCATATATAGACTGGAATGCAGCCAAAAATTCTAGTGCCAACTAGTTAGAAGACAAAATACAACAGTAAACAAAAAATATAATAATTTTAATAATAAAACACTCGGTTGGCCCTTGATAGAATGTTCGAGAGTGGACACTGGCATAAGATACCAGAAATATATGTAACACATGGTAAATATAAATATGTCTAGCAGGTACTCAGAACTCCAGATCCTTGTCCAAGTGGTTTTTGGCGAACGTCATCCTAGTCCCTATATTTTTGACGCTTATAAAGGGCTTTTTCCATGGTACTCGGGCATTAAAGTCATGTTTGCGCAGAAACCTGCGCACAGTTTCCACACAGCACTTTTTCCCCATTTCATCCTGCACCTGTTGAGTCACATTTGGAGCCGAAAGCTTGGGATTTCCCCTTATTATCCTGGTAATCCTTCGCTCCTCCTCTTCGGTAAAAATCTTGTTCGGTGCCATTCTACCCTTGCCTTGAATGATGTTATACACAGTTGAGTTGCTCAGATTGACCATTTCAGCTATTTGGAGATGTGAATATCCGTTTTTGTGGTGTTCCAGGATGAGTTTCCGTTGTGCAATGGTAGTCTGTTTGCCCATAGTCCTTGTTGGCTTATTGCACCCGAGATGCAGGATAAAACAAAAGTGACTACGAAGGATTGGTCTATTTATACCGAAAATACTCAACTTTAGGTAAAAAAAATCCGGGTTTTATGGCACCCAGGTGCCCAAAAGTTACCTGATCCAAATGAAAACTATACCTGGAAGTAGGCAACATTTTTATAATCCTACCTAGCAGGTGGGGAAACCCCAGTGTATTAGGGTCGTATATTCATTTTGGTGGTTAATACATGTACCTACCATCGGTCTTTGGAATTTTTGAAAAATAATGAATAATTAGCTTATGGCAGGCAATTACTTTTTTTCTTTGACACTGTTCCCAATAAGGTGTCCGCCACTGTATATAAGGCTAGGATTTTAAGAAACAAATTAGTTCGATTTTATTATTTATATTCATTATTTATACACAAATATAAGATATGTATCTGTTGGAAATAAATGAATTTGCCTATGAACACCGCAGCTGTCTTGCATTGCCGTTTCGTAGTCTGATTCTGTTGTTGCCTGCGAGCAACGGTAATTGTAAGTCCCTTATGATCATGACCTTCTTCGATGGTCTGTTTCAACTACTTGCATGCAGTTCGAAGCAGGCGCTTTTGGTCGCTTGAATCGCGAACTTTAACTCGCATGTAGCCGACCCGTTCATTTTGTATTGAAAAGCTCTGAATAAATAAACCGCAAGTTTTAATAATATCTAAAACCAATTTGTAGGGGTATTAAAAGATCTTATTTATCAGAAGTAACTTCTTTTTCTTTTTTTTAATTTAGCAATTTAATTTACTATTAATCACCCTAATGAAAAGTTATCAAATATTGTTTTGTGTAAAGTATAAATAATAACAGGGAATTTAAAAATTAAATAACGTAAACATTAACGTTACAATTAGCGTCCAGCTGTCCAGAGGTCGCTGGTGTGGAGGCGCTTTAAGCGTCTACGGGTTGTATTCGACCCTAGTGAGCAAGCCAATGGGCTAACATGGTTATGTAACCGGTCATTGTAACGACTTGTATGGCGGTTTATTTGACTAATGACTGTCAGTACACAGAAGTCGTTGTGCAGCGTCAAATTGCTCACATAGGGTGGGGGTGGAGCACCAGAGATGGCTCTTAGGACCTTGTTCTGCAGAACTTGAATGTGGTTAACCCAAGATGGGCACGATGATGCTCCTGTACACCAGCAGCTTGTTGCTCAAGCTGAGTTTGCTGGATGACTTCAGCAACCAGTTGAGTTTCGCCCTCTTGGATCTTCACGCTGCTGCGGCCGGGTAAGTTTCCTGTCCAGATACATACCCAGGTAGCGAACATGGTTCTCCTGAAGTATGACCGTGCTGTTGAGTCGGACGGTTGGACAGTTACCACTCCTGAGCGCAAACGTACAGTGCTGCGTGACGGTTCTAAGCCCAGCATTATGCTTGATAATGCCTTTTCGTCACACTTATCAAACTCAGCTTTTTCAGCCATAGTCGCATTTTCCGATTTCACAATTCTTCCACAAACAATTGGCCATTGGTCAAGTTGCACCAGCACACTTTTCATATGCAATGACCACGCCTCATAGTTTTCGCCATCCAACTTATTAATGGCATATAATCCTGATCCACTCATGTTTATTATAGCAAATAGCAATTAATTATCGCACACAGCAAAAAAAAAATATTTATTTATATTTTTTTTTTTTTTTTTTTTTTTAATCGTGTATTCAACATTGTCGAGGAGTACGATCCGGTACGCAGCAGAATCTCTACGGCAATCAATTATATGTATGTATATATACAATCATAAGAAATTTGGCAGTACAGAATAAATAAAGACCACCTTTTGGAACAGACCAAACAACAACACCAAACAACCATGCCCGAAGCGGGATTCGAACCCACAGCTGATGTGTCGTGGCTTTGCAGTTTTATAAAGACGCAACGCTCACGACCATCAAGCCGGCAACAACACAAGCGACAATAGACAATGATAAGCAAATAGGAAGAGGAAAAAATAAAAATTAAATTACCCGCAGCCGACAGGATTCGAACCTAGGCCTCCCAGAATCTGATTTCGAGTCAGACACCTTAACCACTCGACCACACACGACTGCTATGTCCATTGCAGCCGCCAATCGCTACATACAAGCAGTACAAATATCGACTTATTTTTTATGTTCAATGTATTATAATCATTTCAAATAATCTGTTTCAATAATTTGTGTGATAGCCATTTAATATTTATTTCATTTGTCGCTGCTGATCTCAAAAAAACCATAATTAAGTTGTGGAAATATGTGCATGTAAGGAAGCATATCCGATAACGGAGCAAATCGATAGCTGGCACATTTCCAGAATATCGATATCGATACATGTGGGACCATAGCAATAATATTAATCGACGTAGCAATATTAATCGTTGCCGCTAAAATTCAAACGTATTTCAACAGAGAGAAATGATCACAGAATGGTTATTGTAAAAACATTTTTACTTAATTCAAGTACAAAACTACTTGTAATGAGGAACGTTAAAATCCAAAAAACAAATATTTTGATCAAATTCTGGCATACTTATTTTTTGCCAACCATAAAGCAACAAAACCTGATTGTTCCCTTAGAAGCTGAATGATTATTATTATTTTGTGCAAATATGGGGAGCCATAGGTAACATAATCAGCTAAGTTTGATTGGGCCAACTTGACAAACAAATCTAGTGATCTGTTCCGGACTGCTTGCAGCAAAAATACGGATATATTCCATCAAGAAAGCTTAGATCAACAGGAATATAAAAACTTTATAGGTTTGGAGACGACTTCTATAATGCCTTACAAATATCCCTCTGTCAGGGTAAACCGACTTGTTGGACGATGTATATGACATCAAGTTATTAATTTTGGCAATTAAAAGGATTTATGCCTATTCAATAATATCTGAAACGTACTTTTCTTAGGCAAGCTGGCTATTCCAGCAGTTAGTGCATTCATATATAAGAAATTCTGGATTCACATCGATCTATACAATTTATGAAAGCTGTTTTCTGCTGGGGTATTCAGGGCTATTCAAGCAGCGGCAACAGCAAGGATAACATAGTTTTTCAGCCTTTTAATTGGCTGACTTCATCTTGAGCTCTTGGATGTATGGCTCTATGGGTCTTCATGTCATTTTGGTGTATAAAGTCTTCGACCAAGGATTTGACTTGTTCGCAGCAGCAGTTATTGCAGCTCTGTAAACTATTTGATGTGGCATGCTATTGTGGTTCTAAGCGGGGTCAAGGGGGGTGCTTGTGATATAGGCGCATAAAATGGCCAAAAGCATTGAAAACTATTAACGCCCAACTGTCCAGAGGTCGCTGGTGTGTCGACGGGTTGTATTCGACCCTAGTGAGCAGGCCAATGGGTTAACATGGTTATGTAACCGGCTATTGTAACGACTTGTATGTCGGTTTATTTGACTAATGACTGTCAGTACACAGAAGTCGTTGTGCAGCGTCATATTGCTCACATTGGGAGGAGCACCAAAGATGTTCAAATGTTTGATGTTTGAGGAATAATAAATAAAACATATTTGTTGTACAGTGAAGCCACTGATAAACCGAATTTTTGGATCATGAACTGTGGAAGACCAGGTTCTGGAAACTAACGACCAAAATTGAAGTCTTGTTTCAAACCGTAAATCGATACGCGGATTTTCGTTAAGGAGTGTGCAGCTTTGAGTTTTTATTATTTTTATTAACATTTCCTTTATAGACAACAGCCATATAAAAACATAAATAAAATAGGCGCCAGCGATTGTAAAAAGTTTGATTTATGCTTGTCATAAATAACTAGCAACAAAAAGCTTAAGTGCTTGTGCAGAGCTTTTTGTCATTCAGAGAACATATGCATAAATATGTGTGTACACACACACACACACACACACACACACACAGGCACATTCAGATGCTTATACCTGTTCTGTGTGGCATTGAAGCACATTTCATAATGTGCATAAATGTTATAGCTTTTACTTTAAGCAAACCAAACACACACACACACACACATACATTTGGCTTCCTTTTACTTTGTCAGCCATTTGGGCTACAGTCTTATCGCATGAAACACGTCAAGTTTTTCTAGCTCAGTATTCTCAGGGTGGGGTAACTCCAATCCTGCCCATAGACGGTGCAGGCTCCAAAACAAACTCGACCTATAAAACAACACCGACATGCACACACTACACATACGAAACAGTTGGCCGGCGTGGTGTTTATGGCCACGACGTAGCCGCAGTGGGCCTGTACGGATTTTTTTTGGCGCATCGCCCTTAAATTGGAATTGATGATTAATTTACTCCACGCTCCCGGCGATTCTTCCCTCCAGCGAACTTATTCACAAATCATCTTTACAAATCTTTTTTTATCATTTAATTAACAGATATTGCACAATACAAATAGGTAGTTAGAAAACTTTCCACTAGGTGGCGCCAGGTATAAACTTTTAAACGGCAATTCAATTTTGAATTTGAATTCGGAATCTTGCCAATTTCAACAGAATAAAAGAAATCAAAAAATCTAGTTTCGTTCAGACACCGTTGTTGGGTTGATTAAAGACAAGATTCGAGGCAGAGAAAAAGAGTGTGGCGGCGAAACCTATTGTTGGCCGCCTGAACACATAACACAAAGTCAGCACATTTTAAAAGTTATCTACACAAACACACTTACGCCATGTTCTACTCCACAACGTACAAAAATATGATGGAAGCTGATGCACTTTCATAAATATTTAAATTGTCGCCATACAAAAATGTAACCGCCAAGAAACATGACCTGCCTCACTTTTATTATAACACGCCACCTTGTGGGAAACGTGGTCAAATTAAGCTGTGGTCTTGTTAGCCCTGCCAACCTGTTTCGTTGGTACAGCAAAGCGGCCCTTTAGTTTGTCCATCTTGGTGGTGGTATGATAACTGCCTATTGATATGAACCCAAATGGAACAAACAGTAAGGAAGTCAGCAGCTCGACTAGGAGACACTCAATACACAGTCCTTCTCATCTGAAAGCTTTCTGGCAGTTCAGTTCGTGAAAAATAATTCGTGCTCGATTGATTTGAGCATGGAGGCTCGTACAAGAAAAACAACAAAATTACCCAAAATCGGCAAAAACCTTAATCAAACTTCACATATTTTTGGATTGAGTACGTTTGTTCTAGAATTAGGAACAATCAGCTTGTTTTCCTTTCACCTTTCGTTTTGAGAAGGACATTTCTGACTTGAGGTTCCGATAGCAATGAAAATAAAAGGAAAATCGAAGTCGAGCATATTTTCCGCAAGGCGCCAACTAGTGAGATCAAAGTTGGAACCAACATCGACCAGAAGCAAAAGTTAATTTATTCTTGATTTATTTGCTTGGCCCGTTTCATTGCTGGATTCTATTGGGCTTGTTGTCGCTGTTGTCTCTAACTTTGTCAGATAACGCATATCCAACTTTTGCACGCCCTTTTGATGTAGTTTTGTGAAAGCAGACTTTGACGTTGGCTGCATATATAATCAAATAGATTTATTAAAGATCAGCATACTATATAGCACATATAGAAGTATACGCGATTAGTGCATTAATTATATAAATACAGAAATTCGAAATGTGAATTATCACCATCGGGCTGGAGCATATTATAGGCTTGGAATTGGTATTGTAGTAGACGGCAGGCAAGTAGCCTGCATGAGCCTCCCTCCTTTAAATGTATCTATATATATAGTTGGAAAAATTCTCTAAAAAAAAACCCTCACCTCTCCCAATGCAGTTAATTCATGTCTTTATTTCATTTTCGTAATATGCCCAACCATTTAGTACATCAATTTGTTTAAGTTAGAGTTCAGCTCGTGTTGAAATATCACGGTAACTATTGATACTTATGTATCGCTGTATATCGATTAATATCGAATCTCTTGGCTCACACGTATTGTGTGTCTAGGGCACTCAGTTTTCGCCACCTTGATAGATAGTGAGATAGCTTGATTAGGCTCTCTATTATTTGTGTTCTTGTTATGTGTTGCTTTTTATTCGTTTGATTTTTTCATTCAAGTTTGTGTCTACTTTCAAATAATGCGCACAATTTAGTTCAAGTTTAATACATTTTGTTTTGCGCAGCAATTAAATTGATGTTGATACCAGAACTTAGTGCATTGTACTTATACCATATGCACATGTATGTATTAATGTACTTATGTATGTACTGTTCTATATGCGTATTGTTCAATCCACAATCTGGCGGCATGCCGCTGCTCAATAGACCACTCAGATGTTATGTACATGCGACTTAGGTATAGACTAAGTAAATACGGGGCGATGATACTTGACTTGAGTTTTGACACAGTTCGAAATCGTTTCGAATGTGCTAGAACACAACTGACAGAGTCATTGGCATTCTTGTTTTTTTCCAGTGTAAATGAGGCAAACAAATGTGCTTATCGATTATCTATTGAGGTATACGAATAGTGCAAGTACTTTAACATCAACTAAATCAACTTGTACTTCGACTTATAGTGCTACCTGTAGGTATATACATGTATATCACCATCGACCCAACCCAACCCAACCAGACTCAACTTATATATGTATATATATATGCCTGCTTATCTATCTTGGATCAACAAGTCGTCGATTATAACAGCTTGCATGGCCTGAACTATTTATTTACCGTCTGCCTGTAGTACATACATATGTCTGAACCGAATCACTGTATTATATAGTTGCCATAGCAACGATCGACAGAATGAACAGTTCAAAGATGTGGTCTCGAGATAGACGTAGACTATCTGAAGAATTTAAATCTCAAGTTAATATCAAAATTTACACAAATAGTGGCGCATAAGTCCTAAATGTGGAATTGATAGCATTTTGTAAGTACAAGTAAGAATGCTGTAGTCGAAAGTGGTCGACTAGGGGATACCCTGTTTATGAGTGTGTAGTTGCTTCTGTTTAATTTGGTAGGTATGAAAATACGATTTTCTACCATGTTTCGCAACTGACCTTGATTAAATTATTCCATACAATCCACATTTTGTCAATGTATATACCTGATCGATATGAATGGTATTTTCCAAAATGTGTGGATTAAATTGCTTTTGGTAATCGATTTTGCAGGGTATACAGATGCTTGCCTCTCAGAATGCTGGACCTATGCATCAATTTGGAACGATGCGGTGCGTGGGCTGCGCAGATAACTTCATCTAAAACGTTGGATCGCGAGCCGCGGCATCAATATCAGTAACAGTATCTGTAGAACGTCTCGGAAACAGCGACTGTTCTCAGTGTTCCCACCTCCAACTGCGCAATCTGTAAACTTGAACTTTGTCATTGCCAAGTGATGGGTCTATCCACCTAGTACCCGTATTTCGAAAGAAAAAAAATTTGAATAAAACAAAATTAAATAAAATCAAACATTTTTGGAACTTTGCGGTCGGGCGTAACCGACCACGAAATACTTTGGTACCATAAGTAATACTATCTGATGACAACTGTCACAGTTCCTAGTAATCTATGCTCCAAGTTTGCCATTCAAATTGCGATTTATATTTTAGATATACATAGGTTTTAGTAATCTCCTAGTAATCTTCCGTCCAACCTCTGTAGCCTTAGCTCTAAAGCTTGCGCAAGATCTTTTAGAGGAAGTTCCTATTAATCTCCTTCCAAGTTTGCTAACAATAGCCCTTAAATTGCGGAAGATTAGGCTCTTATCGTTTTTGGTGGCATTGTCGGTTTTGGGAGTGGGCATGGCCATCTGATTTTGTATCGATCTCTTAGGAGAGTTACCAGCAGCATACTTTCTAAATTTGGTGACTCTGCCTTACAATTTGTAGAAGATGTGCGCACTTCAGATTTCTAGGGATGCGGTTCCTGGGACGGCAGGTGTGGGCGTGGTCTAAGAGAGTTACATGTCGATCTTTGAAGGAGCTTATCTTCTAAGTTTGGGAACTCTATCTTTACAATTGGGGAGATATGAGGACTTAACGATTTGCGATTATCGATTTCATCGACTAACAAAACTAAAATACCATGATACCTTCGTTATCAGAGTATAAAAATACACACACACACACACACACACACATACATACATACACATACCTACGTCATGAGAGCTTCTCTATCTGTCTACATATGTGTAGGTAGTAATTCTAGTTGAGAGCCACGCGTGCCAGCTTCAGCAGAGTCCCAACGAAACTAGACAGACGGCAACCAGACTAAAATAATCTGGAATGCTGCTATATAAAAATAGGTGGCGCCAAGCAAATATTCCGATGTGGTTGGTTGCATGTTGTGTGTGCCTCACTTTGTTGCATAACCGAGTAAAATAAGGGACAACTGATCCACTAAATATGCAGCATAAACTGCTTCGAACTGCTTTCCAATTCGCCAATTGGCCATTTCGACAATTGTCGCATTGCGCCTTTGTACTTTGGCATGGATGACGTAATTTGTTGTTGGCATTGTGAGTGGAGAAATGGGAAATTTCATTGAGTAATTAACAAGAGACAAGAAACAACAACAACTACAATCAAAACAATACACAAAATAATTGGCTTTAGCGAGCAATCATTAAAATGCATCTTCATCTTTACACCTCCCCCACACCCCAAATGTACCGTTACTCGTTGTTGTGCGTTCGCCGAAAAAACACACACACACACACAGAGACAGAGGCAGTTGCATGCACAGGTTATCTGTTTGAGGGTTTTAAATAATGTTGTTTCTTTGAACATATGTATTTGATCTTGAGTTATGTACTAAATGGATGATTGACTGCACTCGACAAATCAACCAACCGTAAGGTTGGCCTTGAAATCAAATGCAATCAAAACACATACATACACATTAAAGATAGACATATGTATATGAATTTGTGCAGAAGAACTGAATCATTTAACTAACCGATTCAAGAACAGATTAAGTATATCATTTTTGAAATTATATATACTGGTATACTGGTACGATCCGAAAATGATTTCATTACAGAATTATTTATATATATGCATATTGAGTGTGTTATCAATTGCTAACTGCCTCTTTTGAAGCACCTTTTGCCTTAACTGCCAGCTAATGCGAGCTGTTATCTAGGGATAGGGAATATCAGATTGCGACTTTGCTGTAACTGAAGAAAATGCGACTGAAATTGCGAATTATCGGCCACGTGTGGTTCAAGGTAAGTATCACGAGGCATTAGCTAATGCTAGATGGTTATAGAAACTACAAATACATCTATCAAAGAAACCTACAACTTAGTCTCACCTTCCTTCTATCTTTATCTATATCTATCTATATATACATATAAGCAAATCAATTTATAGAAACTATAATTGGATGAGTCAATCTATCAAAGGAACTTACATCTTAGCCCTACCTTCCTTCTATCTATATGTATCCATAAGTATCTATATCTATATCTATATCTATATCTATATCTATATCTATATCTATATCTATATCTATATCTATATCTATATCTATATCTATATCTATATCTATATCTATATCTATATCTATATCTATATCTATATCAATATCTATATCTATATCTATATCTACATCTATATCTATATCTATATCTATATCTATATCTATATCTATATCTATATCTATATCTATATCTATATCTATATCAATATCTATATCTATATCTATATCTATATCTATATCTATATCTATATCTATATCTATATCTATATCTATATCTATACCTATATCTATATCTATATTTATATTTGTATTTATAATTTAATCTATCAAGTTCCGGTTTGCTGCGGTTTGCAGTCCATGTTCATTCTGTGTATATATGTATATATATATATATATATATATATATTTGTATATTGCATCAAAATCATGTGTGTTTCAGAGCCAACATTAAAATGAGCTTAAATTTCCATCCAATTTTGGCGATTATCGCATTGAATATATGGGACTGTATATGTGGACTCATAATATTAAGACATACGGCTATTGGGGACTAGACATCAGTCGTAGTACGCCTGGGTGGGGGAGATGCTGGCGATGCACGGGAAGGAGTCGACGATTATTTTATTTTTATGAGATAGATTAATTAATAAGCATTATGATTAAAAACCCAACAGTTCAAATTAAGACGTAGGTACGAGTACTATATATATATATGTATATATGTATAGACGTGTAAATATGTGTATTTGTTGCCTAGGGGTGTGGTTTAGCTCTCGGTATCAATTCGTTGGCTCGATGTCGTCGTGGACACGATCGATTGATAACGCTTGTCGGCAGAAGTCGATAATCAGACTTATATTTAGAGAAGTCACCTGGCGGGGCCACAGTTTACTATGCGACACAGCCCAACACAGTTAGACGGACCCAGAACGGATCCCTACCTTGCAGATATACCGAAAGAGGATTCAGATCAAACTCAAAAGGACCTTGCAGGACCTTTGTGAGAATCCAAAAGAAAACGAAGAGAAATAATTAATATAACAAGCGAGCATGAAGCTGGAGAGCATCAGTGGTCCGCCCAAGTACCTCAACGAGAACTTCTTCAAGGCGGCCCTCGAGGATGGATTGCGTGATATGCGCGTCGACATCAAGAAGATCATATTTGCCGACTCCAGCGGCGGTGGCGGTGAGAATTATTGCAGCAAAATTTATCGGGCCCGGGCTCTATATCGGAGCAGCAAACGGCAGCTGGATGAGGAGCTGGCATTGATTGTGAAGAGCATTTCTATCACACCGGCCACACAATTTCTCGAGGAGCTGGCCGTCTATTTGCGTGAGAAGATCTTCTATTTTGATGTCCTGGGCAAGCTGGAGGTGCTCATAGGCGATGGCTCCAAGTTTGGTGCGAAGTGCTTCTACACAACGCGTGAGCCCATCCAGACAATCGTCTTCGATGACCTCACCCAATACGGCTACAAGCTGGCCAATCGCCAGAGCGGTCTCAACGAGGAGCACTGCGTCGTCATCCTGCGGAAGTTGGGCAAATTCCATGCCAGCTCTATGCTGCTCGCCGAGAAGGTAAGTGACAAGTTCCAAGTGCCAGGAAAGGCATCTCAGAACGGAGACATTGTTTTTTTTCTTTTGTTTGTTTCTCAATTCATACATTCCTGTTAATTGATCCAATTAATTAATTGATCAATTAATTAATAATTTTAATGTGATTAAATGTGAAGTACAAAGTATGATTTGCATAAATCTTGATTGATGTTCACAACAGGAGCCCAGTGTGCGGGAGCACTTCACCAGCGGCATGCTGGACGAGAACTATATAAGGACCAATGAGAGGTTCATCAACTTTATGACGCTGCAACTGCGCACGCTGGCCAGTGTGGTGGAGAAGTGGCGTGGCTATGAGCAGCTGGCGGATAAGCTGCATCGTCATTGTGACAATATCAAGGAGAATCTGGTTCTCACCGGCCGGCCGACACCTGGTGAAATAACGGTGCTCAATCATGGCGATCTGTGGGTCAATAATTTCATGTACAAATACCACGACGAGCTGCCCACCAAGCCCATCGACGCGATCTTCGTGAGTGGACCACTTGCAATGCTCCAATGCCATTGCCATTTCGTCATTCCTAATTGCAATTTCTGTTTTTGGCCACAGGTGGACTTTCAGAACAGTTTCTTTGGCAGTCCCGGGTGCGACATCAATTTCTTTCTGAACAGCAGCGTTCAGCTGGACGTGCTGATCCATCGGCGAGAGTTCCTCATCCAGACGTACTACGATTCGCTGCGCGACAGCCTGGAGCGGATGCACTCGGAGTTTGTGCCGAGCTATGCGGATGTTCAGCACGAGATACGGGCACGCGAATTGTATGGCTTCTTCTCGTCGTACGCGTTCTTGCCGATGGTGACGATGCGAAAGGAGGACTCCTATGATATAAGCATTGAGGCACTTACCGATCAGGACTTCGCCAAGAAGAAGGTGGAGCTGATGTTCTCATCGAATCCACGCACCACGGATACCCTGCACTATGCACTGCGACGGTTCGATGAGCTCGGCATCTTTGATGATTGATGCTGATGCTGATGCTGATGCTAATGCTGATGCTGCCTAATTTATATTTATAAATTGCATGCCTGGTTATCTATATTTTGCTAACCTGTCATCCGGCTAAGATATATATGTTGATTTTTTTTTTTATTTAACAAAATATTTTTTTTTTTTTTTGTGTATTTAATTTAAGCGCATTTGTTTATATTATTTTTGATATTTATATATGTATGTTAAATATATAAATATATATATAGATATATATAAAATGCTCATTTCTATGCAAGCAGTCGACTTTTTAATTGGCCCACTTAAAACTCCCACGTCGACAGCCACTTGAGGCTGTGCATCGTCGAATTGGGCTCATTGGCCAGCGGGCCATTCATCCCATAGGCCAGCGGCGAGAAGGCCACAAAGCTATGCACAATCGTCGACAGCAATAAGCCGAGCAGCAAATGTTGCAGCCACTTTGGCAGGGATCGTATAATATAGTTGAACATAATGCCTTGAAAACAAAAAATCTTTGGAAATGATTACGAGACCCATACGATATATGCGAGCTGTGATATTAGCAGCAATCCTTATTAAGAGGCGGAGACAAAGAGAGAGAGAGAGAGAGAGAGAGGGAGAGGGAGAGGGAGAGAGAGAACTCTGTTGGAAACTTACCCGTCAGCAATGAGTTGAATATCAGCGCCGGAAAGTAGTGATGAAAGTAGAGCACGCGACCCATTGCCCAGAAGGGCAAATAGTGCAGCAACCAGCCGATGAAGAGCCAAGCAGCTGCCTGCAAGGACATGTCAGGGTTCGGCTCAGATTCGAGCGTGTTTTCAGTTGGTTTCTTTGCCGGACAACAGCTACACAGCTCAGTTGTTGTCGTTGCTGTTTCGGTAGGCAATTGCACTGCTGTGGCATCTCCTGCAGGTCCTTGGGCAGCTAGGCCTGCTCGTCGATGCTGCAGGATGGCATTGCACAGGTAGACGGCGATGAAGAGCAGCAGGAAGAAGAGGTTGCTCCACCAGATGACGGGGTTTCCAAGCAAATAAATGCGATAGCTGCTGCCAGAGAAGAATTGACCCTGGAAATAGAAAAAGAGAGTGCAACGATCGTAAGTATTTCTTCAAATAGTTCTGATTCACAATATATATATATGTATATATCAAGATCTGGCTTTGATGATATTCTTATATGTTGGGGCTACCTACAGGGTATCAACTAGTTACTTCCAATTTGACTTACCCGATAGTTAATTGGCCATTGCCATGGCCGGCTTGTGATCTCGCCCTCCTTGGGCTTGAGGCCGGCATTGCCCTGCAACATGACCGCGTGGGATTCCAGGAAGCGGGCAAAGAAGCCCGGCGCATATATGCTGAAGCTAACACTTGGCACTGGGAGAGAGAAGAAGAAGGGACAGAGGATTTGGGGCATGTCAAGTTGTGGGTTTGTTGGTTTAGCTTACGCTGCTTGTGCTGGTTATCCTCCACGTTCCACTGGGCATTCTTGTCGCGTATGTTGAGATTGCAGGAGACCTCCTGCTGCTCGAAGCCCCACTTGGGCAGCTGTTTGCCACTGGAGGTGAGCGCACAGTTCTGCAGATAGTGCACGAACATCAGACGTGAGGTGACCGTGTGAATTGTGTCATTCGCTCGACCGCCCACAATGAGGACGCGCCACACATCGTTGGCATCGCCCACGCCCAACTATGCAGCCAGAGAAGATCGCATAGGTTGATCACTTGCCTGAGTGGTTGATAGGAGTGAGTGTTACTCACCTCGCCGTATCCGGTGACCTGCAGATGCTTCTTGGTCATTGGCGCCGGTTCGCTGTGCGAGTGCAGGTTCCGCTTGGTCACCAAGTGCTCGAGTCGCAGCAGATCTCCGTGTCGCAGCAGCCGCAGCTCATCCTTGGGCAGCTGTTGCTTGTTGTAGGGCTTGATTTGCCAGATGTTATTGTCATCCTTGTGCGTATAGGTGGTGATCTGCAAAGCAAGCGATCCTAATTTAAAACTATTCTCTAAGAACTGCACATGAACTTGCTGCACTTTAATGTCTTGTCCAATTTGAGTGGAAATTCTTTTATATATATATATATATATATCGGATATGGTTCCTTCTGTCTGTCGCATAGTTTTCAATTACTTTCTTATAAGAATCTGATTGACAACGTGTGGAACTTAAGCCCGCATTCAGTTATAACATAAGTTGGGTTTATTTGGACTCACCTGCTGCTGTCGGGCGCCACTGCCCTTGGGATAGAGATGGGCATGGGAGTGGAGGTAGCCGCCACCGGTCTTGTGATTCTTAATGGTTACCAGTGCGCCGTATGCCACATCTCTGGGCATGCTCGCATTGTACAGCGAGTTGCCGATAAGGCGTGACTGAAACGCGGAGCTGTAGAAGCCATCGCCATTTCCACTGCGATTCAGCACGCTCAGGTGGATGTAGAAGAAGAATGTGTAGAGGACGATGGGCCAGAGGATGAGCGCGAGGGCGCGACACGCAATCTGATTAAGGGTCTCCGCAATGGGCTTGCTCAGGTCACCCAAAATGAGCCAAAGCTCGCTGGCCGTATGCAGACCCACCAGCAGCACCACAAACAGACCCACAAACTTTACGCTTATCGTGCAGGAGAGCATGGTGCCGGTGAGCAGCAGCCAGAGCCACCAGCGTGCCGTGTACGAGGCACCAGCTCTGGTGCACTTCGATATCTTGACCATGCCCCACACCGAACCCATCATGAAGAACAAGAGTATCGGATCGAGTAGTATATACTGATTAAGTGTCAGCATGCCCACATCTGCAAAACATATGCAAAATGCACCATTTAGCTAGGTTAAGATTTTACTTATTAGAGCTGTCCACTTGCCAAAGATTAGATAGGCGGCAGAGAGCAGCGCTGCCTGGTGGGAGCGTGTCAGATCGTAGACGGTATCGAAGCCCATGGGCATTATCAGTGCGCCCAGCGTTGTGCAGAACTGTTCAAAAGTAAGATTTCGATTAAGAGCTGGTCACACTGTTCTCTTCGATATATATATTATATATATTTATATAATATACTCACATAGCGCATACCCTGGTAACGTGTCTCGTTGTATTTGTCACCCGGTTTCTCGAACGGAAAGGTGCCGTTGTAGCCCGTCAAATAGCCCGATAAGCCAATTAGCATCTGAGCGAGATAGATAGAGAGAGAGAGAGAGAGACAGAGAGAGTAAGAGTGAGTTAAATAATGAGTTAAAAAGTAATTTGTTACTTTCGAAATTAGTTCGAAGAGTGCTTGCTGGCATAAGACATAAGAAACACATCAAGAAAATATTGTTGAGCTGCAAAGCGTGTCTAAGTCGACAACTATCGAATAGCAAGAATGGATTCTTAGCTTAAATCAGTTTATTCCTTAATGAAACATCTTAAGTTGAGCAACCCGTTAAAGCAAAACGTATTAAGCGCATGTCTTGAATATGGAATTTTTGTCAGTGTACCCACCTTTCCCAACGGTGGATGTACGTCGAAGAAGAAGGTGCGATTTATATACCAGCTGCCCATTTTGCCGAAGTGCGTCTCATCCCAGCTACAAGAAATAGAAGTGGGCGATTCTTATTGGAAATGATTCATGCCGTAGTCGTCCTTACCAAATGTGATCCGGTTCCGTTACCTTGTAGTAGCGAGTGCCAAAGGTGATGAGAAAAACGGCTAACAGCAGCAGCAACCAGCGCCTGCAGTTCCACATGTGTATTTGAGAAATAAATCAAGTTTGTTGATTCAGTCTTTTGATTTCAGTGCTTTCTTACCATTTTTCAGCATTGTCACTTGTCGGGGCTGGCTGGGTTTTGGCCAACTCTGTGGAGTTTCTCACACATTTTGGTGTTTTAACAACACTTGCGGCCATTGTTTTTAATTCCAGACAAATAAATAGTTTCGGTAAAAATCTTTTACATTTTAACTGTTGCACACGTCAACAAAGTCAGAGACGGGAACCGAAAATCAAGCAAAGTTCGCGTCGAGCTCAGAATGCTTTCTCTTCTGGCATTCTTTCATTCCCCAACAATCATAACATGAACAAAAAAACCGGTCTTCGCTTCTTGGCCAACTTGCAAGCAGCTGATTTGCGAACTGTGCAAGCTTACCTATCCAATTGTTATCGATAACATACATGCCAATCGATATTGCCTTTCTAAAAATATATAATTTAAAGGACAGTGTACAATAATCATAACAAAAACTAACAATTAAAAATTGTTATTGTCACATTAAAGCAACAATTAAAAATTGTAAGCAACAAGCTGGAAATAGTACTGCATACTCTCGGGCTGTTGCTCACAGTTGTAAAATCGTGGCATACTTTTAGGCAGCACTTGCAAATTCATATATCCGCTGTTTTGTATATACAAATCTACATTAGTTGTCAACATAATAAGACTAGTGCGCATATTTGACACTTTTTGAAACATGTACTTAATCTTACATATTATCGAGAGTTTCGGCTGGCATTTAAAGCAGATTTGGTCTTGAGCGAGAACAAAAGGCTCCTCCGATTAGCCAATGGCCAATTTAGATCTTTTTGACAGATTGATAACCGTGTAAAAATTAAAGACACAGTTTTAAATGAAAAATAAAATTAGATTATTTAATCTGATCGTTTCAATATAAGCTAAAAGTTAAATTATAAGAAGTATTATTTCGGAATTAAATCCTCCCACGAATTATTCGTTAATCGAATCTAATGTTCAAGCCATATATCAAGCAAATTGATGCCTGGCCATGGAGAGTACTCGACTCGAAGATAAATTCATTCATAAATTCATATTGGAAAATGTATAAATTTGTATTTAATTGTTGTTGATATCGAGAGAGGTTATCAATGATATCACAAAATAATTCAATTTACCAATTTGATTAGTTTTGCGGATGATATAGAAAAATAGGAAGATAATTGTTTTTTATCCCTCTTATAACTTAAGGGTATATCTATGTAGGATAGTGTATAAGGAACTACAACTTGGCTCAAACCATGAATGTACATGTGTATACATACATATATGTATGTATGTATAATGAATTATTAGCCGAAGTGGAGCGTGGATCGTGCGACCATTTGTCTCCGCTGAGTTTGATCGCCCCCACTGGCCAAATAGGCGCATTTATAATGAAAATTGCAGCACTTTCGTCCCAAAAACCACTGAGAGATGCCCAGGATGCTGGCCAAAGTTTTATGCACATTTAACACTTGTAAATGGCCAACAATCATTTGAGCCGCTTACAGCCAGCCAGTCAGCTAGTCAACCAATTCTGTTGTTACACTCAAAAAAAAAAAAAAAAAGAAAGAAGAAAAGTGAAAAATTAGCTGAATAGCAGAAATCATTTTTCAATGTCGACACAATTTTCTGAAATAATAGAAACAATTCGTATATGGAGATAACAGACTGGGACTACGAAATCGATAACATCGATGAGTAAAAATCGATAAAATCACATACATATATTATTCAGACATAATTTTACACATCAAATTTGGTGAGTGGATTGGGATTGGGACGAGCAGCCACTCTCTGTGCACGCATTTTATTTTTGTATTTTATTTTTCTTAGTGTATGCCGCTGTCTGTGCGGTTCCGTTTGTCTTTTGGGGCACGTTCTTTTGTTGTTTAGCCAGGCAGGCAACTAAAAACAACAACAACAACAACAGCAGGAGCACAATGATGATGAAGATAAAGCCTCAGCTGGCTGGGCTTGACTGGGTTTCGGTTTCGGTTTCGCTGCTGTGGCTCTCGCTCTGGCACTGGCTGCGTCAAGGGGGCAGCAAGTGGCAGCCGTGGCAGTGGCACAGACCCTGGACTCAGTTTTTTAGTTGGGGCAGCGCGGCTTTAATCGCTTTGATCTTGGCGCACAAGAGTTAATTGCACGCTTGCTGCACAGTGGCTGCTGTTGTTGTTGTTGCTGCACCGGCAGCGTGGCAATTTGTAAGATAGAAACGTTGCAAGGCACGCCGTGTGGCAGCTTCAATCAAATTAATTGCGCTCGCTCTTGCTGCTCTTGCTGCTGCAGTTGCTGTTGCCTCAGTTCTTGTTGTGTGTTTTGTGTGTGACACTTGCAGGGTGGTTGTCAGTTGTCTGTCGTATGTTGCATGACGCACACATACACACGCACACACAGAGGGACAGGCGGCAGCAAAATTGTTTGTAATCAACTTGAGAGCCCATCATTAACCTTATTTCTAATTGCCCATCTGCGTTCCCCGAATCCTTCTCGCCAAAACAAAAAATAAAAAAATAAACTTAACGCAAAAAAACAGTAGCAACCATTAACTCTTCTTCTTCTTCTTCTTCATTTCCTTTGTTGGCATATTTTGTACTCGCTGCAATTAAAAAACAAAACTCAACAGATCCTATTTTATGCGGCACTTTTCATCTTTCATATCTTTTTTTTTTTCCTTTGCTGCATATTAAAATGTTTTCGAAACAATTTTTGCAAAAGCGAATCAAATTTTTTGTGCACAAACGTTTTTTGTGCCGCATTTTTCCAAAAATGCTATCCTTATTTATTTCAGAGGAAATTATATTTGCCGACTCCTTAAAGTATATATATATTCTTGATCAATATCACTAGTCTAGTCTTTAAAGCTATTTACCTGTCTGTCTCTCAGTTTGAAAGCAATCTTGACGATATTTGACATTTGTACGCCTCTTGCAGCATGCAGTAGATAGACCGAAGCGGCGCGGATCGGACTATTATATAATATAGCTGCCATATATAGGAACAACATTTTTGTCAACCAAACTCACTAATTAATCACTAATTAACAATCGATGGAAGTCCAGTCGGGATGCATATATAATCTTCCACTTGTCTAAGACAGACAGAAAGTACGTATTTTGCAGCTGATATACAGATATATATATATACATATATGATTTCGGGTTTTAATAACCTTCATGGGTGGTACTTATACTTCTTACTTACTCTAAACCCATTAAAAATGGGTAAAAAGGGTATGATGGTTTTGTGTCAATGTATGTATGTAACAGGCAGAAGGAAGCATCTCCGACCCCATAAAGTATATATATATTCTTGTTCAGGATCAACAGCGGAGTCAAAATAGCGATGTCCGTCTATCCGTCCGTCTGTATGAACACGCGGATCTCAGAGACTATAAGAGCTAGAGACTTCAAATTTGGAATACAGGTTCTCGAATACCAGGCGCAGATCGAGTTTCAGGATTATCCATACATTTCGATTTCCGATAGCGATTAATGCTACAATTTTAAAGACAGAATCTTCCTATTAATGCATAATGTGCATATGCATATAATTGATCAACTGCCCTAATTTCATCAAGATCGGATAAGTAACACCTAAGTTATAGTCGAAAGTAGGTTCCCATTTCATTCAGCAGCCGCATGTGTGAGAAAGAGATGGCATGATAGCCGCCGCGAGCGTAAAAGTAAAAATCAGCAAAATATATAATTTAAATAGGTTTATATTTATTTTGTTTTCAACTCACGTACAACTAATTATCATCGTAATAATGTAATAATATAAAAAAAAGTATTTACATGTAGATATACACTTAGCGAAACTATTCAAATTTAAAGCTATTAACACATTTCATTTAGGGCCTTACGGTCTAGAAAAAAAACATATATCCATAGATCAGTACAATATATATATAATTATATATGGTAGGTTTTGTTGTTGTACCGGCCAGCGAATACCCTGTACGCAAAACAAGGCTGAGATCCGGCGGAGAGCTGAGTCGATGTTTAAACCCGCGACTGGTTCGGATTGTAGACGGGAACATTGTGGAAACTGATGCCGGCGTAGAGTGGCGCTGTGGCATGTGGAGCAGCGCCTAGCATTGACTTGCCACTCGCGTACAGATGCTTCTTGGGCGGCAGGGCAGCAGCCGATCCGACGACGAGAACTCCTCCGACACCCCCCACTCCACCGGGTGGGGCACCAACTGTTGCCGATTTATGGGGCATCATTAGCGATGAGCTGGGCGTGCCGGCAACCAAGCGACTGCGATAGCTCTCACAGGTCTTGCGTGACCACACCCACATGCCCGTCAGTGTGCCGCCCACCAGTTGAAAGAAGATCCGCACCAGTGCCGGCCATGCGCTCAAATGTGCCGGCTGCGGGCAATCCTCCAGCGTGGAGCAGCTGCTCACCGCATCCACGAAACGCTCAAAGAAGGCAGCCAATACACCAGCCGCCGTCGGCACAAAGAACAGCAGCGAGAAGACAACGAATCGCTTGCGAATCTGGGCGAAACGCTGATGCGCCAACGTTGGCTGCAACTGTTGCTGCAACGTGTGCAACGAGCGTGAGGCACGCAGCGTAAAATAGAGGCCCAGCAGCAGCAACGCCAACGCCGGCAGCTCAACAAAACCGGGCGCTGTGCACATGCCGGTCAGCTCACTGGGGCGCACTCGCTCCAACAGCAGGGCGGCAATTGGTGGCGCCAGCGGTGGCACCCACGCCAGCACATGGAACAAGCCGGAGCGCTTCTCCAGCGCTTCACTGGACCACTTCTTGTGCGAGGACAGATAGAAGCAGAGGGCAAAGATTAGCCACCAGCTTGCCGCGCACAAGCTCAAATACGACGTGCTTATGTAGGAGGCCAGGCAGGGCGGCGTCAAGGAGCAAGCTGCTCCAAGCCGAGCCACGCCACGACCCGGCTCCTGGAGCAGGGCCAAACTGCGCGCCTGATGGAAGACGATGCGCTCCAGATAGCAAACGCTGAACAGATTATAGCAGAGACACAGGAAGAGCACGGGCCGCTCCGGATAGCCAAAGCGTGTCGGCTCCGCCCAGAAGGTGACCAGGGCGAAGAGTGTGAGCACAAAGCAGACGGCCGACATGCCCAGGATCAAGCTCTCCGTCAGCTTCTTCTGCTGCGTCGTGTGGAACGCATCGCGCTGGCACTGTGCCAAACAATCCTCGGCATTCAGTGGACTCGCACTGAAGTTCTGCGGACAGATGTGTCCACCGATGCCCAGGCCGGCAGCAGCACCACCACCACCAGCAGCGGCAGCGGCAGCAGCGCTCTCTGAGGATTTGCCCAGCTGCGAGGACATCTTTCGGGCCATCCAGGACCAGTACATTTGTTGCTGTTGCGGCGGCTCTGCTCCGACTCCGGTTCCGGATGCGGCCTCTGCTGTTGATGTCTGCTGTGCGCTGCCTCCCTCGGCTGCTGCTGCTGATGCTGCTGTGTTCTCTGCTGCCTCCGTCGCCGTCGCCTCCTGCGGTATCTGCATACAGAGCTCGTGATTCTCAGGCTGCGGCAGCGATTCACAGCTGAGAAACGGCGGCCACAGTTGCATCAACTCCGGCGCCGCATTTACCGCACACTCCCCCTGCACCGTCTCGCAGAGGGACTTGCAGGCGGTCACCGGTCGCGGCACATCCGGGCTGCAGAGCGGAAACAGCGCCGAGCAGAGCAGAAACCGTGCGCGCCTCGAACAACCCGACTCGATCAGTGGCAACAGTTTGGCAATCTGCACAGAGAGAGAGAGAGAGAGAGAGAGAGAGAGAATGGAATCGTTTAGACATTGAATGAAGCAACATAATCTGTATATATATAATGTAGAGTATAGAGTATAGAGTATAGAGTATAGAGTATAGAGTATAGAGTATAGAGTATAGAGTATAGAGTATAGAGTATAGGGTATAGAGTATAGAGTGTAGAGTATAGAGTATAGAGTAAAGAGTATAGAGTGTAGAGTATAGAGTATAGAGTGTAGAGTATAGAGTATAGAGTGTAGAGTATAGAGTATAGAGTATAGAGTATAGAGTAAAGAGTATAGAGTGTAGAGTATAGAGTATAGAGTATAGAGTATAGAATATAGAGTATAGAGTATAGAGTACAGAGTATAGAGTATAGAGTATAGAGTATAGAGTATAGAGTATAGAGTATAGAGTATAGAGTATAGAGTATAGAGTATAGAGTATAGAGTATAGAGTATAGAGTATAGAGTATAGAGTATAGAGTATAGAGTATAGAGTATAGAGTATAGAGTAAAGAGTATAGAGTGTAGAGTATAGAGTATAGAGTATAGAGTACAGAGTATAGAGTATAGAGTATAGAGTATAGAGTATAGAGTATAGAGTATAGAGTATAGAGTATAGAGTATAGAGTATAGAATATAGAGTATAGAGTATAGAGTACAGAGTATAGAGTACAGAGTATAGAGTATAGAGTATAGAGTATAGAGTATAGAGTATAGAGTATAGAGTATAGAGTATAGAGTATAGAGTATAGAGTATAGAGTATAGAGTATAGAGTATAGAGTATAGAGTATAGAGTATAGAGTATAGAGTATAGAGTATAGAGTATGGAGTATAGAGTATAGAGTATAGAGTATAGAGTATAGAGTATAGAGTATAGAGTATAGAGTATAGAGTATAGAGTATAGAGTATAGAGTATAGAGTATAGAGTATAGAGTATAGAGTATAGAGTATAGAGTATAGAGTATAGAGTATAGAGTATAGAGTATAGAGTATAGAGTATAGAGTATAGAGTATAGAGTATAGAGTATAGAGTATAGAGTATAGAGTATAGAGTATAGAGCAATCGGCAGATATGAGCAAAGATTTTACGTTTTATCAATTATTGCGAGTCGTGTGCAAGTGTGTGTTCTATCTATTATCTATTATCTGTTATCTGTTATCTGTTATCTTTATCTGTTATTGTATCGTCGCTTGTGGGGCAAACTTGAAAGTAAGCCGCCAAATAATTAGATCGAAATGCGCTGTTCGATAAGTAAGTGGAAAGAACACAAATAAAAAAAGAATGAGGAAAAACCAACAGAAAAACACGGCAAATATTTGTGTAAAGTTAAACGGCAAACAGAGCAGCAAAGAATAGAGTAGAACGAAAAGAACAAAAAGTAGCGGATAAAAGCGCAAAAAACAAAAACAAAAACAAAAACAAAAAAGCAAAACTAACAACAAAATTTCAACAATAAAATTGTCGGCGTTCCCATTCACACCTAGCTGGCTGACTGACTAACTTCGACGGCATCGGCGCCGTCGGCTTTGTTAATTGTTGTTGTTGTTGTTGTTGCTGTTGTTGTTGTTGCTGTTGTTGCTGTTGTTGTTGTTGCTATTGTTGTTGTTCTTCTTCATTGATGTCTATAATTTTATCTAATAAAAATGCAATAAAAATGTAGTCAAACGTAGTCGAGCTTTGTGCGTTTATCTCTTTGTTCTTTCGCCGCCAAACACTTGGCACTAGCAAACAACAACAACAACAAAAACAACAGCAACAACAACAACAACTGACAAATGCTTACACTATGAAAACAACTGGCAACAATCGCAAAAAATGCCTAATTGCATTTGTTTACAGCCAATTGAATGAGTTTTTTCTGTCTTCTTTTCGGCTTCTAGCAGTTCTACTAGTTCAATTTCTATCAGTTATACAAATACATATATGTATATATATATATTTATGTATATATGTATTTCTGTTATATCATCAAAGCTTTGACTGTATACATTAATTGATTAAAACTCGAGTTTCCACATACAAACTTATTTAGCTAGAGGAACTAATTGCAGCAAACACTGATTTGGAACACAACTGGAAATAATTTGAAAACAAATCCACTTTCAAATTATTTTAGTAATTATTGGCGCCCATTTTAAAAATTACGCAACAATTTCGAAGAAAGCGCAAAACATTTTCAAGTATAAACTGATTTGGAGCATCAAAGATAAGTTTCAAGTTGACTGTTCTGAAACATTCGAATAACATGTATCTCAATCACACAAAATAGCTACATATGTACATGTATATCCAATAAAATGATGGCCAGTTTGCCAGCCTAGATCTGTTGCAGTATCTGCGAGATCAGCCACAGATCGTCTATAACATGAGATACATTTAAATCTTTGTCGCTTTTTAGCACATGCAACATCGGATCGAGTCACATTTGGGTATCCTTTTGAAGACTCATCTTAGGTCCAGACCTTATCTTTGAGTTAAGAGTTGTCAGACAGTCTTAGCTGAAACTGTGACAGCCATAAGCGATAAGTTGCGTTAGTTTGTTGACAACAACTAGTTGGCGCATTGTGAGCAAGTTTGACTCGGGAAAAAAAGCTAATTGATACACGCTAAAAATCGCATATTTATTTTGCCAGCATTGTTTAACTTTTTATTTACACGACGTGGCAATGTGGTTTTGTGTGAAAATTGGCGACTCACTTCACACATGAGTTGGCCAAGTGGCCAAGTCCGAAATGGTTAGTGCAACAGTCCAAACCGATATGGGAATGGCATTTGCCCAAGTCTCGACTATTGATTGTTGTTTAGTGTCGAGTGTTGAGTGTTGAGTGTCGAGTGTCGAGTGTCGAGAGGCAATTAGTGGCTAATTACGCGCAATGCAGTCAAATCGTCTGCAAATGGAAACCGGGCACGGAAAACAGTTGCCGCAGTTTTGTTGCTGCTGCTTTTAATTGCTCGCTGGCCAGAAAGAACTGTAAGCGAAACATCATCCCAACAAAATTATGATACACAAGTTGCAGAAAAAACGGACAAAGGTTCCCCCAGACATCATCGATGACGAGGACGATGACGATGACGATGACGAACCTTGAGTCCCTCTGACAGGCAAATAAAAAACCAAAACCAACAAAAATGAATGAAAATAAAGTAGCAAAAGGCCAGCATAAACATTTATGAGTTTGCGGAATTTTTCGACTAGAGGCTCAGAAAAGGGTTGCCAATTGGCTTATGGCTTTTGGCCTTAAACCAAATAAGCGAAGGATATACGACAAAAAAGAAACAAAAAAAAAAGGAGAGAAACGAAAAGAAAAAAGACTGCTTCAAAATTAGTGAGTCGATTTCTGAGGAAAGAGCCTGCTCGCATTGGGACTCCCAGAGCGGAACTTTGACATGCATTTGATGGACAGACATGCGGACCCAAGACCGCGTCCAACTCCAACTCCAACTCCAGCTCCAGCTCTGACATCGATTCCCGACTTTACGAGCCGAAGAGTTACCAGTTTTAGTTTGGTTTAGTTCAGTTTCTGTTTCATGTTCAGCTGCCACAGCGTTTTCTTTGGGCTCGCGCGGCTGTCTTGGCTAACAGTAACCTTAGTCTTATTGTTGTTGTTGTTGTTGTTGTGGGTATATATAATTAAGGTACATTAGGGCAGTCGAAAGCCAACACACAAACGCCGCTGGGCATTTGGAACGGCGCATTAGGCACGCAATTTCCAATTTGAAATACCCTGCCTGAAAATGATGTTGATGGAGCAGTCACTCAACTCTGTCTGCATCTGCTCTAATTGATTAACAACATTATGTGAATGTTAACCACTTCTTGCTCTGTTTTTTGTTATACAAATTAGTTGTGAAACAAAATAAAATAAAAATTACAGGGTATTTGCGAGTCGAAAATCGATGTGAATGATGCTTGTTTTATTACCTTTGAGGCACCCGCCTGCGAACTATTGTAAAGACGATAGCTGGGCAGCTATCTGTCTCTCTCCCTCTCTCTCTCTCTCTCTCCTTCTCTCTCTCTCTTTATCTCTCTTTCTTCAGTTCGCTGTCGCTCTGTTTCTTAGGTAGTGCGTCTATTATGGCCACAGGCAATAATAATTTAATGATGCTGCAGCCAGGCTTCAACAATGGCAACAAGTGTCAAGGCTCGTCATCATCAACATCATCATCATCATCATCACCATCATCATCATCATCATCATCATCATGATCATCATGATCATCATGATCATCATCATCATTGTCATAAGCCAAGCCAAAAACTGAAAGGCAATCCCACTAATGGACAGGCCAACCGCATATACAGTGCCATAGAAACACACAGAGAGAGAGAGAGAGAGGGAGAGGGAGAGAGAGAGAGAGAGAGAGAGAGAGAGAGAGAGAGAGAGAGGGAGAGGGGAAGAGTGACAGCAAGATAGAGCCAGACTATGAAAGCTGTGTAACGCTTTTGGGCCACAAGCAAATGGCCGGCCAAGTGTCTAAAATGTGTTATTAATGCCGCTTTGTGCTGCGAAATGCAAAAGGGCAACTTGGCTATAACCATGGCTTCGCTTGGCTTAGTTTAGCTTGGCTTGGCTTGGCTTGGCTTGGCTTAGTTTAGCTTGGCTTGGCTTGGCTTTACCTCGCTTGGACATAGCCCCCACTTCTACCACTGCCGCAGTCAGTCGCTTACGGAGTCTGTCTCCGTTTCTGTCCCAGCTTTAGACCCATTCGACAGTGTTTGCGTCTGGCTGCGCATCGAATGCAATCTGCAACGCTTCGAGCTGTTTTTTTTCTTCCTTTTTTTTTTTGGCCACGCAGCCGCCGCCGCGAAAAAAGAGGCCGCAATTCGCGACGCGTCGCACACCCGACAAAAGCAACAAATTGCACTTGCTTGCAGAATGTGGTAGCTAAAGCCACAAATAACCTCAAACTTCGAATGCAATTTTATTATCGAAATAAATATTTGATTTGCTACAGAAAAAGATTAAAAAAAAAGAAACTTAAATTGAATAAATATATAAATAATTTAGCAGAAAATGTTGATAATGGTCAGTTTGGGGAGATTTGTGGAGGCAAATGTGCATTCATCTGAGTGAATATGAATGCTCTGAGTGTCTATATGAATAGTATTGTATTCGTTTGGGTTGTTCTCGATTTGTGTGTGGGCATCTGTGAACTCTCTAAGCGAAAACACAATTGAAAACTTTTGTCGGTTTGTTCAGTTTTTCAGCTTTGGTGCGATTTTCAAAAATCGATCATGAAATTAACTTTTATGTCATCGGTTCGGCTCGTGTGTAAAATGAAAAAGTTATGCTTCATTTGGCTCAGCTAAAATGAACAGTTGATTTTTGTTCACTGTTTGGTCTTTGTCTCAACCGCCTTGCGTCTTGCAAGTTGCGTTTCGTTTCGCTTTTTGGTTTTTGGTTTTTAGCGTGTTTTTTTTCTGCTTTTTTTCGGTTTATTTATTGTTTATTGTTTGACTTGCGGCGGTTTTCTTAAGTAACTTTACGATCGAAAAGCTAGAAAAAAATGTAATCTTGTTTTTGTGGAGTCTCAAATTTGATAATGCTTCAGTCTCTGCGTCATGTTCACAATTCAATTACAAGCCAAAGAACAGCAACAACAACAACTGCAACAACAACAACAACAACAGCAACAGTTGACACCTCAGCGTAAACGCACACTTAATGATTTCTCGATTTTGATTAATGATTTCGCCGCAACGAAATCAAATAAATTGAAAGCAAAGCAAAAGGCACATTAAAGTTGCCCCAACGATCAAGCGATGATGTTGTTGCCGCTGCGGCACTTTAGCTTTAAATATTTTTGAAAGGAGCAGCAACCACAACAACCACAACAACCACAACAACAACAACAACAATGATCAAACACAAATCGACATTCACATGTTGAGATACATACTCGTACAGATGTATCTGCTAGTTTGTGTATCTGTGGCGCATCTATGCGCTCTTTATAGCCGGGGCATGTTCATTCATTAACGCTTAATGCCACCATCCTCATGGATCCTCACAGCGTTCGCCGCGCGACATTTAATGCGCTCAGACATCTGCATAATCTGCTCTTAAGTAATGGATTAATTTATAATTTTCTACGCTTTGCTGTTGCCGTTGCCGTCGCTGCTGCAGCTGCAGCTGCTGCTGCTGCTGTTGCTGCTGTTGCACTGCCCACGGCAACAATTTCTACCTGCCGCACGAGTCCCGGTTCGGCCGGGGCTCCACACCCATACAAATTATAGGCTTAAGCGCCACGTTCGACTGAAACTTGCCGCACGGCAACTGGAACTGGAATTTGGAGAGCTGAAGAATTGAAACTGGCCACCAGACTGGTCGCTGGCTATATAAAACTATTCATCCGACTCCATACTCCATACTCCATTCCATTTCCATTTCCATTCCCAGATGCAATTTGTTATCAGATTAGTTGCTGGCTAGTGCATCTAATGAGGAACAGAGAAAAGCGGCTGTTGACCAAAGGGACAACAAATGCGCATAACCCGGTTAGTTATATGGAATTTGATGCATAATATTCACATTTAATATTGTGGAAATATATATAGTTGATTATATCTAAAAGATAACAAACTAATAATACAAGTACAGCACGACTAACAACTGAAGACAACCTGACCGCATCCCAAAGCAGACCCATTCTTCCCATGTCAGCTATATGATATAGTAGTCGGAAAACATTCTCATTTCATTATTTTCCTTCATTGATGTGTATAATCATTTGATCACAGTTGCAGTGTAGTCTATATATATGTATATCTAGTAATATCTGTATCAAATCTATGCAAGTGTTATCATTGTCATAACTCACTTTGTGGAGTAAAACATTAGTCATAAGATCCAATTCCATGCAACTGTTTCTAACAAGTTGAAGTTAATGTACAAGCTACAATCTATAATTGGCCACAACAACTCCGATTAGATACAAATTGAGTGTGTCGTTAATATAATTAAGTTCCCAGCAGATTCAGGCTGTCTTCGAGCAGCCCATTGATATGGATATATTCACATATATTCAATTCTACCTTTGATTGAATATACTTTTCATGATGTTGGCAAACTTTATTCCCATCATTTGAGTGCGTAACTGATTTGCATAATAATTACAATAATGATGTTGACAATGACGATGATGATGATGGTGCATGATCTCAAACAACTCAAGTCGGTTGCTTCAGCCTTCAGCGGTTGCCACTCACATAACTCACAGCTACGATTCACACTATTCACACTATTCACAAACAAAGCCGAAGAAGAAGACAGCTCAAACTATGAATGAGTTGTGCGTGTTTGTGTGTGTGCGAGTGTGTGTGTGTGTTAAAAGGTGTGTCTGTCTGTGTCTGTATGAGTTGTGTATTGGGTATCTTCTTCCTGAAGTGATATTTATGTATATATATACATATATATATATTCGAGTAACTTGGATGTAGTCTCAACATATTTCAGCTGTCACAAGTGACAAGTGTTGCAAAACGCTAGGCACAAACACACACACACACACACACATATATATATGATATATAAGATGAGATAGTAAATCTTCAAGCTTGGCCAACTCAAAGTCAAGTTTGGTCAGCCGACAAAAGCGTCGTTGACGTTGTTCATTTGAACAGAGCAAAGACGGCAGCGTTTTATCTTTTCTTCTTCTTTTTCTGGTTATTGTCGTTGTTGTTGTTGTCGTTGTTGTTGTTGTTGTTTCCAGCTGACAGGAGACTTTGTGGTTGTTTTAGTTATTGTTGTCAGTGCATTATTTGATTTGCGCTTTATTTGATTTAGTTGGCCGATCGGCAGCCATTCGATACAAGCTGCCGGCCACACACACCAAGCCAAGCAGTCGGCGGCTTTGAAGTGCGTCAATTGATTTCATTTGCTTCGAAAGCGTTTGCAATTAGCGAACGCCAGAGCCGTATTTGAGCAGCTATAGACGAATATGAATATTGAGACAGTTAACAGACAGACAGACAGACAGACAGACAGAGAGAGAGAGAGAGATCTTTTTTTTCTTCGTTTTTTAGTTTTTTGGCCAACAGGTCAGTTGTGAGAGATGATGTTATTTTTTTTTTTTGTTGTAATTTTTTGTTGTTGCCCGCGTTAATTTGCATAATTAAGACGCCGCCGCGTGACAACGATGCGATGATAAATCGAAGCCGCCGAAATCGACTGTAAAAAGTAAAAAGCCAAACAAACAAAAATCAACCGGGCAAAGCAGGCAACAACAAAAACTGATGCGATGACATCATATACATATATTGCCGCTGATCCCCAAACTGATAGATCTAAAGCAATCCACATTCGTGTACACATATGGTATATATATGTAATTAAGCGGAGAGCAGCAATTCTCCAGCATTTCCAGCGGCTGTCAGCGGCTGAGACTGAGACGCAGACTGAGACTCAGACTGAGACTGAGAAAGCGACACATGAATGTCTTCTCACAATTAATTGACATTTTGACTGGCGACGATTGTCATTCAAAAGGCAAAAGAAATCCACTGCAAAGCAAAGCAAATGAACTGAACTGAACTGAACTGAACTAAAATGAAATGAACTCAAATGAATTGCACAACGATCCCCATCGATCGATGGCGATCGCCTCTTTTAGCCCGGCTTGGGAAGGAATGCAGCTGAGCAAAGCTGAGCCAAGCTGAGTCAAGCTGAGCCAAACTGAGGCAGCAACAGGAAGAGCCACGGAGCCAGCCAGCAGCCTAACAGCAGCTCCGATCCAGCGTTAGCAGTCCACAGTCTGCGCTCACGTGACTAGAAGCACTTCATGGCGAAAACCATCGTGCAGAAATCGAGTTGTATAAAAGGAAAATTTGAATGGCAATGCAACATTTCTTAAAGATATTATTGGTCCAAATCATAGTGAACTCAAGTGCCCAAAACTATTTGGAATCAATTCATAATCCATGCCGGAACCTGCACTTTTTAATGATTCTTAAACTAATATTATTATTTTAGAAATACTCTCTTAAAGCAGCAATGCTCATAAATAAAAAAAAACCACAAAATAATTATTGTCATAAGCTATAGCAAATAATGTTAAATGAATAATGTAAAAATATATTAATAGCATAATTTAAGTTTATTGAAAAGAATTGTTTCTAAAAACCTGAACAGCGCTGTTGGCAGCACCGACTGCAATGGCAACTGCAACTGCAATTTGAGCTGCGGCTGCAGTTGCTTAACATTGGCAGCAGTTAGACAAACAGTCAGCGACAGCGGCGGCTAATCTTTGGCAGAAATCTGCCAAAGCGGCTGCCAGACCAACAGACAGACAGACAGAGAGACAGACAGAGAGACAGACAGACAGACAGCTCAAAGGAGCCTCCAGCGGCTGGTACTACATGAAAGCAATTGCGCTCAGGTTGGCTTTTAGCTTTTTGGCTTTCAGCTTAGCGCACGCTACAGTTACAGTTCGTCTGTCCGTCTGTCCGTCTGTCAGCCTGGCTGTCTTGTCTGGCCATTGTACGGACCAGGCTAGTGGAGCACCAGCAGCATTGGCAACATTGTAACATTGCCAGCATTGCCACCAGCCCTGACCCAGCCCAGCCACATTCAACTCGATGCTGGACGCGGCTCTCGTCAGACGCTTTGCGCTACTTTTAATATATTCAATTTGCAATTCGTAAAAGGAAAGAGTAAGAATGTTCAAGTCGAGAGCACTCGACTAGCAGATACCCTGCAAAATTATTATTGCTTGCTCGACTACCAGATACCCTAAGGCCCCAAGCCAGAATTTATACACCTCATAGTTCAGGAGACGTTGTGTTTAATATAACAATATAAGTAATAATTGGTAACAGTTGGAATATTGTTTAAAAGAGACGCAGGCTGCATATTGCTGCATACTGCTCCTAATCCCGATCCCAATCCTGTTCCCCCTATTTCAAATGGGAAGCCAGCAAGAGAGCCGACAGCTGCAGATCGTCCATCCCGACGAAAGATTCAACGGTTGTCTCCAGCGGCTCTGTCCAGTGGCAAATCCTATGCCCCAACAGCTGCAGGTTCTTCCGATCCAAATAAGAGGCCATCTTTTGCTGCTCTCGCTTCTTCTTCATCTGTTGCTGCTTTCGATGTGCTCAATCTGTTTAATGTGCTCTGCTTATTGGCCGAGATCAAACGCCGACTCACCTGCTGGGCATCAAGCGCAGCCCCCCGTGCCATCATATTCTTGCATGTCTCATAAGCCACTAGTTTTGATGGCTGCGGCAAGTCTGGATAGTACTTCAGATTGCTGGCAAAGAAGGGCGCATCCACTGCCAACGGAACTCCGCTCTGCTCAGCATACCAATCGGACTCGCCCTTCGTCTGCTCCTTCTTCTCTTGGCCATCAGAGTCGTTGCATTCTTGTAGGAAAACAAACTGTGGCATCTCGTCCTCTTCCTCATTGGTTAAATTTGAGCGTGGTACATAGTTTCCACACATTTTGGGGTTTTTCTTTATATCAATTCGTATATTTTCACACAAGTTTCTGTTCGTTTGAGCTGTCGACTTGACAGCAGAATGACTTTCGATTATTAGCAAAGCTTCCCTGAGACAGTTGTGACAGCAGAAAAGCAGAGTTGATTTTTGTGATTAATCAAGTTAAAGTTAAACTGGTAGCACATCCAAATATTTAAGGATATCACTATAATGACAAGCGCTAATGCAAAATTGAGATGGTGATAAGATGTTTTCACATATGGATGGATAAGAACACTCTATATATGTATGTGTAGTGCATCTATATACATATACATACTTTTGTACAATTTTGTTGTGTTCAGTTCAGAAGATTAAAAGCCAATTTCTGGCAGAGATTTTATGTCTTTTTATGTGACATAATATTCGAATGTGAAAACATCTTATCACCACCTCAATTTACTAAGTGCTTGCCATTATATCGATATCTTCAATTTTAGTTTAACTTTTAATCGATTAAAAATCGAAAATCCAACTGTCAAACATCAAAATGAATGTAAGTGGAAACTATGAAGCATGCTCAAATTTAACCAACGAGGAAAAGGACGAGATGCCACAGGTTGTTTTCCCACAAGAATGCAACGACTCTGATGGCCAAGAGAAGGAGCAGACGAAGGGCGGGGAGGAGTCCGATTGGTATGCTGATTATTGCCGGGCAGAAGCTAGAGTAAGAATGTTCAAGTCGAGAGCACTCGACTAGCAGATACCCTGCAAAATTATTATTGCTTGCTCGACTACCAGATACCCTAAGGCCCCAAGCCAGAATTTATATACCTCATAGTTCAGGAGACGTTGTGTTTAATATAACAATATAAGTAATAATTGGTAACAGTTGGAATATTGTTTAAAAGAGACGCAGGCTGCATATTGCTGCATACTGCTCCTAATCCCGATCCCAATCCTGTTCCCCCTATTTCAAATGGGAAGCCAGCAAGAGAGACGACAGCTGCAGATCGTCCATCCCGATGAGGGATTCAACGGTTGTCTCCAGCGGCTCTGTCCAGTGGCAAATCCTATGCCCCAACAGCTGCAGGTTCTTCCGATCCAAATAAGAGGCCATCTTTTGCTGCTCTCGCTTCTTCTTCATCTGTTGCTGCTTTCGATATGCTCAATCTGTTTAATGTGCTCTGCTTATTGGCCGAAATCAAACGCCGACTCACCTGCTGGGCATCAAGCGCAGCCCCCCGTGCCATCATATTCTTGCATGTCTCATAAGCCACTAGTTTTGATGCCTGCGGCAAGTCTGGATAGTACTTCAGATTGCTGGCAAAGAAGGGCGCATCCACTGCCAACGGAACTCCGCTCTGCTCAGCATACCAATCGGACTCGCCCTTCGTCTGCTCCTTCTTCTCTTGGCCATCAGAGTCGTTGCATTCTTGTAGGAAAACAAACTGTGGCATCTCGTCCTCTTCCTCATTGGTTAAATTTGAGCGTGGTACATAGTTTCCACACATTTTGGGGTTTTTCTTTATATCAATTCGTATATTTTCACACAAGTTTCTGTTCGTTTGAGCTGTCGACTTGACAGCAGAATGACTTTCGATTATTAGCAAAGCTTCCCTGAGACAGTTGTGACAGCAGAAAAGCAGAGTTGATTTTTGTGATTAATCAAGTTAAAGTTAAACTGGTAGCACATCCAAATATTTAAGGATATCACTATAATGACAAGCGCTAATGCAAAATTGAGATGGTGATAAGATGTTTTCACATATGGATGGATAAGAACACTCTATATATGTATGTGTAGTGCATCTATATACATATATATACTTTTGTACAATTTTGTTGTGTTCAGTTCAGAAGATTAAAAGCCAATTTCTGGCAGAGATTTTATGTCTTTTTATGTGACATAATATTCGAATGTGAAAACATCTTATCACCACCTCAATTTACTAAGTGCTTGCCATTATATCGATATCTTCAATTTTAGTTTAACTTTTAATCGATTAAAAATCGAAAATCCAACTGTCACTCCTACTTGCTAAAAATTGAAAGTCATTCTGCTGTCAAGTCGACATCTCGAACGGACAGAAACTTGTGTGAAAATATACAAATTGATATAAAGAAAAACATCAAAATGAATGCAAGTGGAAACTATGAAGCACGCTCAAATTTAACCAATGAGGAAAAGGACGAGATGCCACAGATTGTTTTCCTACAAGAATGCAACGACTCTGATGGCCAAGAGAAGAAGGAGCAGACGAAGGGCGGGGAGGAGTCCGATTGGTATGCTGATTATTGCCGGGCAGAAGCTGCTGAGCAGAGCGGAGTTCCGTTGGCAGTGGATGCGCCCTTCTTTGCCAGCAATCTGAAGTACTATCCAGACTTGCCGCAGCCATTAAAACTAGTGGCTTATGAGACATGCAAGAAGATGATGGCACGGGAGGCTGCTCTTGATGCCCAGCAGGTGAGTCGGCGTTTGATTTCGGCCAATAAGCAGAGCACATTAAACAGATTGAGCATATCGAAAGCAGCAACAGATGAAGAAGAATCGAGAGCAGCTAAAGATGGCCTCTTATTTGGATCGGAAGAACCTGCAGCTGTTGGGGCTTAGGATTTGCCACTGGACAGAGCCGCTGGAGACAACCGTTGAATCCCTCGTCGGGATGGACGATCTGCAGCTGTCGTCTCTCTTGCTGGCTTCCCATTTGAAGAAGAACGAGCTGGAGCCAGATGAGGCCTGTGCTCTGATAAGCCAACAAGTGCGCACCATTCTCAATCCTGGATCAGGATCTGGAACAGGATCAGCATAATAGGCAGAAGAAGAAACAAGAATCCAAATATTACTGCAAACCTTAGTAAAATATCTAGATTACTTCGATAATAAATTGGAATTAAAATCCAATCGATCTGGTTCGGCTGCAGTGGGCTTATCTTGAGTTTTATCTTCTATTGTCCATTTCAATGTTGTTTGTCATCGTTTTGCCGGATCGAGTGACTTGGCTAAGCTTGGCTGCAATGTGCCACAAACAACAGTTAAACGCATCTTACATGATACTATGCCAAGAATACCAACAACAACAACAACTTGAACAGCTTGAACTACATAAAGACCGAAAAAAGCAGCAACAACAACAACAACAACTACAACAGGCATACAGAGTATGCGAGCATTGCAGCTGTTTTTGTTTGCTTTGGCGCATGGAGGAGTGGGTAAGGTGGTAAAGGGGTAAGGGAGTAGGGAGTAGGGAGGAGGGGCTGTGGGAAGGGCTTATCTTTAGCCAAAGCAATTCACGCGAACGCAGGCGCGCAGTTCAATTAACTTAATTGCCATGTAATTACGAGCGGCGGCAACAACAACAACAACAGTAACATCAGCAGCAACAGCAACAACAACAACAAAAACTCTCGCACAGTTCAACGTCATCTTCGCGACGGCGGCATTCAGCATCCTGGCTGCAAAACAAAAGACTTAAGACACAAACCTGCTGCGTCTCTGCCTGCTTTTTGCTTTTTGCCTTTTGTTTTTGTTACTTCTTCGGTCTTTTCTTTTTGCCATACTCTTGCATTGGGTAGCTTAATTCTGTCGTCTACTTCGTCACATTTATCATGAATATTCTATATTCAGAGCCAAGTTGATATAGCCTGCTGTCCATCCATCTATCATCTAAATGTATTTTTGGCTTGTCTTTTATTTATTTCTGTACCAAATAGTAATTTTCGATACCAAATACTTAAATAAATAAAGTTGTCCTATATTAATTATTATTGTTATTATTATTATCATTATTATTATTATTATTATTATTATTATTATAATTATTAAGCCTGATAGTTAATATGTTATTCGTACAAAGCAACTATTTGCTACACATGCAGAACTGTTTTCAGAGGGTAGCTGTCAGTCGGTTATGCTCGTTTTGAGTGCACGTGTTTCTTGTTGCCGCTGTTTTTTATTCTTTTTTGTTTTCTTAGTTTTTGCCTTTTGCTCTGTGGCATGGCATCGTTACTCTCGACATTCCTGCCTGGCTTTTTCACTGTGCGGCATTTGAAAAACGTTGCTGCATTTTTTGCGTGCTTGTGCCTTGGGTCGTCAGCGTTACTTGTCTTGTCTTGTTGTTGCTTGGCCTGGACTGGAAATGACTCTGACTCTTGTGTCTCTGAGGACTCTGTGCCTCAACTGGATGTGGATGAGGATGTGGCATTGAGCTGAGCATTGCCTTTTGTCAAAAATGTTTTCGTCAATGCAGCCGCTGCTTCATCATTATATCAATTCGTTGGCCAGAGTTATGCCGGCCATCGAATGACAAACGATCCATAGTTAACCATCGCAATCAAACAAACACACACACACACACACACACACACATACATGCACAAACGTGAAGTTGCAGTGCTTGCGCCAAACTTCAAAGTCATTTGTCTATATGTAACTGATGCATTATAGCCCGGGTCCTCGTCATAATTGTTGCTGCTGTTGTTGTTGTTGTTGTAGTTGTTGTTGGTCGGCAGCAGTCAAACATTTGACATTATCATTGCTAAGTCGCCTCAAATGCCTCCCCGACATTCTTTATGCCTTTTGTTGCTGCCGTTCTTTTCAGTTCATTCTTTTGCTTCTACAAACGTTGCCCACATAACTATATATATATATATATATATATATATATATCTGTCTGTTATTGAAAACGTAACTTGGTAGCTTCAACTAAGAACAGCAGCAACAACTTGGCGCTTGGCGTTTTTTTAGCGTCTGTCTGATAAGGGCGCTCTTATCAAAACGCCGCCACGGATTAACTCTGGATGAGTTTAAAAATATATATATATTATATTAGGAAACTAACTGATAGCTGAAAGCAACGCAAACACATTAAGCTTTCATAAAAAAAATGTGAATGTGACTACGAATATGAATATGAATATGAATATGAATATGAATATGAACTGTTTTTGCCTGCAACTCGAAATGCAGAGAAGTATTTTATGTTTGCGCTCATTCCTTTGATCGAATAGTGTCTTGATATCTCAGTATTGCTTTATATTTACATAAATATATATTTGTAGGTATATCTCTAACTTGTGGGGCCAAGCGATAAGCGGCATATTTGCTATGAAACCCATTTGAAGAGTGGGGCATCTAAAGTTCTCACTCACTCTGCCTCATTCTTGTGGTCTTTTTTTTGTTTATCAAATTTCTTAACTTCCCCCCCCCCCCCCCCACAGCACCCTCTTCCCGTGCTGCTCTGCGAGCAATCTGCTTAATGGGCTCTGATTTTGAAAATCAAACAATTTTATTGTCGCCAGCGTCGTCGACGTCAACGTCGTTTATGGTGCAAACTTTGCGGCCTTATGTGATGTGTGCTTTATGGGGGGAACCATTGGAATTCATAAATTAATACGGCGGGATATGGTAGAGGGGAGGTATGTGTTTGGTGGAGCAATTTCGAGTCTCAGATCTTCGACTGCGTCAGCGGCTAATGCGCTGTCCAAACACAGCCCAAAAACGTGCTGTCTAAATATTTACAATTACTTTACATAAACGCTCAAAAAGCGCAACGGGCAGCAAGGTGGGGCGGCGCAGGGCAGTGCGTGAGGGAGGGCGGTATGGGGGGGAGGGTTGGTGTTAGAGGTGTCCCTCTCTTGTCTTTTGTTTGAGCAGTCATCTGTCATATTTAAGGCACAAATCCCACAGAGCACGAGTGTGGCGGCGACTACGAATTTACCTACAAAAAAAAAGGTAAATGAAAAAAAGAAAAAAAAAACAATTCGTTGTTGTTTTTGTCTTCTTTATCGGAGGCGATATGACAAACATGACAGGCGAGTAAGGCTAACGGCAAAGCCCAACAAACCAAACCAAACCCACCGCCCCGCCTGCCTCTGCCCCCACAACCCACACCCTTCCCGCACACACGTCAAATGATAATGGACAAATAAAAATCTAGCAAAGTGACAGGCCGAACGAGTGTGCGAGTGTGCCGGGGGGAGGTGAGTTGGGGGTGAGCTGGACTGGGAGGCATTTGTGAAACAGTCATGTCAAATCCAGCCAGCAGACAGATCTGTCCATGTGGAATAGCCGCTCCCTCCAGTCCCTCTTCCCTCTGTGCCTCAGTGCTTTCCCTTTTATTTGTGTTTGTTGCTATCTCTTTCCGCCTGCCTGTGGCTATCTCTGTCTATCTCTGTGTACTAGTGCCGACAAAGTGCTCGTCAACGGACAATTACAAGCAAATTAATTCAATGTGTACGGCAACGCACCAAACCCGCAATCCCCCCTCCAGCCACGCAGCCCAGGCACCTCTCAGAGATAGCGATCAATGAAAATGTTGGGAATCGAATTGAGTAAAGTTGGACACTTGTTGAAGTGCGCCTCGCGGGTGGAGGATCAGCCGGAGTAGGGGAAGGCGGCGCTGGAATCATTTATCAGATTTCGCAGATGTAATTTATTATTTGATAGGGAATACCCATAACATGTGCATTAATATTCAAAATTATCTGAAGTGAAAACTGCATTTTCGAATTACCTCAACGAGTTTCGAATGTGTTTTTCTTTCCCTTTATTCCTGCACAGGTTTATTTCTCTTATCAAACTGCAACAACGTCAAGGTCAATCAAAGCATTATATATATGTATATATGTATGGATATATTATAGAAATTGATGCGATTATAAAAAATGTAGTACAGAATGAAAAAGCAAATTCTAAAATAGAAAATCGGAAATTGAACATTTTTAGCCCGAAGTCAAAGGTTTGTACTTGATTCTGTGCTTCGTGAAGTTTGTAAAAAGACAGTTTATATCTATATATACATATATATGTTTGATCAGCAGCACTAACCGAGTTGATATTGCCACATCCGTATGTCTGTCTGTTTGGAAGCTATCTTGATGAAACTTGGAATGCCGGCCTGATGCAGTCTCTTTTTTCTCTCTCCCCTCCCTCTCCCTCTTTCGCTAACACAAGACTTGGCCACGTGCCTGGAACTGTTGTGGCTGCTGCCTTTTTGCTCTTTGGCTGCACTTGAAATTTGTATCTGGAGCCAGCAAGATTTAGAGAATTCAACACACAGTTCTTCTGCATGTTGAATGCATTTTCAGCTGGCCATAAAGCTTCTGATGATAATTGTTGTTGTTGTTGTTGTTGTTGTATGTTTTAGTTGGCTTTTTCTTTTGATTGCTGCCTGTATCTTAATGTTGTTTTTTTTTTTGTTTCCTTTGTGTCCGAAACTCTTTGATCTGCTTTACGTGCTTCCGATTTAATTTCGTTTTTATTACCCACTTGAACATGTTCGACTTTTGTTTGAGTTTCGTCTAAACAATTTTTACACGCACACAAAGGGATCATCTGAAAGGCTGATAGAGAGAGCGCGAGAGAGAGCGAGAGAGAGAGAGAGAGAGAGAGAGAGAGTCATCCATTTAAGGCAAAAGAATGAACACTTACAGCAGCGCCAGGCGCAGTCTGCGTCCGATAATAAAAAGGCAAAGAAGGCGGGAATGCGAACCAGACGCCTCCAAAAAACAACACACACTCACACGCCCTCAAGCTGCTGGAGTGACCGACGAGCAGATGCCCTACAAATGCAAACACACACATTCAAAATAAAAACCAAAGGCATCTCCGATTATTATTATTGGTTGTATTCATGCACCAATCGATATCTACTGTGTACAAATACAAATATGGTATATATATGTTTTTTTTTCATAAATCCAGAAACCGTGATTTAAGTGCAAAACACATTCAAATTGACTGCTTACAAATCGAATTATTCGTTCTGTATTTGGGAGTATAGAATTTTATTTGAAGTCAGTTCATTATAAATTTCAAAATTTATATTTGAAAATAAATCATTTTTGATTGGACGCGCTTTTAATAATATCATTTAAATACAGGGTATCAGCCGGCATAGACAACTAGCTAATCATCCGAAAAGAGTCGAGCAGATAAAGCGAGGCATAGTGCACAATTTTATGGCTTTTCTTTTGGTCAGTTAGTCAATATGTCAGTCGGCAGTCGGCAGCAGCTGCAATCAGCACAACCGGCATTGCCCGGCCCTTGATCCCTTACTTCGCCGCAGCAACCGATTGACCAGTGCCCAAAGCAGAATGCCTATATATATATGTATATATACCCGGCAAAGAGGTGTTAATGGACTTTGGGCCAAAAGAAAGGCCCCGACCATGACCCTGTGCCCCTTACCCGACTACCCCTCTTCCACGCTACCCTGACTTTGACTACCGTCTAGCGATGCTCGCTGCTCGCTGCTGCATCGCACACATTTCTCACATCTTTCGCTTCCTCTTTCGCTCATTCTTTCCAACTGTTTCCTATCTTCGTCACAGTTCTTTTTCTCGCCTAAAGACTTTACCCATTACCATTAGCATTGCCATTACGAACACTGGTGCCAACACTATTACCAGCACTATTAGCATTATCATCGCTATCATTGTCCGCTTCAGCTTTCGACTTTCGGCTCTCGGCTGTCGGCTCTCAGCTTTAGCTTTCGACACGCACTCGCTTCGACTCTTTTCATGGTAAATGGTAAATGGTAAATTATGGTCAAGAATGACGCTGACCTCAAATGCAGTTACGGCCAAACCGAAAACTCGACTTTTAGTCAAAGTTAGTTACAGTTAAACATTTTTCTTCTTCTTCTTTTTCTTTTATCTTTTTGCTTTGTAGTCGCCTACTTTAATTTCTGCCTCCTCGTCCTACTCTCTCCTCTTCTTCTTCGTCGTCGTCGTCGTCTTCGTCTTTGTCTTCTTCTTCTGCTATTTTGTTGTTGTTCTTTTTTCCCTTTTATCATTTTATCTGTAACATGCAAAGGCAGCAGCGATGTCGACGCCGACGTCGACGTCGACGTCACTGATAGCGGCCAGCATTTTACATTTTACATTGAAAAGCAATTAAATGTTTGCGGCTGTCGCTTCTCCAAAGTATTTGACTGATAACTTTGTTGTGCCTGTCTTTTGTCTGTCTGCATGTGTGTGCGTGTGTGTACGTATGTTGGGCGTGTTTGTCTAGATATGCGTAGAGCAGACCAGGGATCTAAAGGACCAACAAGAATTCTAACAGAAAGACAGAAATACACAAGCAGAGCGAGAGAGAAAGATATAAAACTGAAAGCCCTAAAAGACAGGCAGGATTTTAGGCATAAGCAAATATATATTCCAATATCAAGAAAATATATAGAACGCATGAAAGTCAAGGCAGCTTAAGTCAAGCATATATGCATATACTTCGATTAAATTTGTTCATTCTAGAAAGAAGAACTTGAAACAAGTGTGCTATCTTCAGATGATGGATTTTAACTAGCGCTTCAAATGCCAAACTCAAGATTTAAATGTATATTTTTTTCTATATGTAAGCCAACAAATCGTTAACTATATATCTCATTGATAAAGACGAACCCAAACGATTTAAATAACTTGAGGGAACTTCAAGTTTGCGGGGACTTAGATAAGCGAATAATTCTATCTTCAAAATGCCACTAGATATATGACAATAAGTCGTATAAAGATTCTTTTTTTTCCTTGTTTAATGTGTTCTATATAATTGACAAAAGATTCGATTATTTGTTGTGTGTATAATAATATTTTGTATAAATATATATATAAATATATATAATAATAATGGTATACTTTTACAAATCGTTCCACATTAGGAATATTGCTCTCAAATGGAGTTCAGTTTTTGCCATTTTTTAAAGTTTGCTATTGCATTTTTTGTCGGCTTCAGGACTGTTTTTTTTGCGTGTATGGGCATTTTTTATAATTTGTTTTTTGTGTAATTATTTGTAGCTTTATCTCACATAAATCGTCAAATGACAAAGCCACAAAAACAAGCCAAGAAGCGGCAGCAAAAGAAGAAGAGAAGCGGACGCAAACAACAGCTAAGACAAACAAAAAAAGTGGAGGCGCTTTGATGAGCTGCCGCCAGTTGCCGTCAACGTCACAACAACTGACACTGACAACAGCGTCAGCTTCAAGCTCCGACTCCGGTCATGTCCATATCTACAGCTACAGATCCATCTTGCCCCCTCCCCTGTCCACTTGGCTTTCGCAATGGTTTCTGAGTTTTCAACAATTTTTGTTTTTTTTTTTTTGGTTTTTCGCACGTAAGCGTCAAGAAATGTTTTTTATGGCCACACACCCAAAAAGACCAGAACGACAGGAGAATCGCAAGGGGGGTTGTGTTATTGGCTTACCTGCAATTCAGCCTCCAGCTGATTGGTGTGGCCGGCGAGATTGGGCAGCGCAGTCATGTTGTAGCCAAGTCCCTGGCAGGCAGAGACTGCGATCCGCTGGCATTGTAATCCGTTCGAGTTGCCACCGTTAACCGCATTCCCCGACAGAGCTGCTAGTGCTCTGCTGCTGCTGATGCTGCTGGTTATGCTACTGCAGCTGCACTGCATCATCATCAGGCAGCCGGCGAGCAGGGCGAACAGGGCAATTGAATTTGCTGTGGATGCTGTCACCATTTTGGAATTGCTAGTTGCGAGTCAATGTTGTCAATGCAGTTGCTGCAATCACTGACTTTGGGCTGACTAAGTCCTTTTAGGGTCAGCTGGAGCACAAAGGGTTCAGGGTCACGGTCACATTCGCCTCATTCTGTGGCCCACTAAGTTCACCCGCGATTTGTGCGATTCCTATTACTATAATTATAGCTTGCGCACGCGTATCACGTGAAAAAAAAATAATATCATCAGACACCAATTAAACACACGAATATTTAATATAACTTTTAGTATTGTATTTGAACAAAGCCGCCGATTGACGTACGTTCAAATTGTCGATTCCCAGTGCGAATGGAAACACGTCCACACTCGCCAAACTATCAACGTGGACTGAGCGAACATCCATGTGAACTGTAACTGTTTGGCCCCAGACACAGCGAGCGAACCCCAGAGAGCGACAGAGCGCGAGAGCGAAAGGGAGAGTGCAAGCACAACAGACATGCTGGGAACAGCTGGAACTAAACCGAGTGCGCACACATGAGCGAGGAGCGGGCAATAGAGAGAAAGAGCGAGAGAGCGCGATAGCGGAAGAAGCAGAGAGTGCTCGCAATTGTGTTGAATGTGTTTCGTTTCAGGTGCGCTGAATATTTGCACTGGAACATTTCGAATCCGATTCCGGGTCTGATTTTGAATTGTCCTGAAGTTGATTACGTCTCCGACTTAATCAGCATCAATAATAATAAGCGAGTCGATGTGGGCAAGTCCCTCTGTCTATCCTCTGTTTCATTGCGAACTATTTCTTTACTTTTCAGTCTTGTAACATGTCCGAGTTGATGCCGGAGTGAACCACTAATACGGAATGAATACTGAAATTCAGATGTCGACTTGCTCAATCAGGTCTAAAAGGGAGTGCAAAACTCGGCGACATACAATTTCCAAGTATTCCCTGAACTTGTATTTCAATTTTGTTTTATTATTACAATTTTATTTAAATCCAAAAATTAAGTTTTACGAATAAATATTTTGCTTGGTTTTCAGTTTGGGATTTAAAATATTGCTTTCAAAGTGAATACTATATGTTAAATGAAGACTAAAATTACTCAAATCGATTTGACATTATGATTTCCCAATTATTGTGACTTTGATTTGAGGTTACAACAATTTAGATTTCATAATGATTTTTGATCGTTGAACCAGTAGTTAGATAATTTGCGTAATTGCAACTACTAATCATATGTTCTTATCAATATTTCTAAGCACATAGTTTGCTGGATTGATCAATGATCTGACCCACCTGCAGCTGTGCATATGTAGCTGCAACAGTGGCAAGTGGCAAGGTGAGCAGCATGCTGCGTATGCCAGTCAAAGCGCCCTTGACTCCTCCATCATTACTCGTAGGGGGCGGAGAGCGGGGAAATGGGAATGGGAAATTTGATCGCACACACGACGAGCAACACCAACAACAACAACAGCAACAACAACAACAACAATGAGAACACAGCAACGACATCAAACAAAACTGAAAGGTGGCCCATGGCAAAAAAAAAAAAAAATAAAAAATAGGTGGTGCTGCGGTGGCTTGCCAATGAGGGGGAGGCAGCAACACCGCAACCTCTGCTTGCAGCAACAGCAGCAACAGCAGCAACAACAGCAACAACAATGTCGGCGGCGGCAATCTTTGATGTGCGCTTTGATTTCCGGCAGCGAGATAAGATTTTTTTTCGCCCCCCTGGCGCAGCGTATTGTCATTGAATGGGCCAGGCGGGGTTAGGGGTACAAGGTGAAGGGGGGAAGACAGATAGAGAGAGAGAGAGAGAGGGAGAGAGAGAGAGAGAGAAGGGGCAGAAAATCACAAATCAAAACGAATTGCAACAAATTTTTGTTGTTGTTGCCATTTTTTTCGCCTGGCAACGGCGCATCAAACGCATTTTGGCCAAGCGAAGCGAGATTTTTATCGCCGCCAACTGCAAAAGGAGGCGTTGCACATTGCCAATGATTGCTGGTGGAGGGGGTTACGGGATGGGATGGAAGCTATTCCCAAGGCAAAGTCAATGCCAAAACCAAATATACAAATAAATGCATAAAATGATTACGAAAATGTGCAAGGTAAATCATTTCAAGTGCCTAGGCATGTAATGTTGCAACACCTGTGGTTGCAAGTTCATCATTTTCTGTGTGTGCGTGTGTGTGCGTGTGTGTGTGTGAGTGCATGTGTTTTTAATTTGACAGAGCAAATAGGGGCACACTTCCGCAGCATTCTCAAGTGCCTCAAACAAAGAGCCACTAAGCTGAACTGAGCTGAGCAGAGCTGAGCTAAGCTGAGTTGAGCTCGAACCACTTTCAGAGTGATCTTTCAATTGTCATCAAGGCTAATACCCATGTAAGCCTGCCCCTTCACTTCCCTACTCGCTTCTCTCTTTCTCTCTCTCACACACACACACACACACTCTAACAATGTGTAGAGACAGAGAACGCAATAATAACAACAATAATACTCGACTACTATTTGAATACCCTGTACCTGTACTTGGAAAGGGAGTCACGACGTAGTGAGAGTCAGTCGACGCCATATATTATATATATTTTCGATCAGCATTATCTGTTTTCGTCTGTTTGTGCAACTCAGAGAGATTTATGAGATCTACATAGCTGATATCTTGACTTTAGAATTGTGCGCAGAACTTGCTTTTTAACTGATCGATTTCGGAGATCTTTCATAAATCGATATATATAAATTTTCAACACGATCCAATAAATAAGCAACTACAGTGAAGCCTCCAATATCGCGATTACAAAAATGAAAGCGTTTAAAATTGATGCTGAATAAGCACATTTGTGTACAAAAGTAAATCATTCACGAAGAGGGGATTCACTAGGTTCAACTGAGTGCAGGGTAATTTCGAGTCGGTCAATCCCTTTCTAACTTTTTGTATTTGGATAGTTACTCTCTCTCTCTCTCTCTCTCTCTCTCTCTCTCTCTCTTCTTACTCTACAGCTGTATGCAGTTTCATTCTTTGTTTACTGATTTTTTTGTTTGAAATCTGCCAGTTGTTTGAACTTCGTTAAAATTTCATCAAATAGATCAATCTGAGCTAGCTCCGTGTATGAGTGTGTGTGTGTGTGTGTGTGTGTGTTTGCTGTGTGGCAAGGCAATCGCTACCCCATAATAGCTAATGTCAGCACTTACACTTGCCCTCCTCGAATTCATCTTTTGTTTACATAATATAAATGCTCGTCACATTCTCCCCCCTCCCTCCCTTCACACTGTCTCCCTCTATATCGCTCTCTCTCTCTCTCCCCCACTCTCCCTCTTTGTCTCGTTTGGAGTCTCTGGTGTGGAGTGTTTTCATTTGCTGCACCTACGATTAACGCTGCGAGGCTTCTTTGGTTGCAGAACATTTTGCATTGTCTTCCCGTATGAATCTTGAGAATCACAGTCTCAGAATTTATATATATATATATATTTATATATGTATTTATATTCCTCTCATTATCCGTATTTGGATACTTGATACTTTTATAATTCACAGTTGCCAAATGGATATCTGTTAAATACTCTCAAAAATCAACATCGAATTGTGTACCTTGATTGTGTATTTCTATTGAATATTGGATCTATATAGCCAACTCACAGTTTACATATGATAGGTGATCGGTGATCGGTAATCGGTAATCGGTGATCGGTGATCTGCTCATTTGAGCACAGAGAGCAATAGCTGTTAGCTGGAAACTGAGTGGCTGGGAGAGTTTGACTGTCAGAGTGCCTATTAAATCACCGTATGCGCATCTTCAAAGAGTTGCGCCTCCAGTTGTGTCACCAGATGCCAACTGAACACACACGGAACACACACAAGACACAAGACACAGGCGAATGCATTTGCAGGTTGCTTCTGCTTCTGTCTCTGCCCCTCCTGCAGCACTTCAGCCCGGCTACATTTCAATCTCAAGTGGGCACTGCAACAATGTTTGCTCTCGCTGCTGTCAACAGCGACGTCTCTTTGCATCCTCATCCTCCTCCTGCTCAGTCTGCTCCTCATCTTTTACCCTCGTTTCGTCTTCGTGCTTATCTTCATCAGCGTCTTTTGGGCTTTGTCTGTCGTGTGTTTTTTCCTCCTTTTTTTGCTTGTGGCTTGTCGCTTTTTCTCAAGCGGACAGTTTGACTCTTGATTTGTTTGCTTGCCTATTTGCGCTTTTCCAATTGCCATTTGGCATGCATTTTCCATCAGCAGCATTTTCCACACCGTTTCCCAGTCCCCAAGATGCAGTTCCATAAAGCTGATGTTGTTGACAATCCATGGGTGAAGCACTCCCTTGTGCTTGCCGCTTGCTGTTTGGTTAGTTTTTGTATACCCTGTACCGATTTATGAATCGGCATCATCAACTTGCACCTGCATATGCAAAAGGCAGCAGCAGACGTCTCCATGCCCCCTGATCACTTAAATGTTTGCCCCTAATAGTATAAGTGTTGCAATTGCAATGTTTTCCATAACTTATCCAGTTAAGAAAAATATATCGATAAGTATCGATTTCTAATCCACTTTGGAGACTACAAGAGCTAGAGGCAACAAATATCATATTTCATTTTTCTTGCAACTCACATACAGATGTAGAAGAATATTTTTTATTTGTTGTTATATCCTGAACCCATTCAAAGTTTATTTCTTTTTATCGATAAGTCCCCCAGTCTTAGGAAACTCGATACATTTCAAATTTCCGATAGCAACAGAAAATTCGAATGCGAAGCACAGAATTTGTATACCAAAATTTACCTAAAAAATCGACTATTTATTGGCACCTGTCTGAAGGATATCTCCCATTCGAGCTGACTACATTTTGTACAGAGACTGTACTACAGCTACAGAGTATGTTTCAGTCTATATGCTATTACTTGTTTCTTATTTTTTTTGCACAGTTGCTGTGCTATTAACTAGTTTTCTGGTCGGCTGAGTTCAAAAGCGCTTATTAATCTCTGGTACTTGTGTTTAGTGCCTTTAAATACGTTTTGAGTACTTTATTTTAGTATGCTTGATGTTTTACCGACGCTGCCAAGTCACGATGTTTGTTTTCTGCTCACAACTCCTCTCTCTCTCTCTCTCTCCCTCTCTCTCTCTCTCTCTTCTCCCTTCATGTCTATTCCGACTTCTCCCTTCTCTCTACTCTAGTCGATCAACCCAACTAGCATCGATTGAGCATGACTTGAGCGTCGACTTCAAAGACTAAATCAGATTTTGAAAATATTACTTATTTATGTGGCAAATAAGACGTCAGTTTTACTTGCAACAAGTTGCCAAAATAATGCTGAAATATGGAAATAATTTAGATATTTTTGAAATTCTTAACCAACTGCAACTTACTTGATTCCTGATTCTACTTTTTCACTCCCGAACGGGGAGTGCAATTTAATATGTTCAGCGAGGGTTCTGTGGGTGAGTGTGTGTGTGTGTGTGTGTGTGGGTGGGTGGGGGAGGGAAGAGTGTGTGTGTGTGTGTCCATATTAACAACAACTTGTGCTGAAGCCATAGAATTAATGCGATAATTACAATGCAAGAATCATTCCAAACAGTGGCCAAGCAGGCGGACGAAGTTTGTCAGGAGCATGTGAATTACCGCAACTCAAGCCAAATAGCCAGACAATGACAACAACAACAACTTGAACAACAACTGCAACAACTACAGCTAAAACAACATGACACATTGTGGCGTCTAAAGTTACGCCGTGCACTGGGAATGGCAATGGCAATGGCAATGGGAATGGGAATGGAAATAGTCTCTAGGAATGAGATTAGAGTGGCTCACAAAGCACAAAGCCGAATGTGAAAGAGTTGTTGTTGTTGTTGTTGTTGTTGTTGCCACACGTACTCGACAAATGTTGTATACAAAATGTGTCTGTCGGCATGTTGCCAATATAATCCACACACAAGTGATGATATTCATAGTTGCTAAGATTTTTATTTTAAATCACATAATACCAGAGTGTGGGATTAATCGTGTAGAGAAGTCGATTCGACTTAGTTTAGTCGCTACTCTGCTAGGGTATACAATCTTCGGTGTGCCCAAGATAGCTGTTCCCGCTTCTTTCCATTTGGTATAAGTATGTTGCCTTAGGTTGTTCAGTTCTGCTTCGACTTTAAAATATTAACAAGCATTGAGACAATACTTATGCTCAGCACTGTTGGAGACCCTCCGCTCTCTGGACAACTTACTATCCGGCTACTTTAGTTACACAAGCGCCCTTCGCATAATTTAACTATTAAAGACACAAACAGGCGGAGAAGAACAAGAGCATAAAGAAGACTCGCCTCAACTTGAATGTCCAAAACTAGATACACATATGTACCAAGTGAGTATGTGTGTGTATATACATATATATAGTATATAGTATATAACAAATGAAGTGCTCCTGTACGAGTATATGGGATAAGAGATATGGGTTAATCTGTTGCCATAAATTAACCACTAGAAACCAATGATATATATATCTATAAAAAAGCTACCTTATAGCATATATAATCTTGATTCAGGTACTACACGTACCCAAAGTTAACTTAACGAATCCCGACGGGATTTGAATTATATAGGAGTATAAGAACTGAAGCCAAGAAAGACACAGTTAAGTTAAGAAGTAGAGCTGAGCAAACCATAAACACTGATAGATTATGTAAAAGTGATTTGTTTAAAAGAACTTCCAAGTTGAACTTGCCTCTTGTTGCATCCACTTAAAACAATGCGAGAGCTGCTCTATTGTTAATGTCTCGAGTTCCGCTTAAATCGTGCATCTGCAAGTTGTTGGCCAGCGATTAGGTTCACAATTAGCCCTATCGCATAATAGAACCAATTGAAATTGATACGCCCGGCAGCGAGGCAAGTAGCCAGGTAACGGAGCCTGGCGCTTGCCAGGATATCGCAGGATATGAGCACAACAGCAACAACAACAACAAAGGCCACTCAACGCAAAGTGGACTGGCAAACAATAAAAGCAGTAAAACACCACAAAAAATGAAAAGAAAACTGAAAACCAAAAAAAGATGTTTGACAACCCATCTGCAAGCACAATATGAGATATAATAATGGATATTTGGCTATAGCCCCGGCTTGGCGTCCCAGTCTCCTCGTAGTATCAAACGAGGGCGCGCCAAAAATAATTTGCCATATCCTGCGTGCAAAATTAAGAAACGCAAACAAAAAAATAAACATATTTATTATATACATATATGTATATACATATATATATATGATCTATCATATATGGTCTACATCAGATCATAGATCATAGATCAGTTGCCACACAAGTATTTCAGTTAAGAGCTGGGCTCCATCGTAGGTGAGTCATTTCTTGAGGCGATCCTCAAACAATGTTATGATGTGGCCGTACTCTGTTGGTAAAGGATGTATGTGTGCGAGCAGACATACATCAGTGAAGATGTATGCGTGCCTGTATGTATGTATGGGTGTGTGTATGTATGTGCATAAAAAAGCAACTCATCATCAGAGGCGGCGGCGGCAAAAGATCAAAGATTCTCTGGGGTGCTAATAAAGTTGCCAGGGCTACAGAGCAGCGCTATTGTTGTTGTTGTTGTTGTTGTTGTCGGAGTTTTTGTTGTTGTTTTTGTTGTTGTTGTTGTTGTCTGCGGGAGCGATGTGTGTAGGTGCTAATTTAGCGACCCCCCGCACAAATACTGAAAACTACGTCAACTGCGACGGCGACGGCGACAGAGACAGCGACGACGACGACGACCGCAACTGCGACTGCGACAGCGACTGCGACGCCCATGGAATGGGCTGGGCTGGTCTGGCCAAAAGATTTGCACTTTCAAAAGAAATAAACTTCAGATAAGAAACTAAATGTCAAAATTATCTACACACATGGATTGAACGCATTAAAAAGAAAACAACAAAAAATAGCAGAGGACGTAAGATTAACCATGCCCCTTCCCACACCCCCCCTGCCACTCCCCTTTAAGGATGAGGATGGGGCTTGGGGCTTAGGAGCGGCAGGCACAGCCAAAGTGCAAATATGTGTAGGCAAAAACCACAAGAGCTGTCGGTCTGTCCGTCTGTTCGTCCGTCCACACAACAAACAAGAAGCAGAGGCGAAGAGCGGACAGCAGAGAAGTGGAGAAGGGGGAGATGGAGAAGGAGAAGGAGGAGCAGCAAAGAGGAGCTGAATGGTTGACTGGCTCGCACTGCATCGAGATGCCAAAGTGCATCAGGCACTAAAATGCAGAAAATTGAAACAGGCTTTTGAAATGAAACGAAAAGCGCCGCACAGACGCCGATTGCAAGCAGGTGTGGCACAGGGGTGGAGGGGGAGGGAGAGGTGTAAGGGGGGCTTGAAGGTACTGGCGAATCAAGAGCCAAAAGGAGAGAACACAAAGAGTCAATTAATTAGTAGATGGAGCCATGATTATCGCTATATTAACATTGCAGCAGTGCAACTGCAGCAACAACTTCAACTTGAGGCCCAAGTCAATGTGGCAGGCTGCTGCCATTTACTTAAGATAACCGCACGTGTGGCATGGGCCAGTTGGGGCAGCTGCAGCTCAAGATTAAGCTGACAGTGTGTGCTTTTGGGCCTTCTGGCATCCAAGCGGAGCGTTCATTAAATGATAACAACATGCGGCAACAACAGCAACTGCGGCAAATGCAACAGTGCCCACCACAGTGATAAGAGGCTAAGAGAGCCAACAGATAGCGGCAGCAGCAGCAGTTGTTCTTCTTCTTGGGTTAGCTCCTTTGAAATGCAACCGCTGACGCACGCTGCAGGTAGTGAGTGGCAAGAATAAGAGCAGCAGCAGCAGCGGCAGCAGCAGCGGCAGCAGCGGCAACAGAGCTGCACTAATTTATTGAAATTCATTTGAGGCGGCCTTTGGGCCAGAAACGGCATGAAAATTAAAATGGATATGAGAATGTAGTTCTCAATGCAGTTGCAATTGCAGCATGAGCATGAGGCAGCAAACTGTGGCAACTTGTGCTGCATCATTTCCAGGAATTGTGAATCATAAGTGACGCCGCCGACGACGATGCTGACAAGAAAACCAAGGAAAATATTCTTGAAATCTCGATAATAATAATTAATTGTCAATTTTATAATACAAAGAATACGTGATTTCTTTCAGTGTAGGAGTGAGCTGTTCTTGTAGATAGATATATAAATGTCGAAGCATGAAAAATCCGAAACCAAAAACTATTCTAGAATGAAGAAGTTTGTTGATGAGAATTAGAATCTTTGGTGAGCTTGTGGCAGTTGTGGCAGTTGCACTGATGAGAGTTGCAGCCATAAACAGCATCTGCAACAGCATCAATAACTGCGACAGAATGAGAGAATGACGGTGGCCAACAGAAGCTGTAAATGGAATATGATTTAAATGCACAATACTTGAGGCGCCACAGCGGGCACACTGCCAACAGGCAACAGACAACAGACAGCAGACAACAACAACGGCAACAGCAACAATGCCACAAGCAAATGTTGCATTCAGCATAATTTATTGCGCAATTTGGCCAAGAACAACAACAACAATAAAGCCAAAGCTAAAGCAACAACAGCCAGAAATCAGAGCTTAGCTTATTTTAATTTTATTTTTATTTTCTTAATGCATGCAGACAATCGAATACCCTTTAAGGGCTCCAAGTTACTTAAAGGATGATCAACCTATATTAATTTGGAATATACTTTTAATGGCCAGGCTACAAATCTTTCGAGGCGCTCTTAAGCAAATGGACAGCACTGTGGCAAGAATAATTGCAGTACTACCTGCTTGCCTAAGCAATAAAATTGAGGACTACTAATGAATAACAAACAAACAAACAGACAAACAAACAATCAAACAAAACTCAGACAGCAAATTGGCCAGCTAATTACGCAATCGGAAATTGCACTTCACTCTAATCCAAAGAGGATCGGCGGGATACGAGCCGTAATTAATGCTGAGAAGCTATAAAGCGGTTTAGTTAATGCCAGGAAGCCAAGCTCACTTACCTCTCACTCACTTGCATAGGGTATATCTATGACTGGCAACAATGCTTTATTCTAATTCCGATGTTGCTGCAATCATTTTCACTTACAGTAAATTTGATGGTGCAACAATCCAAAACAAACAGCGATAAGCCTGCGAATCCTCGACTGATGCCCAGTTGATACTATGCAAAAGGTAAGGAAGCATCAGCAGTGCATACCCTGTAAAACATAAACATAAATATGCTCGCTACTTGCCACTTACACTAAATGAATGACAAAATCATTACTGTGCAACATTTTAGAGGAGTCTTATTAGAGAAGTAAGAAGAAGCTTAAACTAACATATTTAATTCTTGTCTTAAGATTATTCAATCAAAAATGCATTCTTGATTATTATTGACACTTACAAGTTGGTCATGCCGCGCTGTTGAGCATTTCATTTGTACAGGGTATACAAAGAAACAAAATCAAACACTAAACTGCGCTTTGCATGCACGTAATGAAGATGATGATGCTCAGACTGAGACTGAGACTGAGGCTGAGGCTGAGGCGTCGGAGAATGACACCAGAAGGGAGGGGTAGAGGGAGAGGGAGAGGCAGTCGAGGGAGGACGGGAACGGGAACGGAAAAGGCAAAATGCGAACGGCAGCCGCTTCGTCCAGGAATCGATTTACGTCTTCTGCGAAATATTCATTACAGCAAATTTGTGCTGGGAACCGTGAAGGGATGGGGCCAGAAGAATGGGGGACTGGGACTGGGAAACTCAAAGGAAGATATGAATATATACTCTTTCTTTCTCTCTGTTTCTCTGTATGTCTCTCTCTCCCTTGCTCTTTCTCTTTTTTGCTGGCACGGCTGGCTGCTGGTGTGTCCAATGCGTGCAACATGTTTCTTAACTTTTTATGCGAAATTATCTTTTGATGTTATTATGCATTATGAGACTTTAATGTGCGCAGTTCCTGTGTCTTCTTGCATTTAATTTCGTTGCATGTACAGCATTGTGCAACTGCAACGGCAACGGCAACTGCAACAGGAACAGGTGTGCAGGATGGGGCACAGAGTATTTGTGTACAAAGTATTAATGGGCACTTATCGGCACGAGGAGAAAGAAAGAGACAAAGACAGTGAGAGCGGGAGCGAGAGCGATAGAGAAAGATAACATTTTCATCCAAAGAAAATCTAAGTCTATCAATCGCAATGAACATAATAATAATGATGATAATGATAATACATGCTGATGACGACTCAATCCAGGCAAATTGAGCAGACGAACAGACAGACGGCCAGACAACCTGAGCAGAGGACAAGAGACAAAAGGAATAGGTTCGAAATGGGACCGATCCACAGCAATCGAGAGACCCAACTCAAAATTGAATGCACGTTTTTTATTTTAAATATTTTTCTTCTTTTCTTGGTTTTTTTCTTTTTTTTCTTTTTTGTTCTCTTTGCATCTCTTTCGCTTGGCGTATACCTGTTTCAGCTCAGCTCATCTCAGCGGTGTTGTTGTTGCTGTTTTTATAGTCGCCGTCGCATGAAATATTGCCCCGAAGGGCGGTACGATTTTGATGCATTTACAACATTCAGGGTGTTGGTAATTATAGGGAGTTTATGTCTGGAAGTTTCCTTTATGATGGGCTTTTTATATTCCAGCTTTTTTTGGCTTGTATATTCTTCGTACTCTTGTCGTTCGTGTTGTTTTTATTGTTGTTGTTATATTTTCGCTGTTGATTGCTGAATTAAGTTGGTTAGTTGACTCTGGCCTTTAGGTTTGACTTACTTAGCCAAGTTGACTAAGTAGCCAAAGCGAAAGCAATGATTACAAATGATTTTCGAGTGTTGAACCTGAAGAATAGTAGCTAAAAAAAAAACAGCTTAGATATATTTATTGTTTGTCCTGGGAACACTATATTTAAAAATCATTAAAAGATTTTTATAATCATTTAATCCTTGTATGTAAAAACCAGCTCACGTAGCTCTGGTAAATGATAAAATTTTGTTGCTAAGTTTTTCAAAATTCAACCGTCATAAAATAATGTCCATTTTGTAATTGCGCGCCCAGAAACGTATGGATGTGCACTGTCGACCAACCGCCACAAATATCGATATCAGAGCACTGACAACTTGTCGCAGCCATGAGTAATAAAATATCGATTGTGCACTATTGCTCTTCGATTAATTGCCTCGAAGTTCTTCTTCCCCATTAAACGTGAATGCGAACGCAATTGAAGCTCACGTTTTTTTTTTTGCGAGGTGTTTACGAAGTGGTGAATCTACAAAGACGCTATAACACTTGATGTACAGCGCATATTGCAAAATCTAACTCAAGGTAATTCAACAAAAACAACTCCGATGCTGACACGATGAGTGTGCAAAAAAACTCAATACACAGCAGCAGAAATTGAAACGAAACCATTTCAACTGACTGTCCTGTCTTTCGGTATGTGTCGTTGTGTGTGTGTGTGTGTGCGCGAGTGCATGTTTTTGAATATATTGTGAAAAAAAGAAAAGAAAATAAAATTGGGTTGAGTGTACCCCTATCCCCTCTGCCCCACCCCTCACACCTATGCCCCCGATTCCAGTGTGCTTGTTTATGCCAGCTGCACTGTGGCGGGGCTCACACGACGACAACACACACGCAGATAGACTTATATATATATATATATATATGTATATATATATTTATGTATATATGTACATATATATACAAAGACAAAACACAACAATGCTGCTGCTGCTGCTGTTGTTGCTGCGAGTGCAGCCCAATATGGCAGCACATGAACTTAAACTTAACCTCAAAATGGAAAGAGCAATCAGCGCTTGCAAAGCTTGCTCTCTTCGGGAAACAGAGAGTCGCAGTTCGCAGAGTGCCAATGAACGTCTGCCTGAACAGATTTGACCCCAAAAACAGCAACAGCAACAAAGCAACGCGCACTCAATTACAACGAGCACGTTTCGAGTACAACAATAACAATAACAACGCAACAGCAACACTGGCAGCATCTACCAACTGCAACACGACTTGTCCGATCCTCGTCGGTGCAAACAAACAAATTGGCTGCTTGTTGCCAGATTCCGCCTCAATCTGTGTCTCCACGACGCATGTGTTTTTATCAACCTCTGAACTCAAAAATACATAAATCAGCTGTGAGGCGAACGCAGCCTGGTTTCTGTGCTGTACGGCCGAGCGGAAGGGGAGAGTTGTGCTGTGCTGTTGTTGTGCAGGACATTATAAAGATGCATATATATTTATATATATATATATATATATATATATATATATATATATATATGTGTATCTGGGACGCGCACTCGCAGTTGTCGCAGTGGTTTTTAAACTGAAATCATTTAGCATTTTCTGCTGTATTAATTATTACTTCACTTACAGCAGTAATTTTGAATTTGATTTAATTAGAAGCAAATTGAAATCATATCGTGAAACGAGAAACACCTAGCTGCAAATAGTTGATACGAACTAGAACAACAACAACGACAACAACAGAAACAAAAACAAGTTGCAGTTGCAATGTTGTTGCTTCCAGTCGAGAAGGATAGCCCCCAAACAGGTGGGTAGCATAAGGGTTGCAAGTGGCCGTAGCAAACAATGTTGTACATACAGTTTGAACTAGTTGTAGGTCAACGCTTGCTGGAATAAGCATTCGATGCTTTTCAAATTCAATAGAAGAAAGAAACCTTGCTGCGCACCCAATGAAAACTCGAAACTTGATAAGCAGTACATAGAATCGACTTCAAATCTGATGTCAAAATCAACAGCACAAGTTATAATTAGTCAACGCTGACAAAACAGAAATCAACAAAGAAAGCGAAACACATGCAAAACCAATACAAAACAAAGAACCAAAAGAGTTCTCAATGCAGAAGCGATTAGACAAAAGGAGCGGTAGGAAAATCTATAAACTGAACAAAAGGACAACTGCAAACGACGAAAATCACAGCAGCAGCAACAAGAATAGCAATAAGCGCAACCGTAATAAACTGAAACTGGTGGCGGTTAATGTGGTGGGTCTAATGCGCAGCACCTACAATTGTCTCGAGCTGGCCAATGACTGCTTCTTTACTACAGTCCACAACTTTTTCATTTCAGAGTGTGAGAGACAAGAGCCCGTACAGCCGCTGGGTGAGTTGAGTTGCAACGGCAACAGCGACAGCTACGACAGCGGCGCCATGGTAAAGAAACGCCAGACGGACAAACGGGAAAGCGCCAGCTCAACCGAATCTGGGGAGGAGGAGCTGTTAAATGGACATCAGCATCAACATCATCATCATCATCATCATTCGGGCAGTGGATCGTCGAGCAATGCAACCGTTTGCCAGCACATCAAGAAATCAGTGGATACGGCGCGACTGCGTCGCCAACTGAGGACCACTGGACTCCTCTTTGAATGCGGACAGTGCCCCAAACTGGATGTGAACAATGCGAGCAGCGGTGGCGATGTCGCTGAATGCGAATACGATAACACGCTCTGGCTGTGCCTCAAGTGCGGCACACAGCTGTGCGGCCGTGCACGCAACCAGCACGCCCTCCAACATCATCAGGTAATCTGCCGACGACCAGCGGTATATCATTATTATAACATGTGCCAATATTCCTCGTAGACACCCCATTCGGACGCGCATGCGCTGGCCTTGAACACGCGCTCATTTAAGATCTGGTGCTATAGCTGCGACAGTGAGGTGAGCGCCAAGTCGCGCAAGAATTTGCTCGAGTGCGTCGAGTTGGTCAAGCGTCTTGCCCAGAAGCCGCCCAAGGTTGTTGCCGCCACTTCCAATGCTGCAGAGCCGTTGCCGTACTTAGAGCGGCCGTCAGAGTCACTGATAGTGCACCCAACAGTGATCAAAGACATCGCGTACAAAATCCAGTTGACGCTGCAACAGATCAGTTCCATGGTGTCCACGGCGGGTGGCGAACCATTGCTGCCAACTGGTGGTGGCGAGGCAATACCGCTGCCACCACCCTTGCCACCACCACTGCCGCAGGCACAGGCAGTGCCTGGCATGGTCAAGCATGCGACAGCAGCAACATCAACTTCGACCAGCCAATACAAGCCACAGGTGGCGCCGTTGCTGTCATCCAGCACACAGCTGGACCGTTTGCCACGCGTCCGTGGCCTCATCAATTTGGGCAACACTTGCTTCTTCAACGCCGTCATGCAATGCCTCGCCCAGACACCCTTCCTCCTTGCCGTTCTCAAGGAGCTGGCCGAGCCAGGCGAAGAGTAAGTAACGCAACCCATCCAGAAATGAAGTTGTGCATGAGTCAAAAGCTGAGTCCGTCCGTCTGTCTGTGCCAAGCTTATCTCAGAGTCCATCAGTATTTTTCATTACCTTGCTGTGCATAATTTTGACTAGTTGTTAAGTGGATCCCTCGATAATTGTTGCTCTTCTTTTTCTGTTTTTAGATTTGAGCTGCCCGGCGGTAATTTCAGCTTTAAGGGTAAGGGCGACATCGAGCTGCCGACCATAAGGGGCACGCTCTCCTCGTGGGGCAATCTCACTGCGGCGCTGGCCAATGCGCTCGAGGAGCTGCAGTCCGGCGGCGGCGTCTATATGCCCGGCAAACTGTTCGACAAGCTGTGCGCCAAGTGTCCCCAGTTTACGGGCGGTGATCAGCACGATGCCCATGAGCTGTTGCGTCAGCTGCTGGAGAGCGTGCGCGCTGAGGATTTGAAGCGCTATCAGCGCGTCATCCTGCATAATCTGGGCTATAAGGATCAGGACATTAACAGCGTGTCCGAGGAGCTGCGCCAAAAGTGCAAGATCTATGGCAATCAGGCTGCCGATCGCATCCTGCGTCCGGAGCAAGTGTTTCGCGGCTTTCTAGTCTCGACGCTAACGTGCCAGGACTGCTTCAATGTGTCGTCACGACACGAATACTTCCTGGACATGTCGCTGCCCGTCGCCGTTGAGAAGCCACAGCCGCCGCAGCGTCGCAAAACTAGTCCCGAGCATTCGCCACCCAGCATGTTCTGCGCCAGCAACAACAACAAGAGCAGCGGAAGCGGCTTTGGGCACATCAGTGCCAAGTTTAGCAACGGCAACACGGATGTGATCTTCACGGAGCAGTCGTCTTTCTATCTGCACGCCGATGGAGGACAGGCTAAGTTGGGGCCGTCCAAGGCCCAGGCGAAGAAGGAGAAGGAGCGCGAACGCAAGGCGAAGCGTGCCGCCAAACACCAGCGCACCAAGCAGGCCCAGAAGCTGCCCATCAAACTCAACTTTAACGATCAGCTCAGCAACGATGCCAGCTCCAGCAACAGCAACAGCGGTGGCGGTGATCATCCTCACGCCAATGGCGAGCAGCTGCAGCAGCAGCTGTCCGGCTGTGGCGATGGCCAGGTGCAAACGCCGCTCTTCGCAGCGGACACCGATGGCGACAAGGCTTGCTCGGCGCCCTGGGGCGAGGGTCAACGGGCGGACACATTATCGCTGAGTGGCACCACATCGGAGCATACGGATGCCGATGTCGAGGACAATGTGGCTGAGGATTCGGCCGGGCCCGGACGCGGTGTCAAGTTCTATAAGGACAGCAATGGCAATGCTCAGCCGTTGGGCGAGAAGCATGGACATGGACACATCGAGCACATGGACAAAGACTCGCTGGAGGAGGACGAGAACGGTGAGTCAGCCAAGGAAAACCAACTAATCTTGCACACTTGCCTACAAATAATGTATATAGAAAAGTTGCACGATATATATAAGCCTATATGTACATACATATTATTCTGTTGGATAGGATCAGCATATCGATTCTAGGTTAAACAAGTTCATTGAATATATCGTAAAATTTGCGTTTGTTTACATATCTATATAAAAGTTGAATGTATCAGCAGCTTACATATGTCCATAACTAGATCGTAATATATATATATTTTATATGTATATATGTATATTTCAATTAGAGACTTCTTCAAAAATAACTCGGCATTTTCATAGTGATTTTTGCAAAAAGATTTTTTTTTTTTTTAATTTTCTTGTTATTTATTTTGTTTGTTTGCTAGCGCTATTCTACAGTTGATATATATGTATATATTTGCTTGATTACTGACAGAGACACATGCACATACATCATCATCATCATGCCTTCTCACTCACTCACTCACACTTTGCTAACGCTTGTGTTTACAGACTCGGGCATAGCCACCAGCCCAGCGCCGGCCACAACCACCAGCACCACCAGCAACAGTAACAGTAACAGCAACAGCAGTGCTATCAGTTCCATCGGGAACAACAAATGCAGCAAAGGTCCAGCCAGCAGCTTGAGTGCTGACGAAAAGAATGCTGCAGCAGCAGTTGCAACATCAGATGATAAGGATAATGAGAACGATGGGAGCACAGCGACTAGTCTGGTGAATGCTGGACTGAGCGAGGAGGGTGCATCGCTGATACGTCAGATGTCGGCGGGACAGCTGCAGCTGCAGCTGCAAATGGAGCAGCTGACGATGCGCGAACAGGAAAAGACGGGGGCAGGCCTTAGGCGCGTGCGCACCCAAAGCCACTCTGACTGGAGCACCACAATAGCGCCGCGGTATCAGTGCGAGGTGGGTGAATGTTCGGTGCCATCGTGTCTGAATAACTTTAGTGCCGTCGAGCTGATGACCGGACAGAATAAGGTCGGCTGCGAGAGCTGCACGCGTCGCATCAACGGCACCGATCCGCAGGCCAATTCGGTTAACACGAATGCGACAAAGCAGCTGCTGATATCCAGTCCGCCGGCGGTGCTCATACTCCATTTGAAAAGATTCCAGCTGGGGCCGCGTTGCGTCTTTCGCAAGCTGACCCGTCCGGTTACCTATACGATGCTGCTGGACATTGCCGCCTTCTGCGGCTCCAAGGTGAAGAATTTGCCCAACATTGATCGTAAGCAGAAGAAGCTGCTCTATGCGCTGTACGGCGTTGTCGAGCACTCGGGCGGCCTCTACGGCGGACACTATACCGCCTATGTGAAGGTGCGTCCCAGCGTGACGCCAGATGACAAGCGCTGGAAGTTTCTGCCGCACGGCAGCAAGGCCGAACTCGATCAGGACGATGAGCAGCTGAAGAAGCTCGAGGAGTCGCTGATCAAGAGCAAGGCGCGCGAGATGCGCAGAAAGGCCGAGGATGACAGCGATGACTTCACCAGCTCCAGCGGGAATGCATCCACCTCGGACGAGGCTCCGCCCGATCTGCTCCAGAATGGCATTAACGATAATGAAGACGCGTTTTCAAAAACAACTGGAACTGCAACTGCCACTGATGGTGCTGATGCTGCCGCCAGAGATCAGGCGCCTGGCGAACCAGACGAGGCGGCCAATATTCAGGCACCGCCCGGCAAATGGTATTATGTATCGGACTCACGCGTCCAGGAAGTCAGCGAGGAGGCGGCTCTCAAGGCACAGGCCTATCTGCTGTTCTACGAGCGCATCTATTAAGCAAATGCCCCCACTCTCTGTCTCTCCCCCTCTCTCTCTCTGCCACTCGCAATGGTGGAGAGAGGACATATGTCCAGCGCAGCCGGGAGAGGGCGAAAGATAGACACCATCATCCATCGTTCCATTAGCTCTTAGCAAAAGTTTACATTTTAGCTACACATTTTTACATATTTCTTTCGAATTTGTTTTGTTATAACCAGACGAGGCGGTTAATGTTCAGGCACCGCCCGGCAAATGGTATTATGTATCGGACTCACGCGTCCAGGAGGTCAGCGAAGAGGCGGCTCTCAAGGCACAGGCCTATCTGATGTTCTACGAGCGCATCTATTAAGCAAATGCCCCGACTCTATTTCTCTCTCGCTCTCTCTCTCTCTCTCTCTGCCACTCGCAATGGTGGAGAGAGGGCAGATGTCCAGCGCAGGCGGAAGAGGGCGAAAGATAGACACCATCATCCATCGTTCAAAAGTTTACATTTTAGCTACACTTTTTTTTACATATTTTTTTTAAATTGTTTTGTTATTCTCCTTGACTTGCATTTTGGACACAACGGGAAAAAGGACAACGAAGATGATGGACTGAAAAGTGACACAGAACTGAAGAGTGGCAGAAATGCATTTTGGTTTTCATCAAGAACGGCAGCATGCACTAAACGCTAACACACACACACTACAACACACACACATAGTACAACACACACACATAGTACAACACACGCTTAACATACACATCAAACATATGCCCGAAAAGATAAAGGCATTTCACATACAACACACATACAACACACATACAACACACATGCAACACACATCCAACACACATGCAACACACATGCAGCACACATACAACACACATGCAACACACATACAACACACATGCAACACACATGCAACACACATGCAACACACATGCAACACACATCCAACACACATGCAACACACATCCAACACACATGCAGCACACACACATCTAAATACAACAAATTAAAATAAATATGATTATTTATTTGATTATTATAATTGATTACTAGCAATGCGAGACCATGCTATTCGGCATACATACGTTTACATAAGCAAGTGCAAAAGCATGGCAATGGCCAACTGAAGCAGGTCGACGTGTGACTTAACTTAATTTGGAAATGATGCCTTTTATCTGATTTGTACATTTGATTAGTCCTAAGTTAGTCGCATACATATACATTTGTAGTCTGTAGTCTGTGGTCCAAACTGAATACGCAACGATTGCCTCACAAGAAAGACGAAACGTTACTTAATAAAAGAAAAGATGACACAAATGGAAATGGAAATGGAAATGAAGGAGAAGCAACAAGTCACTTTTTTGTCGTGATGCGTTGCCTTCGATTTCCATGCGTGTCTCTTCCTCGAAACTGATTTGCAATAAGTTGAAAGTGTTTCAGTTGTATGATTTACAATCAACGAAAACCTCCCGAATTGCTCGCTTCTGCCAATATATATATATATATATTTAAATGTATACCCAATAAAAATGAATACACTCACACACACATATATATGTGTATATGTAGGCATTAAGTCAATGGCTATATTCTATGCGTGAATGCATTACAAAAAGATATATATATATCTTGATCCATGTAGCAAGAAATATTGAACTTCCGAAATTGTTTATGGAGTCTAGAGAAAAGAACAAATCGAACTAAATAGTCTGCACTTATGTATTTATACACATTTATCTTACGACTTAGGTTATGAAATTCAATTTAATTTTAATTATATACATATATATATATGGTATATAGTAATATTCAATTTGAATTATATATATAGATGTTTTTAATTACTGTTCATTCGTTTAAGCCATTTGGTTCCATCATTTGTATCTCGTCTTGACCTTTTTGTGTGTAGACGCGAAGTATGCTTTATAAAAGATAAACTTCAGATTTCAAATCGTGTAGCGAACTTTTTGGTGTTTGAGACCAAAGTATACATCTTGGAGCCAAAATGTATCGCTGATGCGAAAAGATTCCATATATAGAACGATAAGATCAACATCCGCATGTGCTTCCTAAAAGCGTCAAGAATTTCGAGGATCTAAATGTTAAACGAAGCGGAAACGGAAACGAAATGAGAAATAAATAAATACAAAATGGCTGCTGTCTTCGCTAGCCCTAAGACATAACATTTTAGTTGAATGTGTGGCGCAAGCCTAGAGAAGCGGCTCTTGAGAGCTGTGCAACACCTTTCGAATCTGCAAGCGATTATATCGTTGTTTCCTTCCATATAAATGTGTTAAAAAAATGACAAAACCAAAACAAAAATCAAATAAAAATACACGAAAAAAGAGCCTAACTTTATTATGTACACAGACGGCATTATACATACGTGCATACATACATACAACGTATGTGTTGTGTCCACCAATTGAACAAGTAAATTTAAATGTAAGTGTAAGTGTTGGACTAGGAGTGATTCTTCAGGAGGAACTCGTAGACGTAGTCAAAGGCTAGCAGCATGATGGCACCACCGGGGCCCAGGCGCATGATCTTTGGCACCAGGCCCTTGTAGAGGGCGCGATAGCCCTCCTCGCTGTAGACAATGCCGATTGTCCTCAGGGTGCTGCGATATTTGATCTCATTGGGCACCGGCTGCGGTCCCTGGATGCGCGACTTGGCCACATCGAACGGTATGTTGACCAGGCAGCCAAGCGTGCCGGCCGTAAAGCCAATGGCCACTTTGCGCAGGAACTCCCACACTTTGTCCTTAGGCTCCGGCACCGCGTTCTTCACGCTATGAAAGAACCCAAAGTAGATCATGTTGAAGACACCATTGCGACCCATGGTCGCCGTGACGCCCTTGTTCAATCCTCGCAATCCAAAGCCATCGCGTTTGACGATCTCACGCGCCACTTCAAATGTGCCAGCGCCTTGGCGCTGGCGATTCGCCTGCTGTGCCACCTTGACCACCTCGAAGGGATTGACGGCAATCGCCTCCAGCAGACCGGCCGTCAAGCCCGCCATCGAGAAGGTAAATGGCGTCGGTGTCGGCGATCCAAATAGAAAATATTGTTTCGACTGCTCGAACACCAAAAACTTGATGGCCCTCTTTGGCGTCTCAGCCAGAACGGGTGGAATCAGACCCTTCCAATATGATGCCAGGCCCTCCTGCCGATACATCTTGGCAAAACAGTCGAAAACCCCATTGTAGTGCGCCTGCAAATGGGATTCGAAATTCAATTCAATGTGGCACAGCTAGAATGTCTCATCGAGTGTGTGTGTGTGGGTGGGTGTGTGTATGCATCTATTTTGAAATTGTGGCAAATATTACTTCAAAGCGTTTAGTAGGAGTACAATATGGCTATTAATCATATATGTATATTTTAGTATCAAAGATTTTAGTCAAAGATTTAAATAAATGTGCCCGAAATGTGCGACTAATAATTGTTGCAGAAGTTCACTGTTCAACATCAACAGGTTAAGCATGCGCCAACAACGATTAATCTCTCGTTCAAAATACTGATTATATATATTCAAATAATCTGTGAAGGGGTACACAAATCTGGACTGACTGCTGTCAGCTAAAAAAAAACAGAGCCAAAAACACTTTCACTTACAGACACTACTACTAAGACTGTAGTGTTAGTTAGTCTTTGAATGTGGCATGCGGCTTGATGACAATAACAATACGATAATCACTTGGCAGAGATAAGTTCAGTTGAGTCTATATAGATGTATGTATATATGTATTTGTGCGTCTATGTATCTTTATTAATACAATAAACTTTCAACACTCATCAGCTGTTAGTTTGTTTGGTCTTATCGAATAGCTATATATATATATATATATATATATATATTTGGTTTGATTTTGACGAAAGTATTTCTGTGCTTCAATTAACCTTGACACGACCTTTCCAAATATCTAGCATTAAGTAATAAGCGATAAGCATGTTTCTTGTTGGCTCATTTTGCTCAGCATATCAGCTGTTTATATCTCCCTCACTATCTCTATTGCTTTCGGGTCTGGCTATAAAAGGCGTCTGGGTATGGGTGTTATCAATAAATATACGAATGTTGCTCATATCTGGATCTAAGCGAAGGTTATGCACAGGCCGCTGAAGCCGAACGCTTTATGTCTCAGTCTGAGTCTCAGTCTCAGTGTCTGTCTCCCTCACTCACTCGCTCGCTCTCTTTTTTTGTTTTTGTTTTTGTCAAGCGTTTCTATTTACATTTGATGTGAGAAACAAGCTTTTTGCAGCTGATTGCCAACTCGTATTTGGCAGTGGAGGGAATGGTGCAGACTTACCTCTACGGCGGTCGCGCCGGCTCCTGGAATGCGCTGGATTTGCATGCGCGTCTTCACTACGTCGAGAGGCTGCATGATGCAGACTTCCAGAAATCCGGCAGAGCCGCCGGCTAATACCTGGAACACAGCTCTGCGCCCCGTCGATATTTGAGGGGATTGCGTGGGCTTGGCAGCCATTTCTTAGTTTTCTTATCCGTTTTGCTGGCTGAAAAACAAAATCGATAAAATCTGGCGCGCCTAAGTGTAAAAAGTATGATTTTACGACTTTTCTCAAATTCGAAAAGATAAAGTCTCGGCACACATGTTTTTTGTTTGCACTCACAAAGTTTAAAATGCAACGCTCACTTTGTTGCCAGCTATTCTCTCTCCAACAGCAACTACTTCTAAGCTCTCAGGCCACTCAAACCACAAAACAAAAATAACAACTCAAATCAGAATTGCAAGCCTCCCCAAAGCAGCCGGCCGCGCTCCTCGACAACTCGACAACTCAATTCGCACTGCGACCGGGGGGCAGCCGAATTGAATTGTGTGCCGAATGTGGTCAGTCCCAGTTCCACGGCTGGGGCTGGAACGGGAAGGGAGGGGGAGGCGTGCGAAAAAGCTTTCAATAACGCTGCTGCCTTCGCTTGCTGGAAGAGCTTCTCGCCTGCTATTACTGCTGCTACTCCCACCTCCATACAATGATGAACCGTAGCTTTCAAAACAAAAGCTTTCAATGGCGATCGACAACCGTCTGGCATGCTCTCGTTTCTTTTTCTGTTTTGTTCTGATTCTCTTGCTCTCGCACAGCACGAGTGAGAAGAGTTCCAGCTGAGCCAAAAGCTCATTCGACCAAGAAGAGTGATTGGTGCATAGCAATACGATTAAATATGGATATGAACATCAAAAATTGTGAACTAGAGTATTTGATTTGATGTGAACATGGTGATATACAGCAATAGAATTGTACGATAAGCAACCACTGTGGCCTTGCTGTCGAGTGCAATTGTGGATGTAATATGAGGAAGAAGAAGGCGTCACTGACCATGTGCAAAGCACTTGCTTCTCTTATTTCGCACAAATATCGATATACAACTATATATACATTTTTATACATATGTGTATATACGCATGTGTCTGTTTATATTTGACACTTTTTTATTTTTTGATAACTTTAACAGAGAGACTTTTGATGCTATAATATTGTTGTAAGATGTGCGCAACATTAAAGGAAACTTCTCCGATCCCATGCAGTACATTTATTAATTGGCCGATAAATCGGTTATATCTGTTATATCCTCAGTTTCGAAGCAATCTTGGCTGTACTTGGATAACTTCCAGCCATATGTCAAAGCTTTTTCGCTAACCAAATTGACAAGCTACGAGTGCTCTTAGGTTATAAATAATTTATGAAAAACTGATTAACACATGAGAATACTCGATTGGGCTTTTGAACTAAATAATTCAACTGAGACATGATCAGCTGAGCTTTGATTGGTGAAAATGTCGTCTTACTCACGGCTATCCGTAGATAATTCGAAATATTCTCTTTGTCTAGTTGCCGTTCTTGATTATCAGCAAAATCATTAGCTCCGCACATAAAGCGTGACACCTAATTGACGCGATCGCGTCTATCGCATCCATTAGATAGCTAATCCCTCTGGTAAATGTCAGGAGACAGCGGCCACAATCTGCACCCATGTCAACTTGTGGATCGGTACTAACATACCAATACATATATACATACATATATAAATAGGAAGAAGAAAGACAAACGAATCGTTTGACATTTATGTATGCATATGCAAGTGTGGATGTGTGTGTATGTGTGTGTGTGTGTGTGTGTATCTGTAACTGTCAGGTCGCAAGTGTATCTGGATGCAGATGCATCTGTTCATCGAGCTCGGCCTCTTGATTAGTTTATTGTTTATTGCTCATAGTGCGCTGTATGCGGCGCATCAATCAGTTGATGGAGGCAGCGGCACAGCCCCAAGTTGATGTTGAAGGAACGAATATGAGTTTTAGTGCCCAGGTAAATACACATATGCATATGTATATAAATATATACATATATAGATATATATATATGTATATATATATCAGGTCGCTAAGTGAGCGATGCCTATGTATCTGCATCTGTATCTGTATCTTTGTGGCGTCTTGTGGTATCTGTGTGAAAGATTGAGGACAACTTTCATTTGCATAAAATGCATTTTATAACAAATTGACAGAACAAATTGTTGGTGTCAAAAATGCGTTACGCTTGGCTGGATTCCCCATCTACTCGGTCGCATCTCCCATCTCTCCGCGCTCTGTGATTTAGGTGCCCATCTTAGTGTCTTCTTCTTCTTCTGTGCTCCATGCTTTTGTCTTATGTCTGTCCAAATATTTCTAGCTGTTAATTAAAGGCACGAGTTGGCTCGATGTGATATTAAGATAATGTGGAATTTTCGAATACCATATCGAGAGATCTCCCAATGAAAAAAACGAAAACGAATAATGCTTTAATTTTCTGGATGAATTTAAAACGCATCAGAGCCCATTAAAAGCTCATAAAGTCAAGGGAACCCATAAAGATACTTTTAATTTTAAATGATCTAATTATGTTGTAAAGTCACGCAATTGATTGGAGTTCGAGGAGAATGGGAGACTGAGAACCCATTTGCAATGATATATGTGAGGTAATATCGTTGTGGCTTAAACTGCCGGCTAAGCACAGCACTTAATAATCGATATGAATGAATGGAAATACATTCAGGCCTGTACATATGTATGTACATATGAATTGACTATGAAAATCATTCTCAACTCTTTCACACAACTATTTTCGAGGCCTGGCTGGAGATCGAAGCCAGCTCAGGCAATACCGGAGGCACCGGCCAGACAGAAAGATGCACAGGTAATCTAGCAAAATGATTTTATTTTTTGTAATTAGCCAGCAAAGAGAGCCAAAGACAGACAGACAGCGAGAGAGAGAGAATGAGAGTGAGAGAGAGAGAGAAAGAAAGAGAGGAGAGATCAAGAACAAGAGCAGGCACCAGCAGAATATATATTTTTGGTTCGGTTAGCGCCGATTGATCGATCAAAGCTGCAACCCAACCAAACTAATAAATCATTTTTCCATTCTCATTTCCATCATTTCCATCATTTCCACATTTTCCCCCAAGTAAAGTGAGAACTCACGACCAAGAGCCAAGAATAAAGCACCACCCGTGGCCGTCCAATTGTCTGTCAAAGGCTATTAACCCCATTTTTGGCGGTGCTCGTTCCACTTGTTCCACTCTCCACTTTCCACTCTCCACTCTCTCTCTGTCTCTCTCTCTCTGTGCTCATGTTTAGTTTGTCAGTTTTCTCGACCACCCTCTTTTTACCTAGCAACTTGTAAGTTGCCCAAATTGTTTTTCCAAACAGCGATCACTAAAAATCGAAAAATGTGGAAGCGTGGAGCCAAATGTGAAACAAAAGACCGAGAAACAGGCACTTTGGCTTGGACAGCATTCGAGATTCCCATCGGAATAGAGCAGAACAGAACTGAACTGAACTGAACAGATTTGTTTTGATCGTCCAACTCAAGCCAAGCACAAACAGACTGTGGCATGCCTCGGACTCGATGCTTGAATGGAGGCAGGCTCAGGCACATTCCGACTGTTGCCGCTAACCGCAAGAAAGCAAATCAGTTAGAGTGTTTTGATTAATGTCAGTTTTGACAGCTGTCCAATATGAAGATCCCCCCACCTCCATCACAACTCCTCTTGACGACCAGGCTGTCTTTCTCTCCCCCCCCCCCCCCTCTCTCTCTCTCTAAGTGGAACAACTGCAGCCCATCTCTGCTCCATTAGCAGGCAGCCAGCCCAAACATCAGAAGCCAATGATTGTAGATTAACTTAACTCTAACATTTATTTGCTCTGATTGGGCTTTTTGTCTGGGTTTTCCCCGTCCTTGCAACAAGTGTTTGATCGACTAACAATTTAAATATTATTTATTTTCTTCTTGTCTTTGTTCTTAGCTTATTTTTAAAGGTCATTTGCGACTGATTATGATCAAAATTTCCGCATCTATAAAAGTAGAAAACAAGTGAAATGCTCAGCTAGAAATATTGGCTTGTAAATCATTTATCGATTGCATATTACAACTTTGCTGGAATTGAAGTTAAAAATTCCCAATTCGTATAATTGGTTCATGAACATATTCCAGAGTGTGGCATGAAAATTATGCATTAAAATCCGCAAAAACCTTTGGGCCCAAAATAAACTGCGTCTGTCACACAACAACGAAGTTAAAGCCATGTTGAGCTAAGCATAAACATGGCCAACAGAAAACCGCTTGAGCCAGCTTCTGGTGGCAGCTTGTAAACGTATGTGGATCAGCCCCACTGAACTTGGCGACCCGCTGAGAACAAGTTGGTCGCAATTTGGAGCGGGGCCGTCAAACGAAAGTACGATTTAGTTAGGTGAAGACCAGACCCAGAACTGTGCCACAATGTGGGCTGGCTTATTAATATTTGCTGGCTTATAAAGTCGCCAGTTGATTTGGCTCTTTTGGTCATTTGATTCAGCGAGCCACTTGCGAATGGAGGCCCTCAGCAGCTGTTGGACTTTGGCGCTGTTGCGCCTGCTTTGCGCACTTCATGGCACCTGGAGCTGGACTCCCACACGAATGCCCCATTCGCTGGCCAGCAGCTATTTGAATGCGGCACAGCGACCACTGTGGATACTCGAGGATGAGCTGATGAAGCGCCAGGCGGCGGATGGGCAAGAGGCAAACGATAGCGCCATCGGCATGCGACGTGGACTCGCTCGACGGCGCCAGGAACGGGAGCAGATCTATGTCCCCACGGCGATAACGATACGCCTGCGCTCGGATTCGAGCGACGAGCAGGTGCCGAAGCCTCCTCAGGCGAGACCCATTATCCTGCCCCACCGGCTCCAACTGCCCAGCAATTATATGCAGCAGCTTGGCGAGGCGCCACTCCTGAAGGGGAAGATGAAGGCGCTCCACTCGAAGAAGGAGAAGGCACAGCGACGTCGTCAGCCGCAATCTTTGCCCATTTTTGATAGTGCACCCGGTGATAATGCTCTGCCCACTTCCAGTTACCCGATCTTTGTGTACAATGGGAGCAGGGGTGAACTGTTGCTGAACACAATGCTGAGTGCCCGACGCTATCCCATGCAGGAGCCAGTGCCCGGCCAGGTGCTCTATCCACCTTCGACGCCCATGTTTCGGCCCAAACCGATCGTCGAGCGTCTTCGTCTGCCCGGAAAGCGGGAGCTGCTCAATCTGACGCTGATACCCTTCTATGCACACGAGGCAATAGCGGCAACAACTGTGGCAGCGACAACAGCAGAGACAGACGAAGATTCAGATCTTCTTGTGGCTGCAACTGAGAGTGCCAATGAGCCAATGACCACTCCCATGCCGCCCACTTCCTACGAGACACAACTGGCGAGCAGCAAGCGCAAGAGGAAGTCAAAGAAGGTGAAGCAATACAGTGCATATCACTCGCCACAGGAGGTGGTGCAGTGGCAGCCGTCGTTGCGCAGATCACCAGCACTGGAGGCGCCCGACAATCATCGTCCGCATCAGGATGCCACGACCAGCGAGGCCGCCACACAGCAACAGGAGGAGCAGCTGCAGCAACTGCTTCAAGCGGAAATTGAAGAGCCCAGCCAGGAGCTGCAACAGTGGCCCAATCAGATCGAGGAAACTACCAGCAGCAGCAGTGACAGCTCCACCTCCAGCTCTTCATTTCAGATTATCTATGTGGATGAGAGTTTGGAGTCTCCTTCAGATTCGCTGGCAAGCACCACAGCAGCACCACCACAACAGCAACAGCAGCAGCAGCGGCATAGTTCCCGCTTTGCTCTGAAGCGAGAGTATTTTGCCTTTCCCGTTTATACGCTGGGCAAGCTGTTGCAGCATCCCCGTCGCCAGGCAACAACAACGCCAACAATACACAGAGACACAGCCCGAGATCTGGAGCTCGACTGCCCGGTGAGCTCCAATGGGCATGACGACCACAACACCTGGTTTATCTTGAATTCGCGGTGAGTTGTCAATGGGAGGAGGGCGGGCGCTACTCTTGAGTCATTCACCAACTTTCCGCCTTGCAGCTACAAAGGACCCCATCGCAATGGCCACAGCAAGGATTCAACTAAATACTACACATCCAAGTATATACAAAGTGCATCCTCAGCAACCAGAACGTAGTCCAACTGGAATTTAGTCAACCTGCATGTGATCAATCATCAAATACAATAATTATTTTTTTTTTTTAGATTTATGAAATAAATTATGGTTTGCTTATCTGCTAAACTTATATCCATCTTTATGGCAAGTTTATGGCAATTTTATGGCAAGAACTTGGCAAAAATGTTGTTAGAGAGTGATTTCGCCATAGTTTCTCACTGATCTCGCACACTCTGAACCGATCTCGCAATTCGTCTGATGCTTACCTATTAATGACCTGACATGCTCATCACAATTACCTCCAACAAATTGTTGCAAGCTGTTCTTAACAGATCAAGCCACCAAACCTGATTACCTGAAAAATAGCCATTAAATACATAGCTAAACACCTCGCCTTTCTTAACGGCTCATATGCTGTGCTCAGCACTATCATTAAAACTCAAGTCTCATTAACACCTCAGTATATATATACACATATATACATATATATATATATGTATGTTTGTGTGCCTCTGCTGCCCTTTCTTATAATGCCATCAATAATACTCGGCAATCCATTGAAAATGTTTACCATCCATAAAAAATGGCAATAAATTCCTGCAGACACAAAGACGAGGCTTTACTCCCTTTTGGAAAGTTGTCATAAAATGCAGTTTTAATGATCGAGCAACTCAATCGTAGCCAAAGAACCAATTGTTGTTGTGCTTGGGTTCCCTATTGAGATTGCATAAGACACCAATGGGGGGGTAGACAATGAGAAGAGCTGGAAGAGCTGGAAGAGCTGCCAGAGCTGCGTGCAAAAAGTATGCTCAAGGGCCATTGGGGGAGATTTTCCAGCAACAACCAAATGCTGAGTGACCCAAATTCCGGAATCCAATACAGAATACAAATCAAATTCCAAATGTGTGAAAAGCGGGAAAATAAAGAGAGACAAAAAATAATCGAAATACAAATAAAACCGAGAAATAGTCATCTACAAATATTTATGGCTAATTCAATGGCTTGTGCCCTATTCAGGCAAAACAACAACAACAACAGCAACAACAACAAAAAAGCTGAAAATTATAATACACGCCCCGCCCCCGTGGGCCCCCGTCATTCATTCAATCATTTTGTCAATGATGGGGCTTTCTATTCTAAACGCATGTTCATTATTATTATTGATTTCCTAACTTATTTTTCGCTCTTACGACTTTTCAGTTTTTTCCAAGCCAGCAATTAATTTTCTCGCTCTGTTCTATTCCCAGCACCGCCCCGCCCCGCATGCCCAACTAATTCGACGCCCATGAAACAAAAGGAATGGAAACAAGACGCACGCCGTCCGAGCCGTCTTTCATGTCTAACGAACATTGCTCTGGGCCATGCCACATGCAACATGGAGGATGGAGTTGGAGTTGTAGCTAGAGTTGAAGCTGCAGTTGGAGTGGGAGAAGCAGCGCCCAATTGATCCCCCATCCCGGGCCCAGTTAGTGCCATCAGCTCGTATAAAAGCTCGGCCAGTGACTGTTTCTGGGTTTAGAACAAATGCAGCAGCTCACGCATGCAGACTCACGCGAACAACTCATTTAATACTTGACTCTTTTTTTTTGAAGTGTTGTGCTCCATTGTGATATCATTGCTAGCCGGCTCAGGACACGCGCACACACACACATACGCACAGGATATTCGAAGAGTGTGCGAGTCTTGTGTATTTTTGAAAACCGACCGAAAATGTGGCAATATTTTGTGGTATGTGAAATGTATCGAAAGGACGCCTGACAATTCAACAAAATTCAAAATAATATATATATAAACAGGATATATAAGGAAACACGAGTCGCAAGAAAATCAATAATAATAATATATAATATAATAATAATAATTTATTTGTTTTTACATCACAATTTGAACAATCTTAAGCTATGCACGAGTCGAACTACAAAGACTTTGACTATGACAACGAAACAATAATAAATATTGTTAATAAGAACAGCTGATACAAATTGGCTTACAGTTCTGACTGCTTAAATTGTAACCAGGCAGTAGAGTAGTACATCAATTTTAGATATGGCAGACCCACAGACACTTCACGAACTTGTTGCTATGTTTACAAGAAGTGTTTGATGCTGTTTTCAAATCATAACTATCCTCTTCCAAAGGCTTCTGAATCGCTAACAAAAATCTGTATAAAAATGTTCTAAAGTTGACTTGCTGTAATCCGTAATCCGTCTCTAGGATATCATCCAATATCGAACCGATTTTACTATCACTAGTTGATAAAGAGCTGGAAACAAATAAGGAAGAAATTGTTTGATTTGGCTTCGGCTACGACAATCCTTGCTCATTTAAGCAAAGGAAGAATAAAGTTGCACTCTTGCTTAGATTGTTCTTGTTTAGATTATGTTGTATTGTAATCCAAATTCCTATTGACAATTGGACTAGCTTAGAATAGGTACATCAAATATATTCCTTACACATTTCTTGCGTACACTTTGCCAAATAAACCCTTATTAATTTTGTAGTTTATCGCCGGCCTGTGCACTCTGCAATCTTTACCGACCAGTGGCTTTTGGTGGCCCAAGACGACTACGTAAGTGTGCAACTAGTTGGTTAGTTGGTTAGTCTTCATCTTTAATGACCTCTTTACACACTCATATAGGGAAACACCTCGCACGCAGGTGCTGCAACAGATCCCGCTCACCTATTTCCGCACCTACACGTATCAGCCGCTGACGGGCGGTCCCTTTGGTGTGCCCCTCTTTGGGTTTGGTGCGGCACAGACGCCATTGCTCTCTGGGCGCCACTACGATCCGTATGCGGTTACTAGCTATGCGGCAGCACGGCGTCACGATGTTGCTGCCCCAGCTGGCTACAAGCCGGACGTGACGCCACCCAGTCTGGCGAGTAGTACAACAACGCCAGTGCCGAGCACAACAACTACAACGACGACAACACCGGCGCCAACAACAACCACAACAACGACAACAACATCAACGAGTCCACTACCGCCGAGCACCAGCCCCACAGAATCGGGAGCAGCCTCATCATCGCTGCGCTACGGCGAATACAATGCGGAATATCCGACATATACGCGCCGTGTCAACAACTTCTACAATGCTCGGCCACAGTACCCTTATCCGGACTACTTCAACTACCAGCAGCCGAACACGATGTCGGAGAAAAGCGGCTCGCGCATTCAGTTCGTGCCCTGCATGTGTCCCGTCAGCATGCCCGGCATGTCAGCCATGTCTGGACTGAGCAGTGCCACCAGCACGGACAGGGACAGGCCAGTCAGCATCTCCATTAGCAGCAACCAGCCTGTGGTTGGGGTGAAGGGAGACGTACCGTCCTTGCAGGCGCGCCACATCGATAGCGAAGAAGCTGACCTGGACGAGATGGACGACGAGGATGAGGAGGACAATGCATCAGAAGCCGATGCCTCCTCATCAGCTGAGGCGGAGGATGTCGCCGTTGTCACAAAGCTCACCCTTGAGCCGCAAAACACCACACCCGCCGTTGAGTCCAACAGTGTCGTCTAGTTGCGCCCCGATCGCGCCCCAACATAGTATTAACTACGTCTAGACTGATTTGCGCTACTCCCTTGGGAGACCCAGTTCGGACGACAGTTTGTCATTTCTCCCCCTTTTTTTTTTTTATTTGTCCAAAGTAAAGTAGAACAAAATAAATTAAATATCGACTCGGCGGCTGATGCCGATCATTATTGTATCATGACAATGATAATGACACAATAATATCACAACCGCCAGTGGAAGTCTAGTTCTTAATAAATTATACAAACTGTACCAGACTCACAAATTAAGTAAAAAACAAAAAACAAGAACAAACACTTCGTGTACCAAAAACGCCTTTTTATTTTTGTCTGGTCGGAAATTGCTCAGCAGGTTGCTGTATAGGATAGCGTGTGCACCAACCACTTGCACAAATTAGGTTGCTGCATTTAATAATTGGTCTTCAAGAAAAATAAATGGCGGCATACTTTTAGGGGTACACATTCGACGAGGAAACTGACTGCAACTCGGCATATCCATGCAGATTCTCGAAGGACATGTTGCGTCAGAATCGCAAGGATCACCTCCATCAGAGAGCATTCAAGGATTGTGAGGCTTTTTAAAAGTCCAAATACTTGTGAAAATAAATATATCAAGCTGCTTAAATATACGGAGTGGTCGATGTCCTTTCACCAGTTGGCATCTTCCGACTACATTGTGGAAAATGAATTAAGGCGTGATTTGAGTTTTTAGACACTTATGTTTTGTTTTTTATTGGATCATATGATTCGTCAATTACATTCATACATATAGATAGGGCTAATACTTAGCGCTTTCTGCGCGATTTCAACTAACTTCTTTGCTTTCTAATTTCTCTTTTGCGTTCTTCCACTGCGCTGACTCCATATGGGATTCCTTCCTATGCTTGATTCGTTCCTATGCTTTCATACGTACATTTATGTAGTACTTGCATTTAAATTTTACTTCAGATTTTCTCTTTATCTTTTTTCTTTTGTTTTTTGTTTTTTGTTTGCCTATGCAGTTGCTGATCAATTAACAATTACAATTACATATATATCTAGATGAACTTGTGCATCGAGTGTTTGAAGTAAAAGTAAGTTAATATTAAGAAAAAAAAACAGTAAATCGTATTATCGAATAAATATATTCATATGAACTAATATCCGAAGTGGATTTACAATTTTTCCATATTTGAATTTATTTTGCATGCGCCGAATTCGTTTAAGGTCTAATTATCCAAATAATAATTATAATAAAAAAATATATTTACATATATTTATACATACGCATATATGTATGTAAGTAGTAAAATACAATTAATCAAGCGAAACATATATAATCAGTCAGTTTAAGTTATAGATGTACAATTAGACAAATAGTATACATATATATTAATTGTTGCATAGACATATACAATTTGAATTCTGCTTGCGAGTTCAACCATTTTATACTAGAGTTCATATTATCGATCTGTTCTTAGTTTTGCGCTCGCACTCATACATACTTGATGCCTGTGATTTCACCTGATCACCTCCTGCTTTCTCGGACACTATCCTTTTTAGTCAAACCACATCGTATACATCATACACAGGGTGTATGTGTTTCTACTGTGATGTGGCTGCAAAATACATTTAGACATTAGACATTTATATGTATGTAAGCGAATAAATATTGTAATTATTTCTATATATTTTCTTCGGCATTTCTGCTTTTCTTCATTTTCAACTTTCTGTTTTCTTCTTGTCGTTTCATCGTTTTTTTATGTTGTTTTTTTTTGTGTATGAGAGTGAAATTGGGGACAAGGGAATGATGTGTGTTGTTTTTGTCATGTATGTTGTTTGTTTGTTTTTTTTTTTGTTTGTTTGTTTGTGTTGGTTTAGCTTGCTTACGTTCTACAAATTGCATAAATATGGCCTTTAAGTATTTGTCAAGTAACACACATACACTTATTGATATTTCAAATACATGAAGATCTACGCCTCAAAAAAATTCATCGTCGTCTTTGCATTTTTCATCTCATGCGCTTATTAGATATGCAGTACTTGGGTATTTTCCTGTTCATTTTTCTTGTTTTGTTGTTCAACTTGTCCAATTTCTTCAATTAATTATTTCGTTATTTCCTCTCTATTCATTCAGTTTATCATTTCGAGTTAGGTTTGTTCGCTTTTGCAGTTGCTGCCCTATTCCAAATACCCTATGTTTTCACTTCAGGCAAAGGTAACAACCAATTGTTTGTTGTCCTTTGTTGCATCGTAGTATTATGCTCAGTTTGTGAGCTTGTTTTTTGTTGTTGTTGTTGTATTATGTTTGTAGTTGCTGTTGTAAATTAGTTAAATACTAAATATAATGAGATTGCGCAAGGCTAAAATTGAAATCATTCACATTCAGACACATCAATCAAGACACATTCATTCACACACTGAACACATTGAAGATGTTGACCAAAAAACAAAACCTGGCAGAAATGTATGTTTATCACAAGATTTTGCTCTCGATAAATGCCAGTTTTTCATATACAAAATAAATTAATTAACACAAAAAAAAAAATACATATTTAAATTTAAATAATCAAATAATAAAATAAGAATTGGGCTGGGTCAGTGAAACATTTCTTAAACTAAATGCTTGTAAATCTCAGATCTCTCATACTAATAACTATAAATTATACATACATAGTATATAGCTTCAAAATACAACTACAGCTTAGTTCTCCCCATAGCAGCGAATCAGCATTACACACACACACAGGAATTGATGTTGAAGCTCCTGCTGCTGTTGCTCGTGTTGCGTCTGTCTGGCTTAGACGAATGTCTCCCTGATGTTGTATTTGCTGCTATTGTTGAATAGATCTTACAACTCAGATGACCGTCAAACGAATGACGAGAATCCGGGCAATGGGGCCCGAGATCGTGCCATATTATTCACAATTATCTGGCCACCATTGAGACTCATTACGGCGCTACCCTCCGGCTCCGAGTCGGTGTAGCTGGAATAGTTGCGCACCGGCTTGGTCTTCTTCCACGATTGACGCAACGAGTCATTCACATTGGCATAATGATTGACGAACGAGTGGGGATCGCTGCGAACGCTCTCGTTCTCGCTCTCCGAGTGCTACAGTGGGTGGATACAGAGATTTGTATTAATTTGTTATTCACATTTTGCATCGAATGTTGCTACTCATACTCGAGCACTGACTTGAGATGCGTCAGAGCTGCTCACTTCTGATGGTTTTTCGGTGACACTGCTATCGTCCGGATTCTCATCGTAGCACTTGAGACTCTCCTCATCGCTGTGGTACGCAACCGAAGCGGGCGATGGCCTAGGAGGACTCTTACCCAGCTGCACACTTGTCGGTGGTCGGTTTGTCGATTTGCGTCCCAGGGTGCCCAAAGTTCCACTCCGTAAGGTTCCAACGCTATTTAGTGTGCCGGTGCCGACGCCGTGACGTGAACGGTATAGCTCCAATGCCAGCTCCTGGCGCTCGTCAATCGACATCGCCATCGACTCCTCCAGCGTTTTCTGCGCCTCCTCTGTGCGGCCTTGAAAAACGAAGCATCAATCATAATTAATTGTAATTTTCAAGAATATTGATTTTGGATTGGATTCGCGACATACGCTTATACTTGTAGCTCTTGCTCTTCACACAGAGCACGGCAATGACCATAACAATGATGACGATCGATGTGGCTGCCAGGGCGACCATGAACCAGGTCTGCCTGTAGAACGGCTTGTGCTGCAAATAGCCATATTCCATATGTAGCTTTGATGGTGTCACTATCGAGTCCTTGGAGTAAACGGGAAACGAGATGCCATAGCGATTGTATGCAATCACGCGGAATGTGTATGCTGTCGACGGCATCAGGATGTGATAGCTAATGGTGTAGTCCTGAATGGTTCCCTTCCTTGTCCGCTCTATTTTGGTCCAGCGCGAGTCATCTGCGAATTCAGAAACTGGAAAGTGAATGGGTAGCTAAGTGCGGGTCCAATTTGAGCACATTCGCAGTCAAATGGATGGTTGGTTAATGGATGCAGCTACGAGGTTATCTTGACGTGACGTCACCAACTAACTACAATAAAGTCAATCTCAGCAAAAGCACGTCCTTTTCGTAAAAGAGAATATGGTACAGGTTAATTTCGAATTCATAATTTTCAACAACAAACATTTGCATCGAAAAATAATACTTTGAAAATAACCGCTTTGCATAAGGATTCGGATTTCGGATCATCGTTTCTTCCACAAATTGATTTTGCATGTATCAATGTATATATATATATATAGGTATTAGTAAATATTTGGTCATTTTTTTTTTCATTTCAAATAAATATTTTAGAATTCGTATTACTTATGGTAAATATTATGTGGAAATGTATAAAAATTCAATGTTAATGGAATGAAATATTATGTTATATATATATTAGGGGTTAATATGGGTAATGAGGTTAGCCTTAAGACTACAATACTCACAGGAATATGTGGGCTCTCCTTTTTCTACGCAAGCATTTTAGAGAATGTTGGTTTATTGTGATTGATTTTTTTGTGGTTTTTGTTTTTGTTTTTTGGAAAATTGCATTAATTTCGAACCAGTTCACCAAAAGGTTATTGCATAGAATAGAAATCGAAAGGCAGTTAGACAATGACTCCATAGAGAAGGCCGGAACCGAACCACTAGTTAGGATTATGTGCAGCTGATAACAATCACTTACCACGCTTCTTGGCCTCGATCAGATAGCCGAGTATGGCGCCGCGACCAGAGGGTGCATTTACCCAATGCATATCAACGCTGGACAGAGTCTTGGTGAGTACCAAATCCCTTGGTGATGCAGGTGATCCATCTTGGGGCCCAGTTGTCACATTCGCACTAATCACCGGACCGTAGTCAACGGTCTGGGCGCGCACGGTGAACGTGTAGGTGACCTCCTCCTCCAGATTCTGGACGCGCAGCGTTGTATTCGATACCTTCTGTTTCACCTGCTTGCTGAACTCTGTGTGAACAAATAAGCAATGTCAATTAGATTTCGATCAATATGATAAACAATCGGAATATGCACATTATATCCACATCGGAAAATGACCGACTTTTTATAATTAGTAGTACATCGATTAAGAGAAACTGGGATTTACTTACTCTCATTCTCCTCGGTGGTCTCGTAGGTCACCAGGTAGCCGACTATTTCGCCATTGAGGTACTTGGGCGGATCCCAGGTGACTTGTAGGCTCTGCATCGTGATGTCCGTGAAACACAAATTGCGTGGTGCAGTGGGCACACCTTGGAGGGTCCTTACCGTCACAGAAGTGGAGCGTGGACCATCGCCGGCTGGATTGAAGGCCAGCAGCTGGATACTGTATTCGGTGTACTTGTCGAGGAAGACCAAATTGTGCGATGTGGCCGACCCAGCGACAACCTCGATTTCCTCCTCCCATTTGCGACCGCGGTCATGCAGTTGCGGCGAATAGGTGACCAGATAAAAGATCTTGTAGCCCAAGACATCGCCATTCTGCATGCTCTGTATGGGTGGCTTCCAGCGTAGACGCACCTCGGTGCTGGATACGGCTGCTGCTTCTAAAGTACGAGGTTCGCCCGTCGGCACCGCTTCGCCCACGTAGACAGCTGTTGGGGGCGTGACCGGACCCGGTCCCTGCGAGTTAAACGGCAGCACAACAATCTCATAGTTGCGATCCTGGGTGAGACCGGAGAGCACCACACTGTCCACATTGATGCCCATCACATCCGTTTTCGGGGTTGTCTGCAATGCCGTGGGAAAATCGGAGAGCAGCTGATACAAGATGCGATAGCCACCAGTCGCAGTGTCTCCATTCCACATGGCCGTCTCCAAGGCGCTCCAATGGACGCGCACCGATGTCGGTGTTATGGGCACCGCCTTAAGTCCACCCACAGCCGCCGATGGGGCGGCAGGCAGCGTGCGGGCCCGAACGCTCACCTCACTGTAGGGCGATGGGCCAAGATCATTCGTTGCCTGAATGCGGAACTGGTAGATCGTGTGCGGCTTCAAGTCGTACACCGTATAGGAGGTGATCGAAGGTTCCACCTTTTCGGGCAACGTTTGCCAGGCAGCCTCGTTCTCACAGAACTGCAGCGTATAGTAGCGCAACGGTCCATAGCCATCCCGGCCCGGTGTCCAGTTGAAGGTCATCTGATGCGCCTGGATCAGGCTGCGCGAGACCTGCGGCTCCGATGGCCCCTCCGGTCGCTCCCGATTGTTCGTGGTGTACACAAGTGCAGTGGCAATCTTGCCCCAGCCAAGACGCGTCTGTGCGGTCACCGTGAAGCTGTAGTAGCGTTCCGGCTGCAGCTCAGTGGCACGGAAGGTGCGATCCGAGGGCGAGAACTCGCGGCTATAGTTGAGGAAGGCGCTGCCATTCAGTCTATAGGTGATCATGTAGGCAAGTATCTCGCCATTCGGATCCTCGGGCACATCCCAGATGATGCGTGCCGTCGAGAAGGTCACATCCGGAAAGCCAACATGCGACGGTGCTCCGGGCGTATCCTCAAAGGTCTGGACACGAAGCGGTGGCGAGCTCAAGGCACCATCGCCCAATCTGGTGTAGGCCAGCACCTGAATGTGGTAGACGACAAACTTCTTGAGTTCGGTTAGGGTGGTGGTGAATGAGCTGTTGTTCGGTATGGCCTTGATTTGGATGGGTGTGTTGATGGCACCATCTGCGGCCGCAAAAAACACCTTGTAGCCCTCGATCTGTCCGTTGCGATGCCGGACGGGCACCTCGCCCCACCGCACCACAATCGTTGTTGATGATGTGGCATTCGCTTCGACCTCTAAAGGACCGTAGCTGGGCACTGCCTCGCGTGTATGCTCCTCGGTTGGGATGCTGCCCAGGGAGCTGCCGACATCGTTGCACGAGTAGATGATAACCTCGTAGAGGGTCCACTCCTCCAGATGCTCGAGCACATGCGAATTGGCTGTATGATCCTCGATGAGTGCACTACGCAACTGCCCATGTCCGTCGTAGGCTGCGTCATCCACCGGACGATAGGTGATGTTATAGCCACGTGGATTGCCAAACCATTCCGTCTGCTGCAGCGGTATCCAGCGGACACGCAGTTGGGTCGATCCCATCGCACGCACGGTCACATTGAAGGGTGCGTGCATCGGGCGTGCCTGGATTGTTTGAAAGTCCTTGGTGGGCTCGGATGAGTTTGAGGTGCCCACCACGTTCGTGGCACTCAGACGTAAACGATACTGAGAAAATGGCACCAGACCAGTCACCGTTAGGGTTTCCGCATCGGGATCATTAATCTCACAGACAGTGAACCAGGTCATGTTGCGTGCCGATTGTGCCTCAACCTTCCATGTGGTGATGCTGGAGTTGCCGTCGAAGCCGGGCGTAAATTGCAACACCACCGAGAAGGCCTCAATGTTGGACAGTGCCAGTCTGGTTGGTGCATGTGGCAACACTGGCTCCACACCCGACTGTATGGTTGCCGTCTTGGGTGGACCACTGCCCACCTTCGTCCAGGCACGAATCTCAAACCAATAGTGGGTTGTCGCCTGTAGCCTATTCACAATCACCTGTGTCTCCTGCGCCGTCAGATTGATGGATTTCAAGGTTTCGGGTCGATCTCGCACCTGGTAGCGCACCGTATAGGAAGTAAGCAGCCCGTTGGCGTGGCGAGGCGGTGACCAGAGTACGGTCACAGATCGATCGGAGACTTCGGCAAAGTGCAAGGCGGTTATCTCATCGGGCACATCCTCTTTGGTCCTCACAGGCACCTTGACGCTAGCGACGCCATCGCCGGGATCGGTAAAACACAAGACGGTTATATTGTACTTGGTGTACTTCTCCAAGCCATTCAATAAGGTCGACTGCTCGGCGAGGGGATCGATTAAGCTGGGCGGCACCGTCATCATGCGCTGCTCCACGTCCTGGAGTTCACCATCGATTTCACGCTGTTGCCATGCCTGTATCTTGTAGCCCTGATTGATGCCATTGATTTGCTGCGGATTCGGTGGCTTCCAGCCAATCTTAAATGACGTCGAGTTCACCGCACGGACACGCACATTTGTGGGCGGTGCCTCGGGTACGCCCTCCTTGGTCTTGATCTTGGAGCCTTCGGTGTATGTGCCCACGCCCATATTGTTGAAGGCGGCAATCTGTACGATATAATCCTTCCATGTGATCAACTCCTGGATGAGAAAGTTGCGCTGCACCTCGTTGGTAATGTTCTGATACGACCAGGGCACATTGTTGTACCCATAGAGACGATAGCGCAATATATATCCCAAGATTTGACCATTGCGATGCTCCTCCTGCGGCGGCTGCCATTGCGTTATAATCTCCGACATGGAACGGGCAGAGCCAACAAATCCAACTGGCGGACCCGATGGTGCTGTGAATATTATCAGTAGATTTGCATATTATTACGAGTCACTTCTCAACTCTTGCCATGTGCTGCTCAAAAAATACTTTTGTGACAGATTCTTTTGTGGGTGTTATACATGTGTATTTGTATATAGTAGTACCTCGATAACGTGGAAAAGCTACGCGCATTTGTTCATCAAAAGCGGGCACAGTCGACGATGCGAGTTGACGACAACGATAGCAGTTAGAAGTGTCATGGTTATATAGCATTAGTTCTATGCGCTAATTACTTGAGCAATACGTATACAGATATGGATATGGAAAGGGATATGGATATGGATATATGTATATTCAACACAGACAACTACTCAGAGTGCACTTGGCAACCCTACAATATAGCTGCTCAAGTGACGCTTCAAAATAAAACGATGCGAACTAAAAATCCAACTGAATTCTACATACTAAAACAAATCACAACTGTTTGCCCCAAATATATAATGTTTGGTGGGATTTGGGGATCGAATTGAAAATCATAGTTAATGAATTGTTCGATTTGAGGATTGATTTCAAAATCAAATCATATCCTTATCTAAAGTGTAGATCTGCGAAAGCCAAACAGTTTATATTATTTTTGAATGTTTCTACTTCAGTGAGTCCACAAATATACCGTGCAGTTAAGATTCGATTCGATTTGCCAATCGGATTTCAATTTAAACTGAATAATAATATTTATATGCAAAGCGAAGAAGTGGATAAATCTGTACAAGTTGCTTTAGCAGATGTTACTTGTGACCCACAAAGCCATACAAAAATCATCAAAAAGTTAGCTTCAAGTTGGCTTTACGTAAATAAATCAAATGAATAGGGTTTAAGTCTTGGCTACTCTTTGGTTTGGCAATAGATAATTGGTCGAAATGGACTTACCTTCTTGGGGCAGCTCGATGACGTTGCTGGGCTCGGATGGGGATCCCTCGCCGACGCGGTTAACGGCACTCACGCGAAACTGGTAAACGGTGGCGGCCTTCAGGGCCTCAAGTAGAACCCAACGCTCATTGGCCGAAACGTTCGCCATTTCGGTGACCCAATTGAGCATCGGATCGGGAACTGGACCTACGAATTTTTCTATGTTGTTAATGGGAATGACGAAAACCGTTGGGAGTCGGGATGCAGACAGTGAAAGAGAGATAGATCGTGGTATGATGTTAAGTGGGATACAAAAAGAGAGAGCGTGATGAATGGGTGATGAATGGGTGATGAGTGAGTGATGAATAAGTGATGAATGGGTGATGAATGGGTGATGAATGGGTGATGAATGGGTGACGGGTGTGTGCGATGAGTGTTGAGAGTGGTTTGCAATTTACAAAATGGTGCGATTTGTGTTATTTTTTGTTAGATGTGCGATATAAGTAAACAAAAATAATAATAAAAAAATTAGTAAATTCAATGAAAATGTACAAATAAAAATCAAATATATTTGGATACACATATATATGTATATATATGCATATTTGTTGACACATTACCACACGTCCCATGTTTCGTCAGAGTTTTGCGTAAAAGTAAGTAAGAGAAAAAAGAGAAAACAAAACAAATTGCGTCAAATTAATTATTTACTTGAAGGTGTTTGTTTGTAATTGCTTTTCATTCGCGGTAGCTCGGAAAACCTTGGAAAAACTAATGCTCTACACTGGGCATTATTATTAGTATTGACGAACCCAATTCCGAATTTGCCCACTGAATTGTGTAATTGAATTTTTGTGTGCTGTTTTTGCGCCTGTTCTTGTTCAATTTGTGTGAAATTAGATGCATGTTTTCTAATCAGGGAACAACTGCTGCCTGCCTGTGCCTGATGTGGTTGTGTGTGTGGTTGTGTGTGTGTGTGATGGCATGTGTGTTTGTGTGTGTGTGTGTGTGTGTGTGCATGTGTGGGTACGATAAATCAAATTCCAATACCAAAAGATTTCGTAGCCATAACCACCTAAAACTACAATACTCTTGGCGCTAGCCTAACCCACACATCAATTGTGATGGAGTAGTATATACATGTCCATCCTATATATATATCTATATATATATATATATATATATATGTGGGTTTGGGGTGGTGTGTGGCATGTGGCAAAACTCACCCAATTCGGAAACCTCACGTCGCTGTATAATAAATTTGGAAATTGGACTGTTGCCATCGAAGCCCGCCGTCCAGGACACATTAATGCTGCGCTGCTGGGGCTCCTTTAGACGCTTCACCTTCACATTGGTGGGGGGGAAGGGCAGCTCGATGACGCTGAGGCGCGAGGAGCGCGTCTCGTTGCCACCGGGGGAGGTGACGACGCACGCATAGCTGCCCACATCGCTGGCCCGCACCGCCTGGATCTCTAGCTGGCCATCCGCCTGGACGCCAATCCGCTGCGAGTTGACTATGGGCGCCTTCTGCCCATCCCGATACCAGTCAATGTTGTACGGCACACTGGGGTCACTGGACACCTTGCACTGGAGCGTTGCGGTCAGGCCAAGCAGCACCGTGGTATCCACTGGCGGCTGTATGATTTGTGTTCGCACTAAAGTACAACAAAAATGAGAAAATGAAAAAATTAATAAAATGAAACAGTGTGTGTGCGAGAGAGACAGACAGACAGACAGAGAGAGAGAGAGAGATAGAGAAGTAAAACCGATTAAGTGCAACACTTAGAGTTTCCCCTTAATGCTGCTGGTGGGGCGCATTCTGGTCTGGCAAATTAAGTTACAAGCGTGTGGCACATGTGTATTTTTCATATAAATATATGTATATATATAAATATATGTATATATATATATATATATATATATATATATATTTAAGAGTTGAAGTTTCAGCTGCAAAGACCTGCCAATCTACTTTTATTTGATGGGTATCTAAAGTCGAGTCTTGAGAAGTGTTAAGCGAACATGTTCAATTGGCACAGGTGCAACAAATGGTTAGGAAAATGCAGATTTCAAGTTTCGGTTGGCGTGCATCAAGAACTGAACGTGTTCAACGCGACTTTTTGGCCTGTGGCTCTGTTTTCCTGGTCGCTTATTTCGTTTGTGGCACGGTGAGCATTTTGTTGCACGGTGAGCTACTGTTGATGTTTTCCTTTCTTTGTATGCCGCTGCCTCGTTTGCATAGTGTACACGAACACCACTCAAACACACACACACACACATGGACACATGTGGAGGTGCAACGCTTGCCCCATTTAGTGAATTAAAATATATAGTTGGCCTTTAAGATAGTCGCTCGCTGGCTTAAAGCGTGGCTTTTTGGTCAGTCCGTCAACCTTAATGCATTCCAAATTCAACAATTCTGACGCGCCATTGTTGCTGTTGTGTGTTGTGTGTTGCGGTTGCTTGCTGCGGCTTCGATGACAACATGATGTTGTCTGTGTTGATATTGGACCCATGCGCATCATTGCATTTGATGTGGCGCTTATCGACCAACCATGCTGCAAATCGGCGGCATCAGTAGTCATGACTGCCAGCTGTGGTCTTGCCGTTGCACAAATTTGATCAGCAGACGTCATTCTGAGTGTGTGCTGTTTGGGGGGTGGGGAGTGTGCCACGTTGTTGCACGTCAAAACTTGACGCCATTGAGAATAAATCTGCATTAGCCGAAGTGGCAAGGCGTGCCACCAAACACCACACTTCTATTCAGTTGATAATTCAAAGATCAACATTTGTCAATCCAATCGACACAAACTGTTAACTGTAAACTGATGTATTATTTATTATTATTATTATTATTACTAATATTATTATTATATATCTATGGCACTATCAACTCAGCACTAGTCCCAGTGATGGGCAACAAATTAACGATTGATTTCTGTGCTTACGAAACTTACTGACTAAATTGATAACTGATTAGAAAGATGGACTCAATTTGGAAATTTGAGTACCAATGATAACATATATATCATAAATAATATATATATATCATATATATATATGTATGTGTAAATGAGTAAGTATTACATTATTACATTTAGCGAGCAAATAATAATAATAATTATTACAGCTATAATTAAGGCAATTGATGGATGAGCGATCTTTCGCTTAGCCAGGGGTTAGCTACGCTTATAAATAGGCACATACCAATATGCATGAATTGTAATGTGTTATTCATTAGTTGGCACTAGACATCTCTGCTCATCTCTGTTCACACCAACAACAACACAAAGGGGAACGCAAGCAATTAAATTGGCTTCTCCGATTTTTACTTGACAATTGACAGTTACTAAAACCGGCAAGTTTTTAGTGGGTTTTTTTTTTAGGTTTTGGGTGTGTGTGTGGGGGGGGGGGGGGGCAAGTTGGCGTTTCATAACTTACCTAATACACTGAGAAAGGCCTCGCCCTTAACGGAGCCAGCCTCGTTGGCTCGCACACACATGTAGTGGCCGGCATCGGTGGCACGGATGTTTGCAATGAGTAAGTCACCAGAATCGAGCACTTGAATGCGGCTTGATATCTCGACCAGTTGGGTTTCTAAGATTTATATTTTTTTGGTTTTTGTATTTGTTTTTGTCCAGCAAGCAGTTTTAGCGGGGAGTGTGGCAGAGTTGCAGTTGCACAGTTGCAGGCAGTTACGGTTAGCAATTTAATTTGTTGGGTTAGCATACGAAAAGAACAAAACATTAAAACGTTGAGATTAGCATTTGAACACTTGGCTGTCGACTACAATTTAAAACGTGCGGATCAAAAAAAAAGCATTATTATTGTGGCATGTGGCATGTGGCACTCACCGTTATAGATCCAGGTTATGTTCGGATTGGGCGCACCAACAGCCCGACACGAAACGGTCGCATCCTTGCCATCCAATGCCGTCGAATTCTGTGGTGGCTTCTTCATCACTGGCGCCGTTGCTGTGGGTGGGATGATCGAAACTATTGAGTATCTGGCAAATTCAGCAAATTCAGTGTGGAGCATGTGTGTGTGTGTGTGTGTGTGTGAGTGTGTGTGAAAGTGAAGATTCATAGGTAAATACATGTCAAGTGTGTTCGGATGTGTGTGTGTGTGTGTGTGGAAGTGTCAACATTTAAAGTGTGTGTTACAAACAACAAGTTGTGTGCAAACAGTGCCAAGTTCTGATACAAGAAACGTTGTGGATAATAATAATAATGATTAAAATCAACAATGCAACAGTCTGGCAACGCCACACAGAGAGAGATATAGAGTGAAAGCAAACAAATGCAATCTAAAACCAAAACAAAATTGCACATTTTGATGAGGATTGGCAAACTCAAATCCAGACTGTGTTGCAAGAAATAATGTGCATGCTACAACTACAAATGATTATTATATATATATTTGTGCATATTCTGATCGCTACAGTTATCCAGTTTCATTATGAGTTGAATCATTTTTAATGATTGCCTTAAGTAAAATAATAAATGTGAAATTGCCCTGATTCAACTCTGGCAGCGCTGGCAGCGATTAATACCAATTATTTGTCCAAGTCCTCCTCTTCACTCTCGTTCTGCTTTCACTTGCTGGCGCTGTGGCGCAACGCGAGTTGTTCTGTGTGGTTGTTGTTGTTGTTGTTGCACGGTCGCCAGCCAAAGCAATAATATAATTGTTAATTCAATGCGATGAAGCATTCGCTTTAACTTCGCTTAAGTAAATAAGTGCACAAGGTAGCCAAAAACATTTTCGGTGTATTTATGTGTGTGTGTGTGAGTGTGTGTGTGTGTGTGAGTGAGTGCAGAAATTGTAAGGCAAATAAATAAATTGATATATGACATCATCAGTTAAAATTCAAAAAAAAACCAAACAGAAAAAATAAAAAATAATTTGAAGGATTTTCAGTTCAGCAGTCAAAAAAGCAAGATCGACAGAGAGAGAGAGAGAGAGAGAGAGAGTCGAACTCACAGGCTGAAGTTATTATTGAGTTGTTGTACTCAATTAGGTTTGAGTAAGTGCACTTTCAGTTAAAATACCCCAACCCAAAATGAAATGCCAATCAAATAGTTAAGGCAAATAGCAACGAAGCCAAACTCATAATGTAAAATAAGAGAGATAAAGATAAAGATAAAGATGGAGATGGAGATATAGATATATGGAGGAAACGAGAGCTCATTACTTGAAATTGAATAGAGTAATTAAGCAAGTAATTTGAACCAGTTGTACTTAAGGACATGGCCAAGATATCCAATAACCAATTAATTGTGCAACTCAAGTAACTCAAGTAAACAACAAAAATCTGGCAAAGTAGTTGGTCCTAATGGCGAAAAGCGTCGGCTAATTTGGAGCTTTAATTCATCGATCCACAACATTTCGAAGTGAGAGGTCAAGCTACGGTGAAGGTCACGTTAACGTGTTAAATGTGATTAGGCGGCACGGAAAAAGGCATTGTCTCCACGCCCCACACACAGCCCCCAACCCCTCCGCCCTGCACAATCTTGGCTATTTGTGGCTGAGCACGCAAGGGGCATGTTAAAGAAATGAGTCCAAAAAACAAGAAAAGAAACATTTAAGAATGCTCTACTCGTAGTAGAGAGTGCTCGGCTAGAGGATACCTGTCCATACTTATCATTAGTCTTATGTCTTATCATTAAGAGCTTGTCAAAATTTGTGGCTTTTATTGATAACAGTAATCGATTTGAATCGACATTCGCGAAACAGAGGTAAATAGGCTGAAAGTCAAGTCGCGGGACATGCCCAGATTCACTCTGCTTTTGATGCTGTTCAATAATATAATCTAGTTAAGGGTGGACGGGAAATGCGTCCTGCGTCCTGCTTCCTGCTTCCTGTTACACTCTTTTGCTAACTACGTTATATGTGTTTTTACGCTGGTGCCGACAAGACGGAAAGATAAATTTGGTTACTCTGCAGAAATAATGAAATAAAGGGGTTCTGGTGGGGTGGGGGCAGGGGGGCGGGTACTTAAATTAAATAAGGGTAGGTCATCGTGATACATTTGTCAGAAGCGGCACGGGACTGACAACTCTCGAGCGACGTTTATGCGAACGTACAAAGTGGCGTATGCGCAACGACACTCAAACTGTTCTTCTTCTTCTTTCCAGTTGCTGCTGTCTTTTTGTTGTTGTTGTTGTTGCTGTTTTATTTTATGTTCGTAACTCATTTGAAGTTGACCCAGGAAAGTGGCCTGGCCTAAGTTAAAGTCGTTAAAGGACGACGGGAAATTGCACTGCGCACCGGCGATAATTGCCATTACTCGATGGGTGAAATAGGGGTGGGCTGTGTTGTGTGGCGGATGGATGGGTGTGTGTGTGTGTGTTCCATTTGTGGTGATTGAATCGACGTGTGTGTATCGCACACCAACCACTGCAGTGCACAAAGTTTCCATGGAAAGTATGATTTCATATTCAGCACTAGGCATTCTCATTCGCTCCTTCCCTTCCATTGTTATGGGGCACGACTGCTGTTAAATGCCCTGCAATCATTGTGGGGCATTAAACTGGTTGCTTGGCAACTAAAACGAGCTATTAAAATGCAAATTAATTTTGCTGGCAAATCACAACAGCAAAAAAGAAGAGAAAATAGTGAACATGAAATATTTGTGGCTTACAATGCGCAATACATAATTGGTTGGCAAAATAGGAAATTAAATTAATGACGATCTAATCGGCAAATATATGTATAGAGGAAATCGGGTCGGCTAGTGACTAAAAATATATATACATATATACACATGTAATGCGCTGCACAATTTTCTACGAAATATAACGCGCTGGTTTGATTGGCTTGGCGTAGCTGGAATCATTTGAATCAAATGGAGTGCAACAGAAGAAACATTGCCACTCAGTTGTCGAGTTGCAGAGTTGCAGATTCACTAGTTGCATCACATGCTATAATATGTGCAAAATGTTGGAAATGTTTGCAATGTGCAAGTCGAACTAACAAGCATGCAAGTTGAGCAGTTAAATTATGATAATCAAAGGTGAGTAGTTCGCGTGCTGGCGCCACCTGTTGTTCGCGAGATGTACCAGCACAAGCCAAGCTAGCACCATCTAGCGTAGAATGTGCGCGTCTATTGTGTTTTCCTTTCAGTTCTTCTGTTATTTCAGCTGCACTTATGTGTGTGTGTGTTTGCTTGTTGTGCGCGTGTGTGTGTGTGTGTGTGGCTTAAGCTCAAAGCTGATTGCATGCCTGCATTGCAATTTCTGCAGAGGCTCCTCAAGTGTCGGAAAATGGTGGCACGCCCAGCCACCTCGCCCACCTCGTCATTAATAAGTTATGTTGTGTTCTTCTTGCTGCTGCTGCTGCTGTTGTTGTTGTTGTTGTTGGTTGGCAACTTTAAGAAAAAACAAACATTGTGAAGCGCCTGCCAAATGCCAGGAAGCGGCGATTAAAATCACTTTACGTTTCGGGAAATAGCAAAATTATGTTGCGCGAGCAGCCGGAAAATGTGCAGCAGGTAAAAGTAATGTGGCAAACTGTTTACCTTTATTACTCCAGGTGCAATCGAAAAGCCAGGCCAAGACTAAAGCAAGCCAGGCCAACAACAATAACAATAACAACAACTCAGTTGAAAAAACTTTAAGCAACAACAAAAATACACAAAACTTTGGCCAAGAGGGGCGGCAATTAAAAAGCACATAGAGTCCTGGTTACGCCCACTCACTCCTTTCGATTGCTTGGGACGCGCTATGCTGGAAAATGATTTCAAGCCAGCTGCTCACAATCTCACCCCCCTTACCACCCCTACCCCACAGCTATCCACATCCACCACAATCAGCAGCATGCCGGCCACTTGTTGCCTGCCCCCAGTGCAACAACTTATCAGTAATTACGTAAAACTAAAATTAAACCTAAAACTGAATAAGCAAATGCAGTGCCCAAGATAAAGTTGAAAAAAAGAGGTTTACAAGTCAGCCAGAAACGAGACTGCAGCCACTAAATGAGCCACTTATCCCGTAAGCAGAAAAGTAGTTAGCCAAGTTAATGACTCTCGGGAATTATGCTAAATGGCCACTTCAGACAGTCGAGAGTTGGAATGAAAGGCTTCTGAGAGTAATTAGACTAAAGTTAAATAGAATGCAACAAAATATTTCGAATTAAAATGAACAAAGTGTGGGAGAAAACGAAAACACGTTAATAAGTTGTCTTAACTTTAGCCATCATTCGATTAGCTAGCCAGGCTATGAATCAACTGCAAAATGCGAATCCAAGCGAACAAGCGAAAAGGAGGCAATTCGAATGCAACTGTTGCTAGTCAACTGATTTGAATAAGCAAATCCGTTAATAATAATGGCTTAAATCGGCTTACATTATTGTTGTCAATAACAACAATAAAAAAATGAGTTTATCAGCCCTAAAAACCGGATTTTGTACTTAACTTGGAAAATCTTAACAGCTGAAGCCCAAAGAGCTCTGGCGCTGAATGCTGCTGTGCGCATCGATATTGCCAGCGGGATAAGCAAATTGGTCAAAACTGTAAGCTGCACATGAAGTGAATTGGGGCTAATCCTGAATGTAGAATGAGTGGCTAAGTCATGTGCCAAGGCGAGGAAGAACGCTGCCTGTCAGGCTGTCAGCCTGCCTGGCTATAAATTAACCTCAAGGTTTCCCCGTCTTCAAAGTTGCGCAACTTAATTGACAAAAGTTTTTCAATAAGCCCGTGACGCATCTTTAGCCCCAGCCAGAACGACAAAGTCGCTCAACTAGTTGTGGCTCGATGAAGTGCAGTTGCAGCAGCAGCAGCAGCAGCGGCAAGGACAAATCTCACAGATTGAGAGAGGAGAGGTAGGTAGGTGAAAGGGATTGAAAGAGGCATAAGAATAAATCAACACGAAATATGCAACGAAATTTCCAATTTACATGTCAAGTGTTCCGTCTGTCCGAGTGTCCGGATGTGTACGACTGTCACTAGTCCCGTACTGTTCATAAAAAATGTACCCAAAGCATTTCAAAACACTTGCAAGTCAAGTTTGGCCTTAAGAGTGACAGAGGAAGAGAAAGAGAGAGCGAGAGAGGGGAGGGCAGAGGCGCCAAACGACAGTTGTTCAAGTTTAAAGAGCCATAAAATGAAACAACAACTTGCAACAACAACAACTTGAACAATAACTGTCTGCCTTGCAGCCTTGCAGCCTTCTCACTCGCTCTCTCTCGCTCGCTCTCTATCTCGCTCTCACACACCCACACTTTTCCATAATTTGCGTAAAATGTTTCGAGACAAGCAGGGCCAGAAATGTCATCTGTCCATTCATTGTTTGTCTCTCTGTCTCTACGTCCGGCTGGCTGGCTGTTTGTCTGTCTGTCTCTCTGTCTTTGTGTGTGTGTGTGTGGCACCGACAGCAGTCTGTCAGCCAAACATTCGAAAGGCAGAAAGAGCTGCTTTTGCTGCTTTTGCTGCATTTACTGCCTGACAAACGCATAATTGTTTGGCAGCAGTTGCAAATTGATGAACAAAGCATTGTCAAAAAGCAGAGCTGCAACAATTGGTGGCATGCATCGTCTGCGAAACTGACATGACTTCATCCAATTGCGAACCCGTCTTTGGCTATGCAAATTAAACTCAAATCAAGATTTACAATCCTAAACTTAATTAGTTTTCTGTTTAACGAAAAGCAAAAAAAAAAAAACAGCACTGGAAAAACGTAAACAAAACAAAGAAGAAAAGTTTATTATTGCCACACCAACTGAATTGCTTGCCGGCGTCTGTCCCCCCCGTCCCTCAGCTGTCTTCATTGTTGCGCAATATTAAATTCATTAAAAAGCGAAATTGTCCCGCAGCAAATACAAATATAAATTTCCATAAATACATGTACGTAAAGACGGCCACACACAATCGTATGCTGCTGCTGCTGCTGCTGCTTGCCACTTAAGGGCACTTGGGTGCAACAGGCAAGAGGCAACGAGACAACAGTTAGCAAGAATCTCTATGATTCTGAATATGCAGTGCCCACTTAATAATAATGTTTATTATTATTACAACTAAATTTACTCGAATAATAACCATACCAATGCATATTCATGCAACATGCTCGAGCTGCCCCGTCTCCTCCTCCAGCACATTTGAGCAAGACAGCTGAGTTGAGCATTAAGTTTATAATGGATTCTAAATTAAATGCTTTTGTCAATGATATCAAATCGAGGATTGAGACCAATGCACATATCAGTATCAGATGACAATCCTGTATGTGTGGATATCTGTGGCAAGCCAGCAACACAATTGCAACATTAGTCAAATATGCATAATGAAATTAAATATGTAATAAATATGTAAATATGTCTTTCCAGATCTAAATCTCAACTGGGGAATAACTTTATTTTGTGTACCATAAAAATCCGCTTTCGGATATCGCAAATATCTTGTTTGAAAATTACAGGGTATCACAGGCTATGCACAGCATAAAGTCGATTAACTAGCTGTTAACTAACTAACTAAGTAGTTAACTAGCAACAGCAAGAGCAACAATTATGAGCTGCTGATAACGATGATGTTAATGATTGTGGTTAGTGCGAGAGGGAATGCGGATGAATGATGAATGAGGCAACAAAAAGTGGCCTTTGACACTAAACAAATTGCAACAGCTATGCAGCATTTAAAATTGTATGGGGTGCAGTGTGGGCATGGCAGTGGTTGGGATTGGGTTTGGGGTTGTGTGTGGGGTTGCTGTGTCTATAAGCAGGCAAACACGAGCGAGTGTGTTGAGTGCAACCATGAAAAATGAGTGCAATTTGAATGGCTCAGTCATGCGTGAGGCAAGTGCATTTTGATTGTGTATAAGGAACAACAAGCAACAAGAAACAACAAACTTAAAGTGATTTTTACTCCTGCTGTTGTTGAGTGCTTTAACAAAATAGGTGTGCACAATATATGTGTGGGTGTGAGTGTGTGTGTGTGTGTGCAGTGTGTGTGTGTGAGAGTTCTGCATTCTGGATGCCCATACCAAAGCGAAATTCCTTGCGTTTATTGCCCTTGTTAGCGTTCATGCCCATGCCCGATCCCGAGCCCGTTCCCCGGCCCGATCCCAAGCTGTTATGTGATGCTCTCACCCGCAAGATGCGCGGCTGCGCCAAACGCTTCACGCGCGGCTGTCGCAGCGAAGCTGCCGCTTCTGTTGTCGCTGCTTGTTCTTTTTTTATGGTTATCAATGTATATGTAAATGTATGTATGTGTGTGTGTGAGTGTGTGTGTGTGTGTATGTATTGGGTTTACATTATAGAGACAGCAAAAACAAAAGGAGGTGGAGAGAGAGAGAGAGTTTTAGCTTCAATATATGGCTTAGGCGCGTGCTCCCAAAATGCATTCGAGAGGGATTAGTAAGTAGCACTTAGCATAATGAATCACTCAATGCGGCATCATTAATCATATATATATGTATATATGTATAGCATATATACATATGTATGTGTGCTGCGGCAACACTTGACTTACTTTTCACACGCAGCCAGGTGTAGGCAGACTTCTCGCCGGCCTCATTCGTTGCCAGGCACTGAAACATTCCCTCGTCGTCCAGCGTCAGTTTTTTAACTATCAGCGTATTGTCAGCATTCAGTTCGTATCTGCAAAAAGTGATTCAAAGTGTTTTTTTCAGTGCTATTAGAGTTTACAACCCGTTCAGGCAGATTGAATACAAATTCAGCTCCAATTTCAATTCAAATTCAATGGAATAAAGTGTTTTAAAAGGAGTAATTTGAAACTTACACTTCGTCTTCCAGTTGCGACTCGGTGATGCGTTGGGCATTGCGGAACCATTGCACCTGGGGCTTGGGATCGCCAAGAACGTCGCAGGACAACTGCACCTGGCCGCCAAACTCGCCAAAGGTTTCCGAGCGGGGCGGTGCAACGAAGGTGGGTGCCTCGAGGATCTGGACACGAGCGGTGGCTGTGACCGTCTGATAGCCACCGCTGCGCAAGCGCACCTGGCAGCTGTATTCGCCGGCGTGGGAGCTGTTCGCCTGGAGCAGGGCCAGTGTGCGGTTCCATTGATCGTTGAGGGTGTGCATGATGCCGGCATTCTCCACGGCGACGCCATCCTTTAGCCAGATAGTCTCCAGTTCGTGCAGGGGTCGGGCATTGGCAATGCATTGCAGTTCGGCAACGCCCTCGCCACGCTTCAATTTGAGATCCTGCGGCGGCACAATGATCTTGGGCGCCACCTCAACATAGGGATCACCGGTGACATTCAAATGGACAAATGCGCTAATCTCCTCCTTGCCCAGTTGGGTGTTCATGGCCCGAGCACGATACGCCTTCCGATCGTTCTCATCGGCGCTGAGGATGATCAGCTGATTGGCCTGGGTGTACGCGTACTTGATGTCGTAGTTAAGGGGACCCTCCTCGGTTTGCCAGATCACAGATGGCCTCGGCACCGAATCGATTGCTGGCATATCAAATACGGCCGGATGACCGCTGACAACCGTTAGACGACCCTCGGTGACGTTCTCAAAGATGCCCATATCTGCGCCAAGGGAAATGCAAATGCGAGTGCGAATTATGAATTAGTCCAAATTTATATGTGGTATATTTTACAAGCTAATCACAATTATATTGTGTGTGACCTTTGCCCCACCGCCCCCGCTCCCCCCTCGGGCTGACCCACTGTTGGGCGAGCTCAAGTTTCACGACAGCTAATTGAATCAAGCGGCAACGACCTGGCCTGGCCTGCGGGCTGTCATTTTTTCTGCCTCCTCTTATCAAGGGGCAGGGGCACAGCATTAGACTCATCCCCCTCCCTCCACCTACCTATCCAACAACGAGCCCCGCCCCTATATATAATTTTAGTTTACTTGCTGGGAGGCACACTGCGAGAAAAATACATGTCGATGTTTATGTTCATCAAATTTGAATTTCAATTTTGGGCCTAATCTAAAATTAGTTAAAAATATTTTTTGATTTTTTAAATCTACTTTGAATGTTCAAAATAAGCATTTTTTCTGCCAGTGTACCCGCCGATTACTACTACTACTACAACTAGAACTAGAACTAGATATAACCCCATGCCTCCTATTCGCTGTAAAGGTTATTAGTTCAGTATGAGCGCACTCCTACAATTAATTAAGTGCTCAAGACGCTCCAACTTGGCTATGCTGAGGCATGCCACTCCTTCAGCACAACAGAACGAGACGTCATCAACATCATCATCATCATTGTAATCGTAATCATCATCATTATCATAAAGAAGCTTGTCACTTGCTTGCTTGCTTAGTTGGCGTGCCCAAAAAGAAGGTCACCAGGCTTGTCCCGAGCTCGATTTATTACGTTCAAGCAGCTATATAAAGTGTGCACACACGCACGCACACACACACACACACACACACAGAGACACATGCAATCGGAAGCCAAAGCTCAAGTGTTACTCAGCGATACTCGCTGTGACCCGCTTGCCACAATGTTTGCCTGCCGCGTGCTGTTGTCGTTCTCCTTGCAATTAAGTTCGCATTAAGCCCAAATTACCAGCAGCAATCAAACACTGCTGATGCTGCACCTCTGACAGCCGTTTAATTTGCAACTTGCCCCCGTTCGAAAGTGCAACTTTGACTCTCTGAAAACGATTCGTAAATGCGTCCGATTAACTACAGCACAAGCGATTCATCAAATTATCCGCGAATTATTTATATAATTGCTTAATGCTGTCGGCATTTAAAAGCCAATTTAATTCCATTAGCTCCAAATGTTGATTATGTTGTGCAACAATAACTGTTTATTTGCTGCCTCAATTATGTGCGAGTGTAAAAATACTAAAAATGTAAGTACAAAAAAGTGGACTCAAGTTGAGATTATGTTTTTTGGTTCGATTCACACTTGAATCAAGAATATTTTCCTGATTGTACTTCCTTCGTCTGTCTACAATCAGCATTTGCCACGAATTAATGTGGCAACAATGACAACAACTAAAAAATACGCTCAACAATTTGTTGGCAAAATGAAAGTGCATTTCTTGTGCCTTAATTGTCGCCTCGTCTGTTAGAACGCATAACAAATGAGCACGAATTGAAAATGGTTTTCCACAATCCAATTGCGAGGCGGGCGTTTTCCTCGTACAACAATAATAAATATTGTCTGGCGATAAGGGAATAAAACAGCTGGCTGACAACACTATTATTCAGATACATACATTAGCCACTGTCTCCCAATTTATATGGATACAAATCGATTTGGCTGTCGTGAATACGTTTGCAGCCATTTGGTAACAGCCATTAAATGCCAGCCCCAAACTAAACTTATCTATTTGAGCTGATTGAAATAGCCGGGCCAACGTGATCACGACTTTACCCAGAACATTGCATGTGGACACGCATCCCAATTCTACGCCTAAAAGCGAACCTATTTTTATTGGCCTCTTTTTGTGGCCTTTCGCTTTGCAGATTCATTTGGCACTTTGGCTTTAATACATGATTCCAAATTCACGTGTACAATATCTAAGCCCAACAAACAAAATCATTGTTCAACGGTTTTGCTGTCATAAGTTTGTCAACAAAGTTGTTTGGATTTTTGTGGGGCTTTCGTGTCAGCTTTCATTGTGTTTCCATTCAACAGTTGAAATGTTGAACATTTGTTTTACTCCTGCCCCCCAGCTTATCATTTATCGGTTATCATCTGCTACTATTAAGCCAGCCCCATTTAGCCAATGCCATGGTTTTTCTAGTTCTTGCCTCTGTTCGGGGCCAAAACAAGCTGCCTACTTTTGTTGGGCTCTGCGCATTGCCAATCGCATAAATCATGCATATGTTGATCTCTAGCCCGTGTCACACACTAACTGAGTCATTGGCTGTTGCCCTCTTTAAGCCAGCTTTAGGCGCCTCGCCCCGTTGGCCAGAAGCAAGAAACGGAAATGTAAACGACGACAAAAAGCGGGAGAAAAACAAAACGAGAAAACTAAAACCAAAAACTGCCATTTCGATGGGTTTGGAATTACCAATGATTTGTTGGACTGTTCCCTCTCCCTCTCTCTCTCTGTCTATGTCTCTGTCTCCCGCCCGCATTCATTTCAATGTTTATTTTAGTATGCAAAGCGACACCTGTTGCCTGTAGTTGGCATAATAATCACATCAATTTCACACTTTTTGTATGTGTTCGGCATTATACTTTCGATAATGAACACATCCAAAACAAATAATGAATATATCCGATTGCATTTGGTTATTCATTTCAATTCTGCATTTCTGCAGTGCGTGGCTAATGCCAAAATGGACGCCAATTAGCCGTAAAAGTAAGGTTTTTGAGCCCGCATTGCCTGTTTCAGGCCGCTGCTCAGGCTGCTGCTTCAGTTAAGTGCTGGCCATATTTCACACAACTGTGTGTGTGTGTGTGTGTGCGGAACAGATAATGATTATAGTTATTGATAATACTGGATGATAATGTGAAGTGCAGATGTACGTTTAATACTCTGTAAAATGCACTTCGCGCTCAACCTGCCTGCCTCCCTGGCTCTGCCCCCCTCTTTGTGTTTTTGGGCGTACTTACATGCAACAACAACGTCGCTTTTCTCGCTGAAAATGGAGCCAGCTTCGTTCCGGGCAATGCACTGATAGCTGCCGGCATCCTCGCGCCTTGTGATGTGAATGCGATAAAATTGACTGGACGAATAATCGGCGACGGCTGCACCATCCTTGAGCCAGCGATATGTGGGCTGTGGCGAACCTGTGAATGGAGTTCAAGCAGAACACATGTGTAAATAAGTAGGTGGTGCACAAAGCTGTTGCAACAACAGATAGTTGCCACAGCGGAAGTCAGTTGAAGCTGCTCGGGCTTGTGGCAGCCATTCGCGCTCGTTTTGCTGCACAATGAAAATGTTTTTAAAGCCCATATATCCCATATATCCCCCCCACCCCACCCAATCCTGGTTGCGATTAAATCTTATGCTGACCACGCCCGACCAGGATATTACATACATTATGCGCCCAGTGTATTGTGTGTGTGTGTGTGTGTGGGTGTGTGTGGGTGTGTGTGTGTGTGTGTGTTTGTCTGTGTGTGCGTCTGCGTTAACTATTTGTTTGAATTGCCATTGCCTCAACAGCAACAGCAGCAGCAAACGGCAAAGGCAAGGACAGGATGTCCCGGCCATGTAGCAAGCAAGGACGACTCCATACAATAGAGGGGCACACGCAGCGAAACGGTTTGGGACTATGCAACTCACAGAGCAACTGGATTTGGCACACAATTTACGCAAATGCGATCGGCTGCTGGGAGTTGAATAAAGTTAAGAGGGGCATACAAAGGGGTCGTCTCCCGTTCCTAGTTCGCGTCAACAATCGAGTCGATCTAGCCAAAGGGGGACTTTAAGAGCTATATATATATATATATATTATATACATATATATAAAATACCAGCTCAAAACACTTGATCAACTGTTCGAATTACCATCGGCGAGCAGACTACAGGGTATCTCGTGGACGAGCTCTCTCGGGTGGCGCATTCTAACTTGTTTGATTTCGATTTGCCGACGTGCATTTAATTTAAAGTTGATTTGTGTGCGGCCAAGTTGCTGCTGCGGCTGCTACAAAATGAGAATTCCCAAACACAGATATTGTATGCAACCAAACGTTGGCCTTTTGGCTGCTTCCTTGTGTTGAATTAAATATACGTTTTAGCTAAATGTGTTCGTACTCTCATCGTTCTAGCAAATCCACTTTCCACTCCAAAACCAGTTAACTAAGTGCTGCAACTGCTGAAAGCTGTTGGAGACAATTGCAACTACAACTGCAACTGCAACTGCGACTGCAGTTTCGGCATTCAACTTCCGATGCGAAATTCCTCGCATGGCCAACATTTAAAGGAGCTAAAAAAAGCTCGAAGCAAACAACAACTTTAACAAATGGCCTGGCGACGTAGATCTACCTTTCAAATAACACATTTCGTGGCCAAAACGAAGCTTCGCTGTTAACTTAAAGATCAAAGTGGCAACGATTTAAGGCATTTATTCATTTCTGTACAGAATCTTGACAATAAATACATTCAATCTTCATTTGTTATAACATATTTATGTGCATAATAATGCCTTTGTTAGAGTACACACAGCAATGGCAACACACAGTGGCAAAGGCAAGGCCAACGGCAAAGCAATTGCATTCAGTTGGCAGCAGCAGCAGATGAAATCAAATTGAGCAGACAACTTAAGCCGAAATGAAATAAGCAAAAAGGTCAAAACCAAGAAAAAGGAAAGCAAGAAGCTGAAGCGAAAGAAGCAAAGAAAACGGCACTTCTCCAAGTGTTTGGGGACGGCATAAAAAGTTTTGGCCAGCAAGCAGAGGGCCAAATGTCTATTTGAACATTTTGGCCAATGACGCTGCTATAAAATTACAATTTGGGGAATTGCAAGGCAAATGCGCAGAGCAACAACTGCAATTCAAACACACACACATACACACACAGACAGTCAGACGTACACACACTTTGGTCAAGAGCAGAACAGGCAGCAGCAGCAGCATAAGACTCAATGAACAAGAAGCAGACTCAAAGTAAGTTAGCCAAACAGCCAAAGAAATGCACGCAAAAAAAAAAGGAAATGCCGAAAATTCGATGCCCTTGCAGAACGGAGAATATTGGCTGATCTGAACCAAGATGGTCTTCCTCGAAACGTTACAAACTGCAGGACAAAATGAGGATACCCTTCGCAAGGGCAGTTTAAGCAATGAGGTATGCTCCAGCTTGCAGCGATATGTGTCAGCGTTAAATCGAAGTGAAAGCTCCAATAAGCTGAGCAGTCAAGCAGCCAAGCAGCCAAGCAGCAAAGCAGCTAACCAACCAGCAGCAAACCCACCTTCAGCCACGGCTAAACACAGCCGCGGTCAAAATAATAGAACGGTTTTCGAAAATATAGTTCGAACATGGTCAATTATCAATAATAATAACAACTAAAGATAAGTAAACATGAAAGAGCAGGTCAAAATAATAGTTGTGGAATGGTTGAGAAACATTCCTAGCTTTCCCTGGCTCTACAAAATATTTCTAAGATTTAGATACGATATGGTAATATAAATAACTGTAGTGTACTTGGAGTACTTGGAGTCCTGTTGGCAGGTTCAAAGGGCAGCCCATCAGTAACTTATAATAGCATAGTGATAATATCCCATCTGAGCTATCTGTTATCCAATATTGATACGGCAGCATAACAGGATAGATTCGACCAGATCACTATAGACGATTTAGAAACGGATTATGAGCCGGATAATTGTGTTGCCTACTGTCGACAATCGCTGGCAGCATATGCAAAATTGTTGCACTTACAGCTTTTGGTTGACTCTTATCTCAGTTCTTCAAATCCACAGGTCAACACATTTTTTGATCAATCAATCAATCTCAATGGGAAACCAATCAAGTGTTGTCAAGCAGATTGAATATGTGTTGAAGAGGTTTCCATTTGCAGCACACGCCCCACTTCATCACAATAATTGTATGGAATGCTTTTAAGCAGGCAAATAATTAATTATTGTATTCATTTACTCCATAACTTTAAAGCAGCGCTACTATTATTTTGACCGCAGCTGTATAAATATTTATATATACAAATATATATACATATATATATATATCTATAGCCCATATATATGTGGACAACTGTGTGTGTGACTGTAATGCTGACACACAAATGACTTTTTAATAGCTGAACAGAGAAATCCCTTAAGATTAAGTCCCTTACAGTCACACACATAAGGGAGTGTGTGTGTGTGATTAGCTAGCCGAAAGTACTTTGTTTGCTTTAAGTGCACTGTAGATATACAAATATTTGGTGCACTTATCAGCATTCATTCAAATAACATATAAAATAAATGACATCATTTGAAACTATGACTTTTTGCTTCTTCTTCTACTTTGATGTTTATCTATATCTATATATACTATATTTATTTTGATATTTATGATTTAAAGGTGATAAGGCAGCGTTTGGCTACATCCCAACGTTTCTTGCCACAGTGTGGCGATAAATTGACATTGGTGGCGCCGCAAAGTATGCAACACACTTTGCACAGCTGCTGCACTTAAAGGCGGCAATGGTGCCATGGTGCAGGATGAAGGCTGTAATTGAAATTTGCTTTCGCACTCAGTGACTCAATCGCTCAGTCCGCCAATCAATCAATCGTTCAATCAGTCATTGTCTAAGCAAGCGACTGCATATAAATAAATTCAATAAACTGACGACGCCGACGACGACACCAATTGCATTTGCACGTGTCTATCTGCTGCACAAGTGTGTGTGTGTGTGTGTGTGTTTGGTATGTGTGTGTGTGTGTGTGTATACTCTTTCTATGGACAAGTGGCGGAATTTGTTTGACATGATATATATGTGTCTCTCTCCCTCACCCGCTCCCTCTCCCTCTTTGGCTGTCCATCTCTCTCAGAGCTGCCGCTGTTGCCATCGCTGTCCCAGTGGCACATCGAAAGTATCTCAGCTGCGGCCTAAATTCACAACGGTACATCGAAAGTATCTCGACTGCTGCCTGACTGTGGCTTCGATTCATAGCCTCAACTTGCTCGATTCCAAGCGTTTCGTCGCAATCGTTGGGCCGTTGGATGACACCAGGTCGACAGCAAATTGATATCCGTCTGAGGCCTTCAATCAATAGCTTCAATCTGTCAATCGACTCAAATTCATTTTGCACTTCTTTTGTTGTTGTTCTTGTTGTTGTTGTTGCTTGGTTTTCATTCATTTAAAGCTTTGCAGATATTTGATATATGATCAGTTTCAACATCTGTATCCAAAGAGGCCTTAAAGCCAATATGTGTGCCGACAACAGCTTGCTCGCTTACAGGGTATCTGCTAGTCACTCAAGCTGAATGCATTTTTTGATGTGTTCTTTTATGGTTTTTGGTGCCAGGATTTTTTTTTTTTTTTTTTGCTGTTGCACCTTTTTATTTGGCATCTGTGTCGCAGCAGAAAAAGCCGCCAAAAGCACACAAACTAAACGCTTGTCTATATGCATATGTATATACATACATATATATATATATATGTGTGTGTGTGTGTGTGTGCGTTGTTGTTGTTGCTGTTTGTTATTCCCATTGCACTCGAATTTACGTTAGCTTGAAAGTAAGAAGCTGCAGAAGAGAGTATAAGGTAAATGGAAGCGGCTAAAAGGCTTTTCGCAGCCTTCTGCTTACTTTATTTTTTCCTCGCTTCGCTTTTGTTTTCTTATTTTTTATGGTTGCTCTTTTTTGCTGTGTTGTTGTTGTTGGTTTTATCAGTCTTGGCAGGCAGCACATTTGATTTCTATGCATTTGCATTGCTGACACGCATTTTGTTTCTTTCCCTTATACGATTTGTCGCTTGTCCTTCAAGCCTGCCTCCATGTGTCCTGACCACAAGTGTTGGCCAAGAAGCATAAGCTGCTTTTTTCCCAAGTAATCTGTGCAGCTCTCGCCAAGGTGGAGTGTGTGGGTTGGGAGACAAAGACAGAGACAGTCTGAAGACTATGGAAAACCATTGCAAAAGCTGCATGAAAAACTAGTCATGAGCTTAATCCCTCTCTCTCTCTCTCTCTCTCTTGCAGAGAGTAAAAGAGAGCAGGAATGAGTGATCCAAATATATAATGTCTATGTGACAGCAATATATATGTTTAGGAACAGAGAACTATATAGCAGACCGGACGCCAGGTTTGCATTTAAAATAAGCCCAAAAAAATTGAAACAAATAAAGCGAAATAATTCGAAAAAAACGAGTTACAGTTCAAATATACTCGAATTTAAAAAAAAAATGTGCAAACCGAGTTTTGGAAACAATTTCTGAAAAATGTTCAAGAAACTTGAAGTCAAATCGTTTTTGTCAGTTTGACATTTTGCAATTGGAATTTGTGGCAGGCAAACTTCAGGGCAAGCGACGCAAAACATATTTTGGTCCATTGCTTGCTTGGTTCTATATAAATATAGGTTCCTAATCCGCTCGCCTCCTCACTCACTCACTGTCCCACCTCCAAGACGCCCACTTCCCATTCATGTCAACATATCATTTACGAATAGCTTCTTTGCTTCGCATCCTGATGCTTGACAATACTACACGCAAAAAAAGAATAAACACAACGCAACTTCAGCGCAAACAACACAACTAACAATGGCAAGAAGAAGAGGTAGAAGAACAAGAAGAAGCTGCATGCAAAGAAGTCGCATTGTGAGCTACGACGGAGAAAAAAAGTATAAGTAATTTATATGGAACAATGAGAAGAGGCAGAAGCACACAAAAACAATGCTGCACATACAATTTTTGTGTTTTCTTTTTTTGTTTTGTTTGGTTTTCTTTCGCTTACTAATGCTTCTTTTTTTCTTCTTCTTTTTTTGTGATTTTGTTGGTTCTTTTAGTTGACGCTCGAGATGAGGAATAGAAAAGCGACAGCAAAGCACAGACCGACCACAAACCAAGCCAAGCTGGGGCAAGCCCAGTTAAGTCGAAGCCACGCACGTTTTGCCTTTTCAGATGGTGTTTTCCGTTTTTGCGCTCTTCTGTTGCCAGTTGTGAATATGCAGCGCCCATCGCCACGCCCCTTTGCTGCTTGTTTTGTTGGTAGTGGCTACAGACACATGTACACAACACAACAGTATACAATAAACAGTTGCACTTGAGGACGGCTTTGTGGCCATAAAAGTGTCATTGTTGCAACTTGCAAGTGAATGCGCCACATTTAAGACGCACGCCGCGGCTCCACTGCGTCGCACTCGCATTCGCGATTCCCAGCATCATTTACTTGGCCCGGAAAAAGAAAAAAAATAATAATTCGGTACACATTTTGCCAAATTTTATGCTTATGGAAGTATGAACAGTTCTGCCGGCAAGGCAAGGCAAGGCAAGCACTTGCAACAGCACTTGCAGCACGGCAGCAGCAGCAGCTGCACTGGCATATTAGTTACACTTGTGCTTGCAGCTTGTCGCACATAATCGTGAGTAATAGGGGTGCCACTCCCCCTTCTTTTTTTTTTACTCACCTGTTTACGAAATCTGCTAACCGCAGTTTATTGCCGACAAACGCCAGATGGCGCCACAACGCTATACAATTTTCTTTTCTCTTTCAGTTTGCTTCTATTATGCCACTAAAACTCTTACTTAATAATTTCCCATTAAAGTTGGCCTAATGCTTTGAGAATTTAGCCAGTTTTCCACTACAGCAAATATTGTTGGCCATTGGCAACTGTCAATTCACAGCTAACATCTGATATCTATATCTATTGGCAGGAAAGGAATGCTCCCCGCAGGATATATTCCTATATAGATATATATATATATTCTTGATAAGGGTTAGCTCTACAGCCGATTCAGCATGGCCAATAAGCAATAAATAGAGACTTCAAATTTGGAATTGGTGCAAAACTTTTTAAAGCCAAATTTGACACAGAAAACAAACTGGGTTCAGGATACATCGGCACAAAATAAAGTATGGGCATAGTCGACAAAAACTGCAGCCGTCAACCTTGTTGCAGCATATTTTATCAGCCTATTTTGCATGATACAAAACGCACATTTTGTTGACCGCTATATAAAAGAAAAGGAAAACAAAAACAAAGCAAGCAGAAAAAGAGGAAAACGGAGAGAAGCAGCAGCAATGGACAACAATGTATCTGGGTGTAGTACGAGCAGGCACATCCGCATCTGCGTGTGTGTGTGTGTGTGTGTGTGTGTGTGTTGACAGTTATAAGCGTTTTAGTGACTGAGTGCGTGAAGGCTGGCTGCCACACTAAAAGCGCTTGTCGCGTCATGTGCCACAACAACATGGGCTACACCAAAGAGCAACTAAAAAGATTTGCATATTTTGTGTGTTTCGCTTTCGGTTTGTTTTCTGTTTTCTGTTTTCTGTTTTTGTTGCTTGTATTTTATACTTGATCTCTTTTGGCTGCCACATTTTTGCATTCAACCATTTTGTAGATTATGCCAAGTGAAGGGCAACCCTGCGTGGCCTTTACATGTGCACATTTCAAATAACAAATTCAAGAACACTTTTTGCTGGGCGAAGGATGAAGTTGGTTGTGCTGTGCAAGGAAGTTAAAGGAAGTTGGATATTTGGTGCTCGGCTTAAGCACTTCATATATATTCCCTTCTCAAAGCACACCAAAGGGATCTCTTCAGCAATCGAGAATGATTTAAGCGTCTCTAATTTTATTTTGGAACGGATTGAAAATGAAGGAACAAAACGCTTGTTGAATTTATAACAGCATGTGTGTGCGTGTGTGTGTGTGTGCGTGCGTGCGTGTGTGTGTGCGTGTGTGTGTGCGTGTCGAGTATCTATGCAGATAGGCAGTTGAAAGTGCTCAAATAGCCACGTCATCGAAGGCCAATCACTTAGGCTTATAAACAAGCAGCTCGCTTGTTGAATCATCGCCGGCACATGTTGAATGCACTCTGGCCAAATGTTACCGCCACATCGTTTGATGTTGCATGCCGCAACCGGAATGTCTGCACCCTCAAATGCAAACACAATTACCGTAACTAACAAAAGTTTCTTCTGTTAAGTGCAACTCGAATCGATTTTTGGTTAAATCCAAAAGACAGATACAAATTTACAGTATCTGCATTGGCTGCCAATCAAAGCAAAACTTATTTGCTGGCCGATAAAATGTGTCTTCAAGCTAAATATGTGGCATGTAAGAGTGTTCATGACAGGCTCGAGAAATATTTGGTCCCGCTAAAGTGATGTCAAAGTAAACTTGTTCCGGATAGTTGCTACCAACTTGTAAAATTGCTTTTAGCTCCAACTTTATGGCTGACAAACTGTAATTGAATTCCATCAGCGCTGTATGATAAACAAGTCAAAGGGATAAACATATACACACACACACACACACACACACACACACACACACACACACACATACACAATTTAGGAAGTCCTGCTGGCTCATAAATGATCCAATATGCATTAATTCTTCAATATTTAAAGGCTAATTGTGAAAATCCTGCGGCCAAAAGGCATAAAGCTAATATCGCACATACACAACACAAACGCACACAACACACACACGCACATTCACAACACACACACACATACACAGCACACACACACAGAGAGAGAGCTTTGTCTTGAGGATCCTTAAGGCACCCTTGGCATGAAACAAACACACACAAATAACAAACAACGAGTAGTAAAAGCTGACGGCAAGGATGAGCTCAATGCCAGCATTTAGGAGAGGAGAGATGGTTAGATTAGAGGAGGAGGGAGGAGTAGTCAAGGGAGGCGATGTCCAACATTGCCAGCAGGCAACTCATAACATTTTCTGGGACAACTCAGTATTGTAACCGATACTTGGGAATGTCAGACACAGGAGACTTAACACAACAACCAAATAAAACACCTGTCACTCTACGTGTGTGTGTGTGTGTGTCTGTTTGTGTGTGTGTCTGTTTGTGTGTGTGTTTGTTTGTGTGTGTGTAAAAGTGTGCTGGGCACGCCCTTACAACAAAACGGCTCAAGGGATTATGGTGCTCTCATTCACGTGGGCTTCCCAGAACGCACTGGAAACCTCATAAAAATTATTGTTTTTCTACTTGATTATCTTTTAAAAGCAAAAGGCGAAGCAACCCACCCACAAACACCATCCACAAACACCACCCACAAACACCATCCACAAACACCACCCACAAAGTGGTATTTTCGTTAATGGTTTAATTTTACATGGCAGTTGCCACTTGCCACTTGTCACTTTCCACTTGCTACTTGCCAGTTGCCAAAATGCGTCTCTTTTATTTCCCATTTCCCATTGCCATTTCCCCATTTTCCATTTCCCTTTTAGAGGCTTCTTAAGCTGCAGTGGCAGGCGTTGTGAAGCATAAGCGGATTGCTTAGACGACAACTCCCACAGTTTGATGAGTTGCACTTGACGCAACTTGTATAACAACTTGCCACAGCCCCCAACCCACCCAGCACCCACAAATAGTTGGCTTCCACTTACCCAGTGCATGACACTGCAAAATCTTTGTGCGTCCTTCGCTAACAATGGATCCCGATGACGATGGATGCGTTGTAAAACGCGGTGCCTGTTGCTGCTGCGGTTGTTGTTGTTGTTGTGATGACAATGGTGCTTGCTGCTGCTGTTGTTGTTGTTGCTGGTTTTGGGGCACAGTATCTGTAAAGCAGAAAGTAAATGGATGATAACAAGGCTTGGTTTTATATTTACATTTCTTCATTTTTCATTCTTCATGTTAACAAATTGAAATCTGCCTTTGGCCAAACTGCTCAAGCAGGCCAAACTGCTAGGCCAGGCCAGGCCTGGCCAATCTGCATTATTGAGTATATAGTATATATTGAGTACGAAATGATGAAAAGCAATACAGAATAGATTAAAAGTAATTGCAAGTGCTGCTGCTTTTTCATATGATAATTTGCGAATTTTCTTTTGAAAGCGGCAGCTTAAGGGCTGCCCCTTTTCAAGAGGAAGAACTTATCCGTTCTCGTAAAACAGACAGACAGAAAGACAGACAGACAGAAAGACAGACAGACAGACAGACAGACAGACAGACAGACAGACAGACAGACGAACATGGCTTACTCGCACTTGAGTCGAGATACTGATCAAATATACATTTAAATATAAGTTTGCTTTCAATGTGGCAAGTATATTCTGAAAATGTTCTCGCTTCAAATATTTATTTGCACTCGATAGATAGTTAGATAAAAAATCGTTTCTCTTGTTGTTGTTGTTGTTGTTTGGGGCGGAATCCAGCTGAAAGCAATTGCAGCAATTGCAGTTCCAATAAATGAAGGCCGTTGCATATTCAATTGTATGCAGCAACAATGGAAGAACAAACGACAAATCGACTAAAATTAATATGCCTCCGAGCACCGTACACCTCTTTACCCATGGCCAGGTAGCCAGGTGGCCAGGTGGCCAGGTAGCAATAAATTAATGTGACAACAGCAAATGGTAAGATGGTAAGAGTCCAGTTCTCAGCTCTGCTCTCTTTTGCGGCTGTTTTGACCTCTTTTGGGCGTTTTTCCGGATTACAAATTCATTTCCAATGCAAATCAATTTTTCACTTTTCGTTTCACAACAACCACAACTGCAACAATGCAACGCAGCCTGTCCCGTTATGCGAATCATTCATACAAATATTAATATTATTTGTTGTTTGTTTTTTGTTTTTAGGCTCAGATTGCTAAATTGTTGCTAAATTGCAAATGTGGCATGCAATTTGTCCATCGAACAGCATCGATTGAACTGAGTTTGTGGCAGGTTTGCAAATGAAATTCATTTTGTGATGCTTCAGTTTCGATTGCAACATGCAGCAGTCAAAACTAGACACAAGTTTTTATATGTATCTGAAAGATATAAATAATTATGTTGATTTGATTGCATATGGTTCCCATACCAATAGCTTAACGATTTTAAGTGATTTCAGCAATCATTTTTTACACACAGCCAGCAGCTCCAACTGGGAATTTCGCATCCATTTTTTACGAACTTGTTGAGCAATATTTGCAAATGAACAAATCAAAAAATACGCCGAATATTTGCTGATATTCAATATAGGAAATTGCGTTGCAATGCTGTTTCTGAATATCTCTCTCTATATATATATAGTATATAGTATATAGCACTTTTGCTGACCAGCTGAGCTGCTGCGTACACAACCAGCAATTCAGCTGCAGTTGCAGTTGCAGTTGCAATTGTGGTTGCAGCTTCTGTTTGTGTTTGGATCTGTTAATGTTTGCCATTTACAATTTAGTTACTGAGATGCAGTTGTGGTTTTGGTTTGGCCCGACAAGAGATAGCTCTCAGCACGCGCCGCCGACATACTTGAATATGACAAGGACTTCAGTTTCAGTTGCACACCCATACACACACACACACACATACTTAAGGCAAACGCTAAGCGAGGCAACCATTAAATTGGCAATGTGTCACTCTTCTCAACAATGCTACTTGCGGTCCCCAACACTCCACACCCTTCCTACTCCACCACCCACTTTATAGCCACACTCAGAAAAACAATCGATTCAAAATCAAGCAGCTCACATTATTTATCACAATTTGCACTATATAATTTTGTAGACATATACATATATATAAAATTATATACATATATGCAACAGTTATCTGTTCTTACTTGTTTACAGGCTTTGTGCGATAGTTTTGTTGCAGTGTACGTTATTTGTATTCGTTTATTTGAGGTTGCGGTTTTGCGCATGCGCAGCGGCCACACACAATGTTGAACGGCTTCTCTGCCCGAAACCGACATTTGATATGTGATGTGTGCCTGCTGCAAGTATCTAACACACACACACACACAAAGATGCATAAACACATGTGCATGTGGAGTAGATAGTTGTTGTTGCTGCTGCAAAGTTCCCCTATGCAAAATGTTGCTATTTTTGGAGATGCGCTCAACTTACAGCACTTAGCCTGTGTCTGTTGTGTGTGCAACAAAAAAGGTAAGGCACTTGTTGTCCACAGGAAACTATGTCAGGCATTATCAAACGCCCGATTACACACACCACACACTCCACACACACACACACACACACACACAGATACACCACAGACACTCGCACGCTCGATTGCCGTTGTCCTGCTGAGCTTTTGTTGGAAATGTGTTTGTTTAATGTAAACGATGCCTGCCTCATCTGCATTGGCACTTATAAGTGGCACAGCAAGAACGAACACAAGCCACTGGCTCAAGTGGGGCAAGTCTGCAACTTCCTTGTGGCAGGCGTCGCTGTCTGCTGGCAATGATAAAACATTTACACACACACACACACAACACATGCGGCGAGCGGCATCTGCAACGAAATGCGATACGAATATCTTTTTCTTCTTCTTCTTCATGCAAAGTCTTCTTCCCTTTTATGGTCCTCTTCTTCTTCTTGTTTTTTTTTTTTTGAAGTGGTTTTCGAAACAGAAAGTTTTCATTTTTTGTATTTTTTTGTAGCTGCCCTAAATGCATCTGGTTGCAGTTGGCTACAGTTTGTCACACCGCTGTCTGTGTGGCAAAGAAAGTAAGTTCCCACACACACACACACCTACACACACACACACAGCGCAACATCAAATCGTTTAGTCTCGCTTTGGTTTTACATTTCTTTTTTTAACAATAATTTTGAGCAGTTTTTAACAATGCTTAATTTTAATCCGTTACGTTTGTGTCTGCCACATATGGCACATTGAATGTGGGCAAAATCTATTTAAAGTATAAGCATATAATGTGTGGCAATTTGTGCTAATTGGTGGCACCACTTTAAAAGCTAAAACCGCAAGCTTTAAATGCGAAACTGGCTTAGCCCTTTCTGTATGTATGTATGTACATGTATGTGTATGTATGTATGTATGTATGTATGCATGTATGTATGTATGCATGTATGTATGTATGTATGTGTGTACGTATGTATGTATGTATGTATTTATAATGGCATTCGATTAGTGACCATTTAAAGTGCCGCAAGCTGAATGAAACCTGAAATGATTTATTTTAATGACAAACATTTTTTTTTTATTTTATTTTTTTTTTTTATTTTTTATTTTTTGTTTTAAATATAAAATAATATTTATTAATGTGAAGCACGTTCGTAAACATAATTCATTCAATCTGCGGATTGGATTCGACTGCTGCGTGCTTTTCGGGCTCTCTCTCTCTGACTGTCAACCATTTTGAGTGCTGCCGGCGTTGGTGGAGCACAGTAAACCACAGCGTAACCACCAACAACAACGGCCACAACAACAACAACAACACCCGCACAATTGCAACGCTGTGCAACACACAGCTCGAAAGACTTTCCAACTAATTTCCATGGTGTCTGCCAGCAGCTTGCGGGCACATTTAACACACAAGTTTAACTCTTTTCAAACACACAAATGCACACACACACACACACACACCGAGTCAGCTAGAGACATACATATACATAGACTTACACGTGTATATGTATGTACATATGTATGTATATATTTTAATGAATTCACACGAGTCTTTTGGTGGTCACTTTAATTTTGCTTGCCTGCATTTCATTCTGCTGCCAACAAAACTAAAAATTTATTTATTTGATTAGCAATTGTGTGTGTGTGTGTGTGTGTGTGTGTGTGTGTGTGTGTGTGTGTGTGTGTGTGTGTGTGCGTGTGTAAAAGCAGTCAAATGTGTGTTGATCGATTGTTGAGTGCAGTTGTTGTTTTTCTCGCATTAATAGCGCTTCAAATTAGAAAAATATATGAGAACTGGAGGTAAAAACTCCCAAAATGCAGTACGCCAGCATTTGAGCATTTTAGGCATATTTTTCTCCATTTTTTATCTTCTTTTTTTAGATAATTATAGTTAACACTCAATGGGCGGATTATCTATGATTATATACGTAAGGCAAACCATATGTTTGACGCCGCTGCTGGGGTAGGTAGAGCTACATTTCCCCTCCTCCTTCCGCGGGCATATGCACCCCTCTCTCGTTCTCGTTCTTGCCCACTCTCTCGCTCTCGCTCTCGCTGTCTCTCTCGCTCTCTCTCTCTCTCTCTCTGTCCCTGTCTAACTCTCGGCAGTCCAAAATGCGCATTTGACGATCCCTTTTCCATTTCCATTTCCATTTGGAACCGCATTTCGCTCCCCGCTTTTCGATGCACAGCTGACGCTGTCACCAATGTCGTTTGTCACGGCGAGCTGCACACACCTCCCGCTCTCGCTCCCGCTCCCCCTCCATCCGTCGCCTTCGCTTCCGCCTCCCCTTCTGTAGCGCTTCAATGGCTTCAGCCCTACCCCAAAGCAAACCCAGTTAAAATTTCTTTCGTTCTTCTGCTCCTGCTCAGCTCACTCACGTCTCGTAAATTTCTCGTCTGTCGCTTAATCCGTGCGCTCTTTGCTGCTGCCACGTGAGAAATTGCACTTATCATTTCTCTTGTGCGTGCCCCACTCCCCCTTTCCCCCTCCACTTACATTTAATCTCCTTTAGCCCATCGCATTTGTTGCACCTTTGCGCTCACGTGCCATCTGCAAGCCCTTAATAAGGCTTAGGTTTATTCACAGATTTAACTGCACATTTGCTTGTTGACTTCAGTTGTCGCCGAGTCGAGGCTTGCAAGCGGGCGTCTGGAGCAAGCGGGTGGCTGGAGCAAGCGGGTGGGTGCAGCAAGCGGGTGGGTGCAGCAAGTGGGTGGGTGGAGCAAATGGGTGATTTAACTCAATGGTAATTATGGCGAATGGTCATAATCTCGTGACAAACATGCACACGTCCAACATAATTAAACAATAATAATCATTTGCAGTTGAAGCTCTTCAGAGAGTCGCAGAGATATAAAGTGCAACTTGACATGCCTCACCAGAGGCACATAGAAGAGGCACATAGAATTTAAAAATATTTCCAAGTAATTAGATTGCTTTAAGTGGAAGTCGTCAAAGACACGCGTACGTCGAGCAAATAAGTCGTTGTTTTATGGAGTCGACATAATCAGTCCTACATATATATATATAGATATATATACAGATATGTATATTTATATATATTTACATTGAAAATCGGTTCAATTTGTAATGCGCAATTACAGTTAGCCACACACACACACACACACGCATACATCGATTATGGCGTACACAAATAGATTTGTGTGCTTAGCTCAGCTTAGCTCAGCTCAGCTCAGCTCGGCCCTCAGCCCGGCCCTCAGCCCGGCCCTCAGCTCTGGGATGCCATTAATCTAAGGCAAATAAACAAGTGACCAAAACAAAGTCTTAAATATCAAATCAAGCGCAAATTGATGACTTTACAAATAAAACAAAAAATAGAGGAAAAACGAATGGAAAGGAAAACAAAGTGCACAAACATTAAAGCGACAGCAAACTGAAGGGGGTGCAAGTGGCACCGAGGGGGTGGCACCGAGGGGGTTGGTCACAGTCGAGGGGTAATCCGTGTGCGGATTGTGAGTAGCTAGGGGCTACCTAAAGGACATACTATATATGCACACATATCTGAATATTTTGTGAGCAAGCGGAAGAGAAGCGCTGCGAGTGGAAGGACTTAAAAAAAAACACACACAGAAAGAGAGAGAGAGAGAGAGAGAGAGAGAGAGAGAGAGAGAGAGAGAGGGAGAGAAGGTAGATGAAGTCCTTATTCCCCCCAGTAAGCAAAACTATTAAAATGCCATTTGAAATGCTTGCAACTTGGCAAAGCGACAACAGACACTAAGCCAAGTCAAGGCGCCATAAAGCCAGCTGCACTTGAGAGCCTGACTATCTCTCTCTCGCTCTCTCTCTCGCTCGCTGTGAGCTGCCAAAAAAGCCACAACTACAACAAATGCAGCAAAATACAACTGCGACTTGCAATTGCTCTTTAAACATTTCTCACAATTAACCATGAAAATAATATTTTTATTCTAAAAGAAAGAATCACAAAAAATATGCAAATTCAATTTCGCTGTAAAATTGCCTTCAAATCTCATCAGCTGAAATACAATGCCAAAATCCAAACATAATGATCAACATTAGCTGGGAATCAAATGATATTCAATAATTAATTGGCTCTGTCCAAATAAAGTCGGCATTTCTGTGAAATGGCTATAGGGTAAGCAAGAAGAAAAAAAGCAACTGCAAAACAAGAGGAAAGTTCAAAAAACTTCAAGTTGAACATTTATTGATTTTCGCGAATATTTGCCAGACTTTTGTACAAGATATATATATACATATCTTATTCTTTTTTGTGACATTTAGTTTTCGGGGGACAATATATATATATGCGACTGTATAAGTTTGACTAAATAGACGATTTATGATGGCTGCGTCTTGACGCTGTTGGCCATTTCTTTCGTTTTTTATTTTTCTTATGTTTTTTGTTATTGCCGCAGCAACGAGACGTGGCATAAAACGTGCGCTTGAATCATGTTTATTAAATTAATAAAAACAATTTAAAATGTAAGCCGAAGAGCGGGACGAAGGCGGCAGCGATGCCAGCCGTGCTTCATTCGCTTGTCTGACCTTGGCTGAGGTAAATTATAATTTATTATTGAGGAGCTTGTTGCTGTGATTGTTTTGTGTATGCGTGTGTGCGTTGTGTGTGTGCGTGTATGCGTGTGTGTGTTGTGTGTGTGCGTGTATGCGTGTGTGTGTTGTGTGTGTGCGTGTGTGTGCTGCTACTGCCACTTTGTTTGAGCCAAGTGCTACGAAAGAAGTCGAAAAGCAGTCAGCTCTCAGCTGGAGCTTTTGGGGCACTCATCTCTCTTTCGCTCTCTTTCGCACCTCAATGCCAGATTTAGACACATTGTGCATACTCTCGGCCAGAGAGCATAAAGCCCGTAGCTTTAACCGGTTTTTGGCCAATGAGCCAGTTTGGAGTTTCTCATCTGAAGATAGGCTTCACACGCAGCTGTTCTTAGCCTTTGTTGTTGTCGTCGTTGTTGTTTTCTGCTGGCATGCAATTTTCTTTTGTTACGCTCTTGCCACTGAGCATTCCGAGCAACATATTTGCCAACTTTATCATCACCAACATCATCATCATCATGATGCGCATTTGTTAGTCGGCTCTCACTCTCTCACGCTCATTAAGCCGCAACCCGGACTAAACCAATCCGAAACACAAACAGAAACAGAACAAAGAAAAACCAAGAATGCTGTTGCCGCGTTGAGTCTTGCAACGATTTAACTGCTCCGATGCAGGCCAGTTGATATATTCCAGTTTTATTGTCAGATATCGCCTTGAAAAGTATTGCACACCCAAATGTAAGCATGCTCTCACTCCTTACTGGGCATGGCAAGTTAAGATCAATAATATGTCAATATATATTCCAGATCGAATCAAATAAAGTCAACTTTATCTGCCCTTAATAGACGAGTCTCTGTCCCTGGGACTTTGGCGCAAAACCCATGAAATTCACTTTTAATGAATTTGAAGAACAATGACATGCCCCACGCTGCATGCAACCTGAACTTAAAAGCGTTTTGCGCTGGCATCCTCAAGATTTATGAAAAGAATACCGCTGAAAGAAGCAGAACTTTTGCATGGCAACCAGTTAATTGAATTAGTTTTAATATTTCATCATTCGCGTTGCCAACTGCGCGAAAACTGCAGATGTAATAACGAAATGCAAATGAAGGTGCAGCTGCAGCTTAAAGACAACAACTTGGCCAATATACATACATATGCATATGTATATATATATATATATCTATATATATTTCTGTGTTTATTTAGGAAGCTTGAGTTGAGTAGCTGTTAATATTAAAAACATGCCAAAATCGCTTGACAACTTTTTCAAATTCTTGAATAATTTACGCATAATATTTGCAGGCGCTGCAGGTAGCGATATATACATATATATACATATATATACATATATATATATATATATATATATATATATGTGCTGCTTCTGCTTCTGCTCTGATTTTAATGTGATTCCCAACAATTGTCTGCCCGCTGGCGATTTGATGTTTGGCATTTTGTGTTATTTATGTTTCGCTCAGCAGCTGCCTTTCAATGTTTGGTGTTCGTTGTCTGTTCGACTGAGCGAAAGACTGACAGACAGACAGACAGACAGACAGTCAGACAGACAGACACAGAGAGGCAGTCAGACAAACCACATCATGCAATTGAGTGCGATTTATATTTCAATAATTTCTTGTACTCTTCATGCTTTGTTTCCTGATCAAGTTGAAGCTTCTTGGAATTATGTGCAACATGTCCACATCATTTGTGTCTTATGAGCTCTCGCGGATGTTATTGTTGTTGTTGTTGTTGTTGTTGTTGTTGTTGTTGCTGTTGTTGCTTGTAGCTTAGCTTCCACTTTGCCATTGTTTGCAGGTTTCTTACAGTTTATGGGGTCCACTGCCCTTTATTGCTCCTTGTTATTGTTGCTATTAAAACGGGTTTGTTGCTGTTGTGTCTGCCCCCGTTTCTTGGGAATCCGCCAGCCATGAGCGAGGCACATTAGTCAAATTAGCTTTAAGAAGCTGTTTTTATGTCTGCTATATACAAAAGCTACACATGAAAAGCACTAGACCAAGTGTAAGCTTCTTGCATCATGTGGCAACAAGATATCGGACGCAATTTATTTATATTCAGTTTCTAGCAAAGATCTCTGAGTAGTCCCTAATCAAATTGGTAAGATCAGTCAAAATAAACTTGACATCAGCAAAGTCATATATATATATATATATATTATATATAATTTCATACCTTTGGTGTATGCCACACAAGCAGCTACTTGTGTGACACTTGTATCCCTGCAGATTATGTGGCACGCATTATTTTCTTCAAGTGTCGAGACAGTCGCTGCTACACACACATATACACACACACACATACACATATTCTTCTTCTTCCGGTTCTTCTAAACACACCAAACAAGGTCACAACAATGGCAAGAAGCTGCGGCAATAGTTGGCAACATAATTAGCGCATTTTTCCCAGCGACAGGCAGCAACTTCAACGTTCGTGCTCGAGTGTGGCAAGTTGTTGTTGTTGTGTCTGTGTGTGATGACGACACCCACGCACACACACACACACACACACACACACACACACACACACACACACACCAAAATTGTTGGCACTTCAACTTACAACTTGCAACGGGCGACTTGCAACACATACAGAGCAACTGCATTTCCGGCTGGTGTTTTTTTTCTGCAACATGACATTGAAACAATGCTCAGCCAGGCAGCCAGACAGACAACCAGACAGCCAGCCAGCCAGACAGACAGACAGACTCCAGGCTCCCAGCTGTTGAAGCAGACAATTGACAACACGCACCACGCTCCTCACGCTCCACTCAACACGCTGCTCGCCGCTTGCTGCTTGCTGCCTGCAGGAGCGAGAACTTCTTATTCCATGCTAATTAAGTTTTGTTTGCTTGCAGCTGCTGCTGCCTCTGCCTCTGCCGCAATCGCTGTTAGAGCGGAACCGTGTGTAGCACTCTGTTGCAACAACAGTTGCGGTAGTTGCCCCACCCAGCAATTTACAGCTCGATTAACTGTCACAATTGACGCCGGCTCCGATAACCGAAATATTAATTAACGCCATGCGCTAATCGCCTTGTGAAGAGCCACAAGCAAAATTCACACAGACAGACGCAGACAGAGAGAGAGAGAGAGAGAGAGAGAGAGAGAATGTTGTACTTAAACCAAGTGCGAACAGAATCCGCAGCCAACTTAATTTTCTATTTCTATTTAGACAAAATGTTTGCATATTTGAACAGGGCTTTTCGCTGAGTGTATGCAGCGCAGCCAGAGTGGGCCACAAATTCAGCCAATCTAAGCTGGGCGGCAGTCAATCTGGGCAAGCTTAAAGTGAATGGAGGCAAATGGGAAATGCAGCCAGCATTGCAAAAAACCACTAATTGAGCAAAGCAATTTATTTTGCTGGCCTCTGCGCTGCTTTAGGCTTTTGGGACAGCATTCCGCAACGGGTCAAATCTGTCAAGGAGTGGGAGTGGATGTGGGTGTGTGTGTGTGTGTGAGCGGGACAATGAGTAACAGCTTGTGGCTCTCTGAAGTTGGTGCAACAGAAATGATTTGAAGCAATATAGTTGAAGCAGTCAGCAGCCAGTTGAGCCACAAAAGGGCAGTCAGTGGGCCAAGCGATGAGTGAATGTTGTAATCAGGCATAGATGGAGTGCCCATCAAACAGTTATTCAAATTTGCAGCACACACACACATACGCGAACACATAGAGTTCATCTTTGATAGTTTGTAGGATTATTCAGCAAATCGATGGAGTGAAGGAATGCATGTGAGAAATCATTTCTTGCAAATATGTCATGTGAGATGACAGATGGAATTGACAATTAACCCAATTGCCCCAATCACCTCCCTTGCAAGTTTATTTGCCACCAGATGTAGCAACTGCAGGCAGAACCAAAAATAGTTCAAATCGAAGAGAAATAAAAAAAAGGGAACTGAAGCAAGGCAAGCAAAAGATTAGCCAATGCCTAAACAATAAATAAATGTGCCGCACAGAGGCAAGAACGAGCAAGAGAGAGAGAGAGAGAGACAGACAAGAGAGAGAGAGAGAGAACGGAGAAAGATTTTGCTTATTATGGAATCGTCTAAAAATATATATTATTTGTTTATCTTGAAGATGCTGCCAATGAAGTTTCCTTTTTATTTTTTCTTCTTTTTTATTTTTGCTGCAAGTCAATCGTAATGAACTGCTGCAAGCACACTCGCACACACACCCACACACACACACAGACACCCGCAGAACATGTGTGTGTTTGAGTGGGAGTGGTGGGAGTTGTGCAGGTTGGCCAGTCAGGCTTAAATAAATGCTGCTCAAATTGATGTTGCAGATCAGCGCCAGTGTTGCAGTCAGTCAGCTTAACAACTTAAACAAGGGCAATCAGTGGCAGCAACAGTGGCACCAACAGCAGCAACAGTAACAGCAAAAGGAGCCAAAGAAACTGAACAAGTAAATCAGGTTTTAGCTAACGTCAACGTTTTAAGCTTTGTGAGTTGCCTGCGTTGTTGCCTGCTTTTCCCTGCTGCTGCTGCTGCTGTGGAACTATTTTAAACATTTCATTTCGTATATAATAAAAACGGAGGCAAGTTGAGAGTCAGAAGTTTTTCTACTGTTGTTGTTGTTGTTGGCTGTTGTTGTTGTTGTTGTACCTGAACTGTGTCAGTCTACAGAGAGTGAGAGAGAGAGATAGGGAGAGATAGAGTGGTTGCCTGGGCAGTTGCCTTGGGAGCTGCAAACATTCTCTACACACACACTCACACACACACTCACACTCACACACACACACTCACACACACACAGCTGCTCACATGGAGCAGTTGGTGGTTGTGGCAAGCTTAGCGCAGGCTTTGGACTCTGGCTACCCTACTGGTCGGGTCGCTTGTGGCAAGTGGCGCGCACGATTACTCACTCACATGCTGCTGCGGCGGCAGGCTGCCCCTTTATTTTTATTTTTTATTCTTATTTATTTATTTTACTTTATTTTATTTTTTTTTAATTTTTTTTTATTCTTTTGAGGTTGTCTCGAGTGGCTTATTTCCGCTTTTTGCAAGCTTGCCACAACGCAGAAATACACACACACACACAGGGTCAGTTTCAACATATGCGGCATGGAAAATGCAACAAAGCCGCAAAGTGGCACAAAACCAAAGGCAAAGTGAACGATCGCTGGACGCTTGCAGCGCGCTGCTGCAACAAAGCGCCAAGTTTCGATAGCTGAACAAAACAACATGCAACGCGCAACGCGCAACAACAACAAGAAATGAGCAATGCTTGCAACGGAAAAAAATAAACTGCATTTTGTACAATTTGCCTGTTTTATTGTTTTGTTTTTGTTTTTGTTTCTGTTTTTGTTTTGCTCTTGTTCTTCCTTTGTTGCCCGCCTCTCTATTGGGTTTATGCTGTTATGTTGCTGCTGCCACTGTTGCTCCGTGCGGCACAACCATTTTAACCCAAATTGTTATTGTTGCATACACATTTTCTGTTTCGTTTCGTTTCGTTTCTTGTTGCCACATGAAATATGTGTCGTTTGGCAGCTAGAGAGTTGCACAAGAATGAAGCGCAAACGATAGCAGAAAATTACTTTTCAACACGAAAACATTTCGCTCAAAATATCTGAAAACAGTTAAGCCAAATACAAAAAAAATATATATAATTTAATCAATAATGAATAATTGATTTTGATTATTAAAATTGAGTAATCGCAATAGTCGGATTCAGGCATTATTTACTTCAGCTTCTTCTTACTTGTTGCTCTTCGTCGCTGTGACTGGGGTGTACTTGCCCCACACACCAATAGGCTGCTTCGTATTAACCTCCTTTCCTCCCTCCCTAACCGTCGTGGTGTTATGCCAGGAGTTATGTTTACAGTTAAACTACTTAAAGGTGCAATCGATTCGGCAGTGTTGATGAGCCAAATACATTTTTCTGTTCCCTCTTGACCGTCTCCTTATTTCTTACCACTTTCTCTTCATCGCTGTACCACTAATTATTCCCTGCATGAACCGTTTCGATCGATTATAACCAACTATACCCTGTAATAAATTCAGAGTCCTCCATCCTCCATCTCGGGATTAACTTAATTAATTATCTTTGGTCTGATTAGGTTTTTTCTGGGTTCTCTATAAACCCATACATAAATATATATACATAAATACATATATATAAATATATATACATAAATATATATACATAAATATATATACATAAATACATATACATAAATATATATACATAAATATATACATGTCATTAACTTTAGCTGAACCTTTACAGCTAACTTAGCGGAAGTGTGGGCCTGTTTGCAAGCCCGTTCTAAGCTGAATCGATCGATGCATTCCAGATTATCCGATCTGATGAGATATATACATAGATACACTTACACAGATATTTCCTACTAAGCTGCTTAGTTTCCCATTTTTCGATAAACATTTCATGTGGCAACTGTTGACAGTCGGGTAAAATGCGATGCTAAAACAAGTGAATTCGAGTCACACACAACTTGTGACGCAATGCCCCTTGCCCCATTTTTATCGAACTGCTATCAAAATTCAATACTTCAAAAACACACACACACACATATATATATATATATATATATATATATATATATATATATAAATAAATCGTTGTGGCGCTATGAAAATGGAAATGGCTTGGCAGACATTTATTGTTCGCTGCGCTGCGTTAAGCTGCGATAAGAGCACGCGGACTGTGGCAGCTGGGGCAACTTTGACTACCCATACCAATACAAATGGTAATACTAATAATGAGCGTGTAATCATCAAGTGCTGCAAAGTGATTCTCGGGGTTGCACCCATTGGGGCAACTTCATCAAGTGTTCTGCGCAATCACTAACCGTGAGCAGCTCGCTCCTTCCCCTAAATGGTTTGTTGGATTGTTATTATTAAACACAAGAGTCGAAATCAAGGGGCGAGATATCCTTGTGCCACGTCCTTCAAGCGAGCATATTGAAAAATGCGCTCAAATGCAGTGGAAATGCTGCCTGCCTTTCGGTGTCTCAACTTCCTTTATGGTTTGTGGTAGGCTTTAGTCATAAATCTTTCCTATCGTTCTGATCGTAGCATCGCGCTTGGTTTTATCTTCTTAATCTTATTAGGATTATGTCAAGGAATATGCACAGTTATCGAATATGAGACAGTTATCGATTAAGTGTGATAAACTAGAGGATTACAGTCGCTTCACACTGGCAGTTCGGCTGCAGACAGACGGACATAGCTATCAATGATATATATATACCTTATCGAAGATGCTTATCGAAGATGCCTATCAAAGAGGCTTATCGAAGATGCTTATCGAAAATGCTTATCGTAGATGCTTATCGAAGATGCTTATCGAAGATTCTTTTCGAAGATGCCTATCGAAGAGGCTTATCGAAGATGCTTATCGAAGATGCTTATCGAAGATGCTTATCGAAGATGCCTATCGTAGAGGCTTATCAAAGATTCTCATCGAAGATGCCTATCGAAGATTCTTATCGAAGATGCCTATCGAAGATGCTTATCGAAGATGCTTCCCTCTGCCTGCTTTATACTTTTGCTCAACTTTATTCTATTTTTCATTGATTTTACTTATTTAAATATTTATTTCGAACCCTTAAAACGATGTTTCGCTTCCGTTGCTCATTTTGACATTTGTGAATCTGAACTTGATATTGGATGCAACACATTGTGGCAAGTTCATCGGACTGGCGATGTTAACTCTGCCTTCTAAGCACTTGTTTGACTGACTGACAGCGATGACGACAAGATGAACAATTTCAGTGTTATTTGAATTTATTTTCAACGATAATTTTCGTTTTTGTGATGATGACGATCAGACGAACGGACAGACAAACGGACATTGGATGTCTGGCGACGGCAATCAGGGTAATCAGACAATTCAATCAGCCCCACGGCAGACAAGGGGGCAAAAACGGCGAAATGGCAACAGCAGCAGCAGCAGCAGCTCGCCTTGCCACGCTTGCCCCAAAAGCAGACTGCAGCACCCGCTGACGTTGGCCAGGCGCTGTCTGTGGCATCTGGATGCGAGCAAAGGCACACACACACATTCCCACACACATGCCCATGTCTGTCTGCAAGTGCATATCTCGTTGTATTTCCGATTCGAGGGCTGCTCAAAAGCTTTGCCAAAGTTGCTGGAACAACTTGTTGACAATAACAAGAACAACAGCAGCAAAGTGTGCAAATGCTTGCGAAGGACGTGCAACGTTGCACGTTGCATTGTTATAGTTATTTCTCTTTTTCCATTTCGTCTGTTATTTTTGTTGGCATTGTAGAAAAGTTGCGCCTCGGCTCATGATTTATAGCCCTGCAGCCCTGCAGCCCTGCAACCCTGCAACCCGTCTAGTCTAGCAGCGAGTGGAGTGCAGTCAACTTATATTGTTATCGCTTGCCAGCCTGGCAGCTAAAAGTTTTGCCACCAACCCTCCACACCTCCTCCCTCTGTACACTTGAAAAAATAAAAGTGCAATTGTGTAGTATCATTTTTATGCTTTCATATCGAAGGCAAATACTGGTAAAAGTGTAAAAATTGGAGTGCTACGTCCACTAGGTGGCTAGGAAACCGATCAAATCGATAAGCATCGATATTCGCAAATCGATAAAATCGATATTCGCGAATCGATAAAGCCACATATCTCCCACAATTTTAAGGCTACAGTCCCCAAATTTGGTTGGTTGGCGATGTCCTTCAAAGATCGGGATATGCCACGCCCACCAACACTGCCCCCAGGCCACCCAACCCTCAACAATTTTAAATGGCTATATCTTGCGCAGTTTTTGAGTTAGAACCGTCAAATTGTGGTGGCCTGCCTTTACCTGCTAGTGTAAATCGATATCTGCGCTACAATTGTAGATCTTGATAACTTTTTACATTTGCGTTCTACAATGCGATTAAGCCATTTGTGATATGAATTAAATATTTATTAATCAAATGCAGTTCAGATCTCTTGTTGAATCATATTACTGGCATGTTTGAGCAGCTTCCCCCTACAAATATTCTGTGCAACAGCAACAACAACAACAAGTTGAAGTCGGCAATCTGGTCGGGTCTGGGGGCGATAAGCAGCTGTGTTTTTATTTTAATTAAAGCATCCCCAAGTGCAGCATCCACACACACACAGAGACACACACACACACACACATAGAGCCCTTCAAGTATTAGGGTGCATGTGTGTGTGTAGATAGGAGATAGGAGGAGTTAGGGGAGTGGGCACATTTATGAGGCATGTTATCTAATTATAAAAACAATGCCAGACAAAGTCACTGGGAAACACATGCATCACGTGTGCGTTTGACTTGCCACAGACACCAAATATGCGGCAAGCTATTTCTTTTCCTTATTTTCTTCTTCTTCCTTTCCCCACTTGAGTTCACAATTTGGTACAGGCAAAGAACAACCGAGGCAATAATCGAAACAAAAAAACAATAATACGCAAATAAAAATAAGAATGAGACGGAAGAGTTCGACTAGTATATACCCTGTTGTTTTATTTGTTATATATCGATATCCGTTATCGGTGTATATCGATATCCGTTGTCGGTTTATATCGATATCCGTTATCGGTTTATATCGATAAACAAACATAAGTGAAATGTAGATAAAACAGACGAACGATCATCGATGTTGATCAAGAATATATATACTGCCTGCTATATACTCTCTTTATCCAATTTGGATTGGTTGATGGTATGCCACAATAAAATGCTGCTGACTAATTGCACCAATAACAAGATCAACACGAAGGCAAGCCACAAAAGCCAAAATATGAAAGCCAACAGACCAAAGTTTAGGCCAACAACAGCAAACAGCTAAGAAAGCTGGCTAAAAAAAAAAACCAGCACTAAATGTTTTCATTCATGAATGAATCATTATGCAAAATAGTTGTTGCTTTTGCTGTTGCTCTTGCTATTGTTGTTGTTGTTGCTATTAAAAAGATAAAAGCAGCGAAACTTGAGCGCAATACACAAAGCCAATTGGTCAAACAGTTGCCGCTCCTCACAGCCATCCGCACCTCAGCCAGCTAAACATAAAAAAACATTGGTAAGAAATGGAATTTATTTAGCATAAACAAAAAAGAAATTAAAATCGACTAGATGGATTCGCAAGTCTCTGCTTTGACACATTGCTGCAGTTGCAAGTAAATTGATCTGAATACAAGTGAAATGATTCAAATGCACTACAAATGCCCAAATCAAACTTGCGGTTTTCACCTCATTGGCCAAATTGCAATCGCAATCAGTTATGAATATGGCTATTGGTAGCACCCCGTTGCCAAGCAGCCAATTTCACAATGGTTCAGGCTCATGCAGCGGAAGCCAGGCGAATGCGAATGTGACCCTTTGTTATGGCTGCATTGCAACTGCAACCGTTGCCGTTGAGTTGAGGTTGGTCTTTGATCAAAAGGATATGCATGACCCCACCCACCCACCATCTTATATTACATCTACTTTGAGAAATTACTCGAGCAGACAAACACACAGGCACACACACACACACAGTCAAACCTTGATTCCATCCACTCAAACATACCCCTTACAGCAAACTTAATTAACATTTTCTGCTTAAAAGTTTTAGTTGTAAGTTGACTCAAAAATAGTTTCGATTTCTAATTGTTTATTGTTAATTATTGTTGTTTTTATTATTATTAATTACAGAACTAATAACTTTGAGCTAAGCCTTGTCAGAATGTGTTGCAACTATTACATTATTCATCATGCCACACACTAAAAACTAAATACATTGCAAAAGCGCAATTTGTACAGGGTATTCTGACACTCGATGTGAAAACTAATTAATCAAACCACAGGAGTGATGCAACAAAGGACTGCTGCAAGTCCTCACTAAACGACGCAACCAAGGTCTGTGACTAATAGCCGACTGGGCAGTTGAATATTGAATAAGTCCAACTATGCGGAATGTGTGGAATATTTGGAGTATTCTGCATATTTCGAATATTCTGAATATTTGGAATGTGTTAATTAATGTGAATGCAAGTTTGGAAGGAATGTTGCCTTTGATGGTGCAATTGAGTGCAATGAAAATGGCATCAAACAGCAAGCAAACAAGCGAAGATTAAACATGTCAAATAATATTAATGTAATGCACACACACACACACACACACACACACACACACACGCTAATGCACACACCACACACCATTGCCAATGGAAATATGAATTAGAAAACCTTTTGACTAAAAGAAGCAGAATGAAAATGATTTTCACTGCAGCAAAGAGCTCAAACAGAAGAAATATGAAACAATTTGAGCACAACACGCTTTTATTGGCTTCTGCGTGCCTCTGTGTGCGTGTGGGTGTGTGTGTGCACAACAATATAGTGTGTGTATAGCTGATTTCTATTGTTACTGCTGATTGACATGCAGCGAGCTTCTATCGCCACATCCGAAAACGGTGTCTGCATGTGAAATCATGTTAATTGCTGTGTTTGCAGTGTGTGTGCGAGTGTGCGTGCGGGAGTGTGTGCGAGTATGTGCGAGTGTGTGTCTAGCATGAATATTTAATGAAAACTTTACACACCAAACAAAACACATCGGCAAAAAGCGAGCGCGTTGCCGCCGTTTGCTGCTGTTGAAAACCAGCCGAATGTTGAATGCCCCAAAGTTAGCGACATTGACTGTGAAAATGAGTTTTGCGCGCTTGCCACCAACAATCCGCAAGCCTAACCAACACACACCCACACACACACTAACACACACACACACAGAAATTCAAACCAGTCCCTTCGCTGGCCAAATTGGTTTTATTAATTAACTGGCAGGCAAAATCGAATCGAAACTGCGACTTACAATGTAATTGATTGCAAGCTGGAAACAGTCATTTACAAAATATATAGAATATCAAGGGATATCAGGATATATCTATATATATATATATATATATATAGATCACTATCACTATCAACTATCACGTTAATATAATAATTGGGAGCTGAGGTTATTTCTTGATTTCGGTGGCAATGGAAAGCAGTGAATTACTGCGCAGCACTGTTGCCAATTAGCGTGCCTCAAACGCTTTTAAGCCATTTAGCTCCTGCACAGTAGGCAACGCTTTTGTGTGTGTGTGTGTGGTGTGCGTGTGTGTGTGTGCATGTGTGTGAGAAATGTTTCGATTATCAAAAGGCGCCGGAAACAGAACGGTTAAAGTCCATTTGGAATTGTGGCCCACAACTAACATTTTGACGTTGACTTGGGGCTTAGCTGACTTACAAATAAAAAAAATATATATATATATATATATCTGGTCTCTAGCTGAATGTTGTTGTTGTTGTTGTTGGTGTTGCTGCTGTTGTTCAATACATACGACTTGCTGAGTTGCTGGCGCTTCGCAGTGAACTGAGACACAAATTAATTAACTGCCATCGATTCGGCGTGTCCAATTTTTGGGGCAACATTGAAAGGACAATCAATTACTTAATTGAAAATATGAATGGGCTTTTTGTGGTGCAAGGCTGGAGGGGGCGGGGCAGGCTTGTGCCTTCAAAAAGGGGTCACAAAGCAAATGAAGGTTTTGTAAAGTATTATGGGTTATGTGGCATACGAAAGCACACAAATTGCAAATAAATTATGGGAAACGAGTTCACATACAAATATTTACACACACACGCACACCCACACACACACACGCACAACAGCATAAAATACGCGGCACAGGGCATAAAAAGCGTAGCAAAAAAAGGATATAAACAAAAAATTCAACGTAAATTATATGCATTTTTATTATGCGGCAAGCGAGCAAAAAGCCGAGTTCAACCTCAGTTGGTGTTGCAAGCAGAAGTGTGGCCAATAAAAATGAAATACAAATAAACAATTTAAGTATGTAATCAAGACATTCAACGTTAGTTGTGCTGCTCAACTTAGCAACTTGGCCGCATTCCAAATAAATTAATCACTTTCGATAATGATTCCAATTCCAATTCAAAATCCAAATCTCAGAGTAGATCGCTGAGTTTCAGATTGAGAATCGCAACAGCAAGCAAGCCGAAATAATGATGGCTGAGGGACTATGCTGGCTGCAATCTTAAGAACAACTGTGCAACATGCCTCTTATTTGCATCAGCTACACAAATATACCCGAAATATATATGTATATATATATATAGATACAAGTAAGTTAGACAGACAAAATGATAAAGATAATGATACTCTATTATAACTGTATACATATGACTAACCCCTTAAGAGACTTGTGCTCAAGTTGTCAGCAGTATTCACAAAGGAGTCGTTAGACTTACCTGAAACGAGAGAGAGCAGAGAAATGATTTCAATTAGTTACAAATATTAAATATATATTAAATATATATATTCTAGATCAAAGTCTGAATATGACTTCAATTAGCTATCCCCGTTTGGCATTTTGCATTTTGCTCAAAATGAGTTTTATCATTGCCTGATTTCAGCTCGTGTTGCCAGGGCCACAAATTGACTTACTCAACAAGGCCGAGGTGATCACAAGCAACACAAAAAATGGGGCGCCTGTGTTTTACATGCAGCATTCTTATTTATAGCTGCCACAGTTTTTGTTCTGCTTTTTTATATTACTATTATTAATACAATGTTGTTGGCTGTGTTGGCTGTGACATTTCTTTGCTGTTGCATGTTGCATGTCATCATAAACAATAACAATTCCCTTATTGGGGATGACGTTGATGATGCGAATGATTGCTGATGAACTGTCCCAGAATGTGCATATAAATTGTATATTGCTTTTCTTCTTCTTCTTCTTCTTGTTTGTTGTCTTTGTCGCGCGTTATCTGGCTAATTAAATGCGGCAACACACACCAACACACACACACACAAACATGCATTCGAACATCAGAGGCAAGCTGTCAAACATTTAGCGCCTGAAATTGGCCATCAAGAACCTTAAAAAAAAAAACAAAATTTTCATCTGACAAATAAACATTTAAACAACGGGGGAATTCTTTAAACATTTGGGCGAGTGGGCGAGCCGTATATATATATACATATATATATATATATGAGTATATAAGCATATAAGTATATATGTATATGTGTGTTTGAATTTGTAGGGGGGCTCAGGGCACTGAGAAATTGGTGAGCAACAAATTGGTTTCGTTGTGTGACTTGTTGCTTGTCTCCTGATGTTGTTGCCATTGTTTATTCAGCAAGGGTGTCAAAAGCTAAAACACACACTAACAACAAGAAGAAGAAGCAGCAGCAGCAGCAACAGCAGCAGCAGCAGCAACAGCAGCAGCAGCAGCAGCAACAGTTCAAGCAAAGTTGTGTGAATTATGTAGGAGAGTGCAGTATTGAGAGGGATGAGGGGGATGAGAGGGATTGCCATTCAGATTGAGATTGTTTATGGTGGGATGGGGGTGGGGCAGGAGTGAGTTGAGGGGTAGACATGAAATAAAAATAAAATCAAATAAAATGTGACAAGCGACACACGCGACAGCGTCGATGTCTTCTTGTGTCAACTGGATTCTGATTTGATTGTCTGACTGGGAATTGTGGTGCTGAGGCAGAGGAGGAGGAAGAGGAAGAGGAAGACGCATACAACTTTTAGCTGTTTGCCGATCAATTTTGAGAGTAAATGAAGTACTACTCTCCTTTCCTGGCTGCCATTTTATTTCATTTTTGATTAACACAAGGAGTTAGGAGTAAAAATGTTGAATAGATTGAAGAGTTGCTGAACATGTGCATTTTCCATTCTTTTATTTCTATCGATTTATATCGATTGTTGATTGATTGCTATCGCAGCAAATAACGGAGAATAATTACGTTCCTGGAGTTGAAATAATGCAACAAATAGAAAAGTTTAAACTTTGCAGCCAAAGCGGCTTTCATAAAATGAACTTATCGGAAATAGTATTTGAGAGTTGCCTATTCGAATTGAAGAGATATAGCGATATTTATTCATGTTCTATATGGAAGTTAATCCGAAGTACTGCTGTGAAAAGTCTATTTATAAAGAGGAAGCTCTTTGGCAATCTCAGCAATCTCAGCCACAACCCTTAACCCCTAAGCCCACCCACGCCCACGCACACGGCCACTTCAACGTCCTGACTGACTGACTGACTGATGGGCATTTGATTGAAGTCTGGGCTTCTGACGGATGTTGCGTGTTAAGTGGCACAACGGCAACAACCACTGAGTGGCATGCACCCTCAACTAGGCTAGCCATAAATGAGATATGCAGAAATTTGCACGCAGTTTATGTGAAATTTAAATTATGCACATATATTTCGCTAGCTGTAAAAAAAACCAACAAGCTGAGTGCTTTAACATTTGTGAGTGTGAGTGTGTGTGTGTGTGTGTGTGTGGGTGTGGGTGTGCTTTGCGTGCAATGCACAAATTTATATCTTAGAGTTGTGCCAAACATGCTGAGACGATTCATTCCAATAGCCTGCAACTGAGCAATAGTTGCGCTAATGAAGCTAATTATGCACGCGGAGCAAGAAGCAAGCCAAATGATGATGCACCGCGACGGGGACGATAAAGCGGCTCCAAAAGAAATGCACAATAATTCAAGGACGGTGCACTAAATGCAGACGGCTACGGCTACGTTCACAAAGATACTGCTCCTGCCTGACAAAATGTGCGAGGAGTAGTGGGTTAAGAATCAACCCTTAACCCTTAACCCTTCAGCCTCAGTTGGATAATAGTAGTAAGTTGGATAATAAATATTACAGTCGTGTTGCTGGCAATTTTTTGTAGGGCTTTTAGGCGCGAATCTTGGGCACTATAGGGTTAATTGGCTAAGCCTTTCTTTTACATATGAATCAAAATGTGTAAGCCAAATTTTTGTATTTTTCGCGATTCCTTCGGATCAGATTTGGTTTGGTTCCAAATCGAATTCTCCATTAAAAACTGGTACTATTATATTTACCGCAACTGTAAATATATATATATATATATATATATATATATATAGAGAGAGAGAGAGAGAGATAATAGTCGAACTAAACGACGATTAATGACATTGCATGCTGGCGTTAATGGTCAAATGGGCGTCAAGCTCGAGAGCAAAGCAAAGATTGAAGTAGAAGAAAAGTTGAAGAGGGAGAAGGAGAAGGAGAAGGAGAAGGAGGAGAAGGAGAAAGAGAGAGAAAATAAAGAAGCTGCCACTGCCACAGCCAACGGGCAGCGACTAATGACTTTTGAATGCATTAAAAGCGATAACAGAACGTGGCCAACAAACAAAGGCAAACAGAAACAAACAAGTCGAAAACAAACAAATAAACAAACATAAAGCCAAAAAGTTGATACCCTTCCCATATAATATATACTTATATATATAGCAAAATTAATTAAAATTCTTAAGATATGCTTTATACAATGGTAGATTTGAAGTGAGAACTCAATTCAAAAGTTATACTTTTCGACTATATCAAGTCTTAGAGTAAGCAGCCACCATATCTGAAATCGAACTTGTTAACTGATTTGAATAATATTTATATATTTAATCAAGTCAGTCTCGATTCTCAAAACAATATAAAAATCACAAGCAATTTTCTCTTTTACTTGGACGGAAGCAAAAGTTGAACTCGATCAAAACTATTTGCTTTGAGCTGGAATCAGTGGGCTCGACTTAGTTAGTCGGTTAGCTGGCTAGGTGTGTTTGGCATAACTGTGGTTGTTGTGCCGCCACCAAAAGCAATCAATAGCTGGACTATTCTTGCCCACAGGCACCATGGGACATGGGGCATTGGGCATGGGGCATGGAGCATGTGGCAGTCAGCCACTGATGAGTAGCTGCAGCGACGTCATCGACAAGTCAAAGGGCCATAAACGCTAATTGGTTGTTAACTCTGCACTTCGACTACTCTGCAAACCCCCCCCACCCCACATGTAACCCACTCTCACTCTCTCACTCTCTCTCTCTCTCTCTCTCACTCTCTCACTCTCTTTGTGACTCTGGGCGTGTTCTTATTTTAAATATGAACTTCCTGTTTGCATTTCAACGTGACTTGGGCAGCAAACAGACGAAACCGTTTGTGCCTATTGCTCCTCACATCGTTTAATTTGTACGCTTTGGTTTCTGTTTCTGTTTCTGTTTCGGTTTTGGTTTCGCTTTTTGTTTTCGTTTCTGTTTCTGTTTTCGTTGTTTCTCTTTCTTGCCGCATTTCGCTGCTGTGCTCAGTTCAACGAAGGGTCAGCGGCTATATTCAGTGAATTTTTAATCACGCATCTTCACATCAATTAAATGAGCTCCGCTCTCTCTCTCTCTCTCCCTGCCTCTCTCCGTCTCTCTCTCTCTCCCTCGCAAGAAGCAGAGCATTGCGTTTATCGATTGGGAATGCCAGCCGTGGGTTGCTAATCGATTTATCCTTATTATAGATTAACTTTCAGTTAAACACGGTGTTGTCAAATATTTAATTTGTGTACGCATTTATACCCATCAAAAGTGGACAAAAAGGGTAGTTTGGTTTTATGTGGATGCATGCAACAGGTAGAAGGAAGCATCTACGAGTAGGAACATGCGGATCGCAGAGACTAGAGGAGCTAGATAATCAAATTTTGAATAAAGGTTCTCGTAAACCCGGCACAGATCAAGTTGGCTTTATTTTATTTAAATTATCGATATATATTTCGATTTCCGATAGCAAAAAAATACAATTTTAAAGGCAGAATCCGTTTATATGACATGAATATGCATATTATTGATCAACTGCCCGACTAGGATCAGTTCCAATAAAACTAGAATATATTTAACAGCTGGCTCCAGGGTATAACATAGTCGAGCTCACTCGTCTACAGCATTATTAATTGTTCTTTTTCTGTGTTTTTTCTTTTTGCCTCAGCAACATTCATGCAGTCGAGCCTATTAATTAAGTTAATTATATATGGAATAACAAACGATCACCGATCTCACGGAGGGTGCAGATAATAGTAATGAGCAGAGGATGAAGAGGAAGATGATGTCAAGGACTAAGGAATCGATGTTCCTACAAACAGCATTACAAAAATAATTAATTCAATTGTTCGAATGTTCATCTTTATTCTTCTCTTCTATATATACAGATATATTCCTGGTCTGCATCACTAGTCGAGTTATTCTAGCCCGGCTGTTCCCGTCTGTCCGCCCGTCTCGGAGTTGTCCGTCTTTCTGCAGCAGTCTGTACATATGTCAGCTATCTAAGGGAATATCGGTCATGAAATGTGTGAATTTCAGCTGATTTCTCTCAGTGCACAGTTTAAGTTTATATGTTTAAGTTGCCTCTCCCTCTCTCTCTTTCTCTCTCTATCTATTTTTTCCTGTTTATCATTTTTTATTTCATTTTTTTTCCTTTTCTGGATTATCTAAATTCTTGCGATCGTTTTGTATCTCTTTTTGTTGTTGTTGGCTAGAAAAAGACTTGCGAGTATTTTTCCGAGTTGCAAGCTGCAACATTGAAAATGGACTTTGACGTGGACTTGATCAGTTGTTAGTTGCTGCTTGTTGGTTGCCAGTTATGGTCATGTGGCATCTTCGTGGCAACAGCGCTAAGTAACTGCTTGCCACATATGGGTGAATAATTTCGTCAACCGCCGCAAATATGTTGCAAATAGTTGTGCGTCTTTTTCAAGCAGCAGTTCAGTTCAACGCTGTTGTCTGCCTGCCTCAGACGTCTCCATGCCGACCAACCATCTATCTAAGCAAACAACGCACGCTCAACTCAATGCCAGCGAGCAGCGAGCTGGTTCCGTGTTGTTGCCACGTTCGGGCTTAGTTCTTCTGCCTTGCTCATAAATGTATACAAAATATACATAAAGGGGCGCAATACGTGTGTAATTGTTGTTGTTGTTTTTTTTTTTCATTTACAAACAGGAGCAACTAAAACTCCCCCCACAACCAGGAAGTACGCTACAATGCACAACACACACACACACACACACAACAAACACTCATCCCTCTGACGGGGCAGAGCAGCACGTAGTAGAGGCACAGAAATCAAAGAAGCCTCGAGCCAAACAAACAACGATTCGAGGTAGTTGCGCTTTGGAAAAAACAGAAAGAAAAAAAAAAACAGAAAAAAACCGAAAAAAAAAGAAAATAATAAATAAAATCAACAAGAAACACACACTGCATTTTCGTGCACCACTTCTTGTGGCAGCATGAAGCGGCATTCGCTTGACCTACACGCTTTCCTTCATACACTGTACGGGCAGTGTTCAAGCGGGTATATACGCATGCCCCTCAAACACGTGTTTATTGAATAAACAACCAAAAAAATGTACATCAATAAATCATGCAGCTCCGTCAATAAGTGCGACAAGTGACAGCATGGCCAAGACAAACAGCTAAATGGTCTAAGCAACAATAGTAAATACAACAAAAATAAATAAATGAAAAAAAACTCAGATGCCACAGAGCAGAGTATTTCAACTTCGGCATTAAAACAAAAACAAAAATTCAGTTTTTGTGTTTGTTGAGTTTTTTGCTTCCTTTTCGTTTTTTTTTTTTTTCATTTTTGATGTTTGCCGTGACTAACACGGGAAGAGTTCATGCATTTGCAGCGCCCGCATCCGCCCCGCCCCCTCCTTCTAAGGAACTCTTCAGATCATTTTTTGCAAGAATACACATAAATAAATGTGTAATTTCTTTTGGGCTGCTTTTGTTGTTGGCTCCGTTGCTTATGCGCCTTTTGACTGCGCAATTTGTGATTATATTTGACCAAGCTACAAGTACAAGAATTCCTTTTGAAGTTAGATACACACACACACGCACACGCACACACGCACACACACACACACGCACACACACAGAGCATGCGACACATGTTTCGCTTCTTTTTTTGGTTCTTTACTCAAGAATTTCTCAATTCTGGTCGCCAAACATTCGCTGCCCTTTTGATATGCTGTATATATATATATACATATATATATTATTATTATTTATATATACATATATGTGTGTGTGTTCATTCATATATGTACAGCTTGGCTGACATCTCTTTACGAGCTGATGTTTTATGTAACCCTTGCCGAGGGCATTCCTATATTGCCGTTAATTGTGTCGCATCCGATTCCACAGTATATATATATATATATATATATTCATAACTGCTGAGTTTGGTTTGGATAATGCAACTTGCTGTATATACAATGCTCGTGTTTGACAAGTTATCCAAACCAAACTCAGCAGTTGTGAGTTATTCGAATTTCTGCAAGTGTATTTCAACTTCGGTCTGCTGAAATAATCTTTAATTTGTTCTTTTTGCTCGCTTATTCTTCCTCAACTGACAGTGTGTCAAACATGCTCTGCCCCACCCCCCACCCCATCCCCAACTACAAGCTTAAGCCCTAAGCCCTATCCTTGTGCAACCAACCCCCCACCAGCCCTTGCTTTTAGTCAGTCAACTATCTCTTCTGTATACGCTCTTAATTATGACCATTTTTTGTTTTCAAATAAGTGCAGAATGGTTGTAGAGGGGTGGAGGGAGGGGAGGGGTGGGGTGGGGTGTTGGCTTGGAGCTATTCATCGCGCCATAATCTGATTTATATGCGACTGTTGGTATTTATGCTATGTCGCTTGTAATTACTCGTTGGACTCCCAGAAACGCAGCAAATGGTGTGAAAAATATGTATTGGTGTTGTGCGTGTGCGTGTACGAGTGTGTGTGTGTGTGTATGTGGTGTATAGAATACTGAATACCAGCAGACAGCTGCCTTTGCCCAGTGAATGAGTGCACCACTTAAGCAGGCATCTGTATGCAAGTGGGTTGGGTTGGGTTGGGTTGCGTTGGGTTAAAGATCAGCCCAGCGATCGATTGGTACGCTTCGAGCTGGAGGTGAAGTTGCTCAGAAGCGTGAAAATACTTTGGAATCTTCGTTCAAGTTATCTTCAAGTTAAGCAACACTTTAACATGTTGTCAAACTCAATTTGGATGTCGCCTGCTGTTCTAGTTTAGCATTTCAGTCTTAATTAAAATCAATTACGTAATAAATATGCTCTTTGGCCTGAGCGTGCTGTGACGACAATGGACGACAAGTTACAATCCACCGCTTGCGATACACAACTTGCAATCCACAACTTGGACTTGTCTTATGTCGCCAAATGACTTAATGACTGGTTAAATGACTCTCGCTGTTTTTTCTTGGTTTCTTAGTCAACCTCACGCTGCAGACCCAGCCTAGCACACACAGGGCAAATGACTCATCACAGTTGCAACTCACTCTCGAGTGGCAGCTCAATTAAAGAGCAACAATATGGTATCATTGGATTGGCAAACGTAAACTGAGACGGCGTTTGTCTTGCGAGACGCAAGCCATGCAAATGCAAAATGCAAATATGCATACGTGTGTGTGTGTGTGTGTAATGGCTAAGGGGGCGGGCAGTTACAATGGGCGGGCTCTGAGAATGCGACTGCGACTGCGACTGTAACGCAAGAAGCAGTGCGATTCATCAGCAACAAATGAAGCAAATGCAATCTACAGCAGCGGTCAAAATAATAGAAGAGTATGATAAAAAAAAGGAAATACTTCAAATATAGTCAAAAAATGATGACAATTTTATTCAAACTCTAGCAAATACTGAAGATAAGTAAATTTTAAAAGTTGCACCTAAAACTCAAAAATAAATTAAAGTTTCTTAATTTAATAATTTGTATATTTATTTTGAATAGATTGTTATTTAAATTGATGAAATAAAATAGTTGTGGAATAATAGTGAAGTTTTCTCAGCTTTCCCCTTCTAAAAACTACATATTGAAGATTTGGACAAAGTCTCAATTTGATCACCACAAAATGAGTCAGGCGCAACTACTATTTTGACCGCAATTGTAGGAACCAGAACAACAACAACAACAGCAAGAACAAGAACTACAAGAACAACAACAAGAAGAAGAACAACTTTAACTCACTGACTGACCAACTAACTGATAAGTGTGTGCGGCATTTTTACAACGAGCAAGCCTACATAAAGCATACATATAAGTAGACATATATATGTACATATTTACATATATATATGTATGTGTATATGTATGTATGTATGTATATATGTATATTAAAGCGCACATTTAATGAGGCGCAACATTTTTAATTGATGCTCAATTAAGCAACAGAGCCAGCGTCAACTTTGCTGCTGCTGCTGCTGCTGTTGCTGTTGCTGCTGCTGCTGCTGTTGCTGCTGTTGCTGCTGTTGCTGCTGCTGCTGCTGCTGTTGCTGCTGTTGCTGCTGCTGTTGCTGCTGCTGTTGCTGCTGCTGCTGTTGCTGCTGCGGCTGCAACAGCAGCACTGCTGCTGCTGCTGTTGCTGTTGCTGCTGTTGCTGCTGTTGCTGCTGCTGCTGTTGCTGCTGCTGCTGCTGCTGTTCTTGTTGTTGTTGTTGTTGTCTGCTCATATTTCTTATTTATAGCAAAATAAAAGTAAGCCCAAGGAAAATTGCACAAGAACTTTGTGGCTCGCAATTTGGCTAAGCTTTAAAAATGCATGCGAACTGAGAAACTGCTAAAAAACAACTTCAATTTCAAATGTAAAAACAAAAAAAAAAACAAAATATATGTAAAAAGAAGGCAAAAGGGGAAGGGGCATACACTGAAATCAGCTTTTAAATTTTGCTACGTTTTGGCTGCTCTGTGTTTCCCACTCGATACTGATGAAATTCTTGCAGTTATTTGACGATATGTCAACGTATAATTTGCATCGATATTTATTCCAAATTTGAAGTCTCTTTACAGGTTTAAATATATATATATATATATATATATATGTACTTCTTGTGGCATTTGGCATAGTTTCGCCCAACTTTAACAAATAAGCAGCTAAAACAAATTAAGAAACAAAATGCATTTAACGGTAATCAAAACGCTTTTACAAACTCTGCGATTTTGTATGGTTTTTTGAAGCGAATAATCTGATGATCTCAACTGGCAGTTAATTCCAGGAACATTATGCCACAGCAAGTTGAGGCTGACGTTGAACGAAAACAAACACAGAAGAGGTCAATTTGAACATGGTCCAAAGCACTTCCTTGGAACTGAATTGCAGATAGCGAAACAGAAAAAGGCCAAGATAGAAGTGAAACTGAATATGTGAGTGTGTGAGTGTGTGTGAGTGTATGTGAGTGAGAGTGTGTGTGTGTGTGTGTGTGTGTGTCTAAAAATTGAATCTTCGAAAGCATCTTGATGTGCATTACTTTTTAACAAGTGTGTTAAAAGAGAGAAAAATATAAAAATTAATTGGAAAGGGTCAACGAGATGTGAAGGAGGAAGAGCAGACTGAAAACAGAGAGAGAGAGAGAGCGCGAGAGAGAGAGCGAGAGAGAGAGAGATTGGGATAGTGTCTGTTGGTAATAGGCAAACCGTTATGCAAAGTAAATATTTGCGCAATAGCGCAAAAACAGAAAATAAAATGCGTTTGCGGGCAGCAAGTGGAAAAAGCGAAGAAAATCAAAATGGAAATGGAAATGGAAAGGGAAAGGGGAATGGGAATAAGAAAAAAAATTAAAAATTATAATTAAACGCAATCACAATGCCGCTGAAGAGGAGATAGCAACCGCAGAGAAGTGAGAAATTAAATACAAGGCAACTTGTCGAGCAGAAGAAAATGCCGAGCAAAATGAGCAAACAACAAACAACAAAACACAACAAAACAAGCAACTGTAATAGGCGCCCCAAGGAACGCATTTTGTTAACGCACTTCTTTCCAAAAGGGGCGTGGCACTGGGAATCCGCTGGGCGGTCAGTCAGCCCGACAGTTTTAGGCACTCCAAGCATCAGCTTCATCTTCGGCTTCAACCTGCCCCAGGCTCTATTCAAACAAATTACTTGTCAAAGTTCGATTGCCACCTGGCCACCTGGCCACTTAGCAGCAGTGGGGCAATTCCACAAGGAAACAACAATTTTCGGTAGAGTAAATCAAAAATAATCGGAACACATCCAAGCAATTAAACGAAAAGTGCGACTACGAGTCTCGAGAGAGAGAGAGAGAGAGAGAGAGAGTTCCTCAGCTAAGAGACTCACCTCGACACAAAAATATATCGAAGCAAATTGCCGATTGAATAAACTTTAACTGACTAAACTTAAGCATTTGAGTTACATATAAGTTGTTCCAAGTTTCAAATTTCTAGCTCTCATAGACGACAGACACATACCCTGTACGAAACTCAAGAGTACACACATCATGCCAGACATATCGATCCACATGGAGTCACTGAGAAGAGTGTCGACAAGATTAGATTGATTTTGGATGTGATTTTGGCGTTGGGCTGCCGACTTTTTCTTTCCATTTTCAGATTGGCCTTTTTTATGGATTTGTTTTTTGTTGACACATGAGCCAAAGAAAATGAAAATATTGAACTTAAACCAGTGAAACGAAATGCAATGAAAACGAAAAATATTTCAAATTTCAAAAGCAAAAATAGGCCTTAATTGAAAAACATAAAAAAAAGCAATAACTTTTTATGGCTTGCCACACGTTAAATGCTTATATAATTGCCCCCACTCCCCCTTGCACTCCACGCAATTAAAGCCCCTTTAGTTAGTTACATTTCATTAACTATCGTGTGTGGGAGTGAGAGAGAGAGAGAGAGAGTGGGGTGGGGTGGGGTGGGGCATGCGGCATAACGCAATTTTCAATTTCAATTGTGCTTAATAGGCAAATGTTTACAATTGAGCTTATCAGAGATGAGGAGCCCGCCCGCCCCTCGCCACGCTGGCGTATTCAATTAACGGTGAAAAGAAAACACAAAGCAACGCAAAATAAATGTAAACAAATATAAGTGAAGAAGAAGAAATAAATATAGCAAGAAATGAAAATTTGATTGTGCTTATTAAAAAGCAAAACGAACAAAAATTACAACATTAAAAAAAAAAAAATGTGCAAAAAAAAAAAAAAAAATAAATAAACAATAAAATAAATAAAGAAATAAAAAAATGCGAAGAGGCTTTCACAACGAAAATCAACGCTAGCGTTAGTGGGGATAATGATGATGATGGCCTGCCACGCCCACGCATGCAAACAACAGTTGGTTCAGTGCACAAGACAATGGCAAAGACACCCCTCCCCCTCTTCCCTTCGACCAACTTTAAATTTTGTGGTATCAGTGCACAACAACAACAACAACAACAAGTGAACCAAGTGGAATAGTCCAAAAATGCCAGTCACAATTAAGGGCAGGTCACATAATTAATAAGCCAGCACAAAGCGATGACGATGAACGATGCCAACAAAAAAAATTTGAGTAAGAAAAAAAAAGAAGAAAAAAAACAGCAGCGTCCGGTTTGGGTTTTCCGAGTTGCAGCCACAAATTTCCCACAAGCGCCACAGAATGGGGCGACTCTATTCTATGCATATAATTATCGGCATACACATATGCATACAACCACCCAACCACCCAACCACCCATCCCACACGCACAATTTGCCTTTGCTCGTTGTCGACTTTCGAAAACACAACAAAAGACCTGTTAACAGGCCAAGCTATCAACTACCAAAGTTGAGCAAACAGTGTAAGCAAACAGTTAATGGACGAGCTCCATTTGAAATCATAACAAACTCTGCAAACTGCTCCAAAATTCTAGTTGGAAATGGATGGAGTTTTGTGTGCGGAAATTAAGTGGCTGGAAAATCGCAGATAAATTGTTATAAAAGAGGAGCAAATATTGCAATTTCGATTTTTCATTCTAGACTTAAATACACAGTCTTCATTTTGGGTTGCTTCTCTGCGCTTGAAGTTTTATTATTATGTATTTCGCATTATTCCAATTTTCGTTCACATTTTGCCAAAACTTTCATAGAATTTGGCAAGAATCGAAATTGAAACACTGTTTCAAGTTGCCAGCATAAAATACATATTTTGATGACAAGCAGGAATGAATATCGCAACCACTTTGCTGCTAGCAGCTAGCTATGAGTCGCACACACACAACCACACACACACACACACACACACACACATATGGGTGAATGCAAACTTTTGGCATACACGGTGTTTGACGGAACGCCAGAATGCCAGAGACTCTTTTGCCAAAGAGGACAAAAGTCAGCACAATGCCAATCACTCTACATGAATGCGTATGTGTGTGTGTGTGTGTGTGTGATGCTTGCAATTTATGTCAAATTAATTAAGAAGATGTGGAGACAGACAGACTGACAGACAAACCGACACACATTCAGAAGCAGCGAAAACTCAAACTCAATAAAATAAAGCGCAACTGAACAGAACAGAACAGAACAAAACAGAACAAAACAAAACAGAACAGAAGAACACAAAACTTTTGATTGTTGGAATGGGGGTGTGGGTGGCGGGAGTGGGGGGAGGGACTGCTTTTGATTTTGTTGTTATTCGTTGTAGTTGTTGTTGTTACGGTTGTAACGGTGCACACTCAAAATGACACAAAAGAGTTGAACAACATAATTATTACAACACACACACACACACATATGTATATACACACAATGTACTTGGCCACATAATGATGTAAGTGCAGTCAAGAAAAGAAAATGAAGCCAAAAGAAAAAACAAGCCACAGCAGTTATAATTATAATAATAACGTATAACGGCGAGGGAAACAAAAAAAAAATGTATGTCTCCAAAAAAAATTTTGGGCAAAATCCTCAACAATAAGAGTAACTGCAAGAAGAGGAAGAGACAAAGATGTTGAAGAAGAACAACAAGAGTGTCAAGCCAAACACAAACACAAACACAAACACACACACACACACACACTTATGCAATTCACGCAACGAGCCGAAACCGAAATCAAAACAGAAACGGCTGCTATGAAAACGACGTGGAGATTAAGAAATGTGGAACATGCCGATTATGGTGTTGATATAGAAGGAGAAGGCGGAGGCGGGGGGGGTGGTCGACGGGGACCGATGAGGACGGGGTGGGGGGCTACGTGCCATTTGCATTCCACACCAAATGACAAACGTTCCAAAGCTGCGCACGCAAACTACAAAATAACTGAAATAACTCAATAATAAAAGGGGTCGCAGCAAACAACAAAACAGACTACCGCCAGCAGGGGAGGGGGCGATGAGCGGGCGTGGGGCTGTTAAGGTGAGCAGCAGCTCAGAAATGGTCAGAGTTTGTCCAGCACGCCGGGTTAAATAGCAGCCAGCTTGTGTTCGTCACACGTGTAAGACAGACGAAGGACAATGTGCAGATGTGCACAAGAAAAAGAGCCGCGGAGGAGAGGAGAGCAAATCTGTTATATATATTTTCACTTGTGTCACTTGAGCTGTTAATATCAAGCGAGTTAATCGACTCAAGTGCGACAGGTATTGGAAAACGCAGTCAGTCACATGTTTCCGCCACAAATGAATTCGATTTAGGCGTAGTAATGCAATTGACAGGTGATACTATGCTGAGACACATGGGAAATGTGCCAAAATGTTGGAGATAGAGAGAGAGAGAGAGGGGAGAGAGAGAGAGACACAGAGGAGTAGTATTGTCAACTATATACGAATGCTTTTCGATTTCCGCCAATCGCAAAATGTAACATGTCATAGATGCCAGCTTATGTCCGTCTGTCAAATACAGGTATACGAAAGCAGAATGCAACAAAAAAGAGAGATAGAGAGAGAACGAGTCGAAGTGGAGAGGTAGGTTTGTCACCGGTCGGAATGACGCCAAACGCGAATTCAACAAACGCATATGCCACATGCGCCGCAAGGCAGCCTAACCGCCTAAATTTATGGATAATAATTAATTTGGGAATTTGGGGGAAATAAATATTTAATTTTTACCACCAACACTGCCAAAATGCAATTTCTTTTTGCTGCTTTTATTATTTTTGGAATAACTCTGCAAATGCCTGCGGACACACAAACATATAAATACTTCAAACTCGCGTCTGGCATTGTATTATATTTTTCACGCTCAATTTGTGAATCGGGATTGGATTCGGTTTCAATTGAAAAATCAAAATTGAATGCAAAAGCTGCTTGGAAAGCAGCTGAATAAATACATAAATACACATTTACTTAATCTTCATGGATGACGCATACGAAAATGTATACCATATCGCAATACGTAAGCCTTTTCCGAGAATGCCCGATAAAGAGAGAAAGACAGCTTGTTTTGCATGCAAAACTACTTCGATCTGGGAGAGCTGCGCCCCAACTCTGATAACATTCCACAGAAATCGCGAAAACAGCTCAAACAGCAGCAGGCAGTTTTGAGCTCAGTTCTGTGCCAGTTTAATTCATTGACCAACTATAAAACGCATGTTTATAAATACATACGAATACAAAGCGTTGCACTCTTATCAGAAATGTAGCAACTGATAATGCGATTGAATTGAGCTATCATCGGGTACATAATCAAATGCAATCGGCTCACTTTGGATATATTTATTCGGAAGAGAGTATTTGAAGGATAGAACGCCAAAGGTATACAACAAATGTGAAACTGATGTGATTATTATGCCAACTATGGACAATAGGTGACGCTTTGCATAATAAACTAAGCATTTAAATGAATGAGGCAGAGAGAGAGAGAGAGACAGGGAGGGAGAGAGAGAGAACAGTCCAACAAATCATTGGTAATTCCAAGCCCATCGAATTGGCTTTGTTTGTTTTTGTTTTCTTTATTTTGTCTGTCGCCGTTTCTTCGTCGTTTACATTTCCGTTTTGTTGCTTATGGTCAACGGGGCGAGGCGCTTAAAGCTGGCTTAAAGCGGAGGCGCCTGCACTTGGCAACAGCCAATGACTCAGTCAGTGAGTGAGTGAGAGAGCGAGACTAGAGATCAATACAGGCATGATTCATGCGATTGGCATTGCGGAGAGCCCCACGCTGGCAGGGCCAGGCCAACAAGAGCGGGCAATTCATTTTGGCCCACATTTTGGGTTTCGAAAGAACAACAAGAACTAATCGCCGAGCAACATTCGTGATCGATGCGCTACAGTGAAACACCTGACGGCCCTGATGGGGCCAACATGAGCCTAACATCAACAACAACACCAACACCAACAACATTAACAACACCAACAACGACAACAGAAGCAGGTCTTTTGGTAAACGATAAGCTTAGCAAAAATAAAGCCAATGATCAACATTTGTCGCACATGACACTCATCAACTGTGCAATGCGAACACAACCAAAAGCCGAAAGCAAAAAAAAAAAACCACAGAAAGTAAGACTGTTTGGCTGGGAGATACCCTGTAATAAATTGTGATTATTAGGCGAACGCTGATAGTATTATCAGACAATTCCAAATTAGAATTGTGCTTAACAAGAATGTGCATAGAAAATTGAACATGCTGAATATCAATTTAGGGATATCGATAAAAATCGATAAATGCAATATACAACCAACGGATTGATTGAGGTGTATGTAGACATTCATCTGCACACTCAGCTCATCGAATGCGTGCAGGGTATAGCCCATTACAGCACCACCCCATTTTGCAGCTCACAGGCGCAATCAGTGATAAGGTGATAAGCTGCAGTTGCCTGGGCTTGTTTGTTCTTGTCGATTCGGGTCATTATTATTATTATTATTATGCACGGTGCCTGGCCTATCATTATGCGTCTGTATGTGTGCGTGTTAACATTGGCGACGCGAGGCACGGATTTTGACTCTGGCCATGTGAATGGAGGGAGCCCCACACAGCAATGCTGGCCAACTGATATGGTCTCCCCCCCACGCCTACGCTCTGCCACGCCCCCTACTTATCGTAATAATAATAAACCAGAGACAACAAACAGCAACAAGAAGCAACAAACGACAAGAGTGCGGCAACAAGCACAATGACACAAATTGTTCGAAATTTTCTCCCCATTTTTTTGTTTTATTAGTTGGCCAAGTTAAGCTAAAAGTGGTATGCGATAAGTGCTTCTTCTTCTACTGCTTGTAGACTTGAACTTCTCTTGGTTAATAGATGAGCTCGAGGGAATAGACACATGGTATTATCGTCGTTTATGAATGGCTTAATTAATTCAATATTGATTATTTATCATCTGTTCAAATTCAAATTGAGTTTATGCAAAATATCAGTTAGATAGATAATTGTGCCTATCGATTTTAATCGATATTTGTGAAGGTTATTGATTAAATGGTAAATGTTACCACATATTGTTGCTGTTCTGATCCCGATCAAGACTATGTATAGAGTAGTATAAGTCCATCGTAGCCACTTTCAGGGTATAAGAATGCCACAATGTGTATTAAGTGGTCCAATATGGGCCACCTTCTGGGACAATTAACTGTAACTGTAACTGAAACTGAAACCAACTTGGCCAACTGCAACTCGAAGTTTTCTATAGAGGCGCCAAGTCGAGAACTTTGCGCACCTTTTTCATACCCTGTCGCTAAACAAATTGATTTATGTTTTGTTTGCTTTTTGTTTGCTAAGTGCGCACTGCATTTAGCATTGTGCTACTTGCCACAAAATGAAGTACAATGGAAACTACGTGGAAAAGCAATTAAACGGAAACTCACGAACAAAAAAACTTCAATCAAAAAATGTTGCTGCTTTGGTCATAAATACATGCATCCGATATATATGGGCATGTATTCTGTTGTTGTTGTTGTTGTTGTTGCTGCAACTATTTAGTATTTATTGGGCAACTAATGAGCTTGCAAGGCACGCCATCAAAATTCCAGCGTGCCACACTCATCATAAACAACAAAAACCATCAACAAAGAAAACGAAAAAGAAAAAGTCACATTAAAAAAAAAAAAATCAAATTAGTTGTTGAAATTTTGTGTGTTGTACAACACTGAAAAAAAGAAAACTTAATTTTCTTTATTTTTTTCTGATTTCTTAAAGTTGATCGCCTGATTCTGTTAACAACTCTACTGAGATGCTTGCAAAATCAATTTTTCTGAGTGTATGCTTGCAACAGTGCAACAAATTTTGTGAGCTGTTGTTGTTGCTGCTACTTCTTGCAAGTTTCATTTTTCTTTTGCTGTAATTAATATGCCAAAGAGGCACTCAGAACTCAACGGCTGCAAACTGCTCAACTGAACTGAGTAATTGACTGACTGACTGATTGACAGACTGCAGTAAGAGAGCGAGACAGAGCGAGCGAGACACAGAGAGAGAGGGAGAGGGAGAGATAAGCACTGACCACTGGCCACTGACTGGCTGTGATCAAGGCCAGGCGAGAACGGGTGCCTGCCACCTGAGCTTACCTCGTTTTGTCGCATTTGCATAAGCTGCCAGCCATCTAACGAATTTCATTGTGAGGCGCGCACGATAATCCAAACAAGCGAGAGAACAAGAATGGGGAGTGCTCGACCGGGGTATACCCTATGTCTAGCTGAAAACATACATACCCGATACCCGATTAGCAGACTTTTCGAATTGTGTTTGTTATGGCAATCTATAATCGATTGCAGCACAGCTGGACAGATCCAAATGTTTATACCCATTATGCTTTCTTCTGTTTCTGTTTCACAGCTTTGCACAACTTCAGCATACCCTGTGCATTCATTTTTAAAGGGTATAGCGCACACAAAAAGTGAACAAAAAGTCAAAAAACCGTCCAGGTGCAAATTGACGCAGTCCAAGTAATAACTGTCATGTGTACGTGCTAGTGTGTGTGTAGTGTAGTGTGTGTGTGTAGTGTGTGTGTAGTGTGTGTGTAGTGTAGTATGTGTGTGTATATGCGTGCGTGCTGGCGACATTTCCACGGCCTCGACTGTGGCAGCTACCATTAGATATTTCCGGCCATTGACTGGCTACTTGAAATACCCAGTTGCCAATAAAAGCCGCAGGAAATTCTTGCTTCGGTTTCGGTTTTTTTGTCAATTCCAATTTCGCATATTTGCCACAGAAACAGCAGCTAAAAAACATACTTCAGAATGCAGTTCAGTTTCAAAGCTGTGCTTCAGCACACATCAAATCGAATTCGCCCAACAACATGAGAAAGTTGTACTTCTGGCAGCAGCTCAGGCTTCCAACTGGGTGAAATGCACCCTGGGCACTGCTTTTGGCCAGCATTTACCATTTTCAACTAACTGCCTCCCTAACCCTCTGCCTCTCCCACCCTCTTGCTCTTACTGTGCTTGCTACAGTTTTAGTTGCATGCCACACACACACACACAGAGAGAGAGAGAGAGGCACGTAGAAGATGGCCTGATATTGCCCTATTGTTACCTCTGACCACTGACAACTGACCGGCGGTCACTCACATTGCTGCAGTTGTTGTTGTTATTGCAGCATGTGGCACGCTGGCCATATTCGTTTAGATAAACGAGCATGCAATGCGCCAACTTGGCTAACTGTTTGGCACTTGCATTCGCTTTAAATAGTTTAAGCCCGCTTTTTCATGCCAGCCAAAAAGCGATTATTTGTTCTATTTGCATTTGTTGCATGCAGCATCACTTGCAACCAGAATCGGAATCGAAAATTGAATTCGTTTCGCTTTGAAGAGCCCGAAAAATCCACACGAAAACAAACAAATTTCATTTTTGCACAATTTGTCAAGTTGAGTGTAACTCCAATTGATGCCACAGAAATGCATTTGAATTTCATTTTTTAATTTTATTATTAATTAATTAATTAATTACATAAAATGTTGCGCTAATTGAAAATTGATTGCTTGGTTTTTCTTGCTACGTTTTTCGCTTCTTTATTCACTTTTTTAGAAGCAAAATCATTCGACAAATGCTGCAACGTTTCCCACATGGCAAAAAATCAAATGAATCAAAAATCAAATTAATTAAATATCAAATTAATTAAATATCAAATTAATGTTTCATTGTTAATCTTCTTCTTCTTTTTTTTCTTTACTTAAATTCCAAAAGGGAGCCGCTTCGATGGATTTCCACCTCGGAAAGCCTTTCAAATGCCTATGTGGCCTGGGCGGGAGGGGTTTGGGTTTTTGGCATTTATTTATGGTATGTGACACGCCCACCACCCATGTATTGGGGGTGGCGGGGAGGAGGCTAGCATTGCTGTGGCACTTTATTTTCCAGTGCGCTTGGCTGGCTAATTTATTATGCACATATTTGATATTCTTTTACACGCCTTCTCAACTTAACCTGCACTTGAATCTGAGCATGCCTTTCTACAATTACCTCTACTTGCAACACACACACACACATACACACACTCCAACACACACACATAGTTGCATTGCCCGCAGCTAGTCGTGGGCCAGTTGCATATTTCAGCAGTCGCTGTTAAATATTAAATATGCTCTAGCTAAAATAACAACAACAATAGCAGTGCCCCTCCCACCTCCCCCATCCCACTTCCGCCCACCTCACCCTTCACTCAGCACCTTGGGGCAGGTGGCCAGTTAGCCAGTTGAAGTTGCTCACTTTATTGCTGTGTGTTTGTGTTTGTGTGTTTGTGTGTGTGTGCATTGTGACCCTTGTGTCCGTTTCTCTATTCCTTATTCACGATTTCTTCCTCACGCTTTCTATCTTACACTGCGCGAAACAAAAAACAGGATTCGCAAAACACGCGTTTCTCAAAATGTTAGCTAACGGTAAATGTGAATATTCTGAAATAAATAAGTTGTTATCGCTACAAGATGTAATTTTGACTAGATGGACTAGAAACATACATATACATTTTATATGACTATCGATATTTATCGATAAAATTAAACCAACTTGATATGATAAATAAGATGTTATCGCTACTAGATGTAATTTTGAATAGGTAGATTAGAAACGTATACATTTTATATGACTATCGATATTTATCGATAAAATTAAACCAACTTGATATGCGTACGGTAAACATTTAGAGTAACTAGCTCTTACAGTTCCTCCTAAATCGACTCGACTATTCGTGCTGACCAAGCGTTGTGCACAATTCTGTTGTAGCTACTATTTATTTCTTGCTGTGTATGTCTTAAGTACACTTCGCAAGCTTTGCAGCTTTCTGAGCTGAGCAGCCATCACTTGAGCGCTTCAGTTGCCTCGCGAGTCGCGACCCGGTGGACCAGCAACAACTGCGTTGACAGCGTTGTTTAATGTAGCGTTTTATTTCTTTGGCCGCAACATCATCCGTGGCAGGCTGCGGAGGCAGGGGAGTCAGGGGGAGTCAGACAGGCGCTGTGGTATTTTTGTGTGCACTTTTTCGTCAAGGCTGAGAGGTGCAACATTTCGCTGCCATTTCACGCCTGCATCCTTTCACCTGCCACCCTGCCACAACCTGCCAACCTGCCAGCGTGTCACCAAAGACCTTGCCACCATGCCGCTTGGCTGGTGTTACTGTGTTTTATGATACCTGCTTGACGGCACATGCAACAATTTATGCTCATTTTGTTGCCCTTTGCCATCTGCCTTATTATTTGGAATATAAGTAAAAGTTTATTTAACTTGCTCGATAACGTAATCCGATAAGAATCGATTTACGATAACAGTAAAAGCCGCAATTTGAAAGCTACTATAATTATTATATTGAATAATCACAGACCGGGTTGCAAGATATCTGCTAGTCGCGCCCTCCCCGCTGCGACTCGTTGGGCAAAATAGCAGAAAACAAAAATCAGCTGCAATGCGCCTAAGTAAAGCGAGAGAAGCAATAAAAAGGAGACATTTGAAGAGTCAACAAGGTCCCATAACAAACAGGGTCAACGATTTGCATGCCACACATGCATGCCACCACATGTGTGTACATCGTATATACGCGCCACTCACCACTCCCCACTCACCCCGATGCTGCTCCATTGTAATTGGGCTGACTTCGAATTGTTGACCGCCAGCTGATTTTTGTCTATTGTCGACACAACGTGTTTGCCTGCGAAGCCTCTTTGTCCTGCAGGATAGCTGGGAATGGCCAACACTGGGAATCGTCTCGCAGCGCATAATTGTTAATGTTATTGTTATGGTTGTTATTTATGCTGCTGATGTTGCATGAAATGTGCAACACGATTACACAATAAGTGCAACGCTTTAGTATAATGCAATAAGCGCGCCACAGTGGAGCCAATGCATGGGGCAGGAGTTATGATCTAAGAAGAAGCGTTTCATGTCACATCTATCGATATATCGATAACAATCAAAAATTCGGCTTTTAATCGAATTTCATTTTTACATATTATCTATTAACATTTTTTATTTAGTTTCGTTTCCATATAACTATTTTGTGTGCAGTGTTGAGCCACTGTGCAGGAGTGCAGTGTTGAGCCACTGTGCAGGAGTGCAGTGTTGAGCCACTGTGCAGGAGTGCAGAGTGGTGCCGCCATTGACTTTATTGCATTTTGTGGGTCAATCAATTTGTGCGGCTAATACAAATACAACCACAATGGAGCCCCCCTAAAACTAAAAACATGATTTATCTAATGAGCCAAACAACGGCCAAAACACAAGCATAATATAATGCGCTTATGGGCTTGAATGCATCCAATCGTTCACTATTCCATTGCATGCCGCTCGATAACTGATCGATATCAGTATATAGCAGGATGCAGGGGGTGGCGGGTGGGATGTGGGGGTTTGTGCATTGCGATTCGTAATCAGCCAAAAAAAAGCTGGCCTAAAAGTACTCATACTCATACTCATACTCATACTCATACTCATACTCATACTCATACTCATACTCATACTCATACTCATATACTCATACTCATACTCATACTCATACTCATACTCATACTCATATTCATATTCATACTCATACTCATACTCATACTCATACTCATATTCATACTCACACTCGTACTCATACTCATACTCATACTCACACTCGTACTCATACTCATACTCATACTCATATTCATACTCACACTCGTACTCATACTCATACTCACACACACACACTCACACACACACATAGATGAAATGCAATCCATTATGCCAAATTCGACTTTTTGCACTTTTGTATACTGAATTCTGTAGGCCACAAGGATTGGGATTGGGATTGGGATTGGGATTGAGATTAGCCATTGTCCATCAAAACATATGCTAAACACTTGCAAACAGTTGGCAAGTAAATATATTTTGTATATGTTTTTATTTATTTGTTATATTTACTCAACTTGGCATTCAGGGAGTTAGGCGAGTGTGCAGAAACTGAATAATTCGCTGCTAAATCGAAAGGCTTGCGAAATGAATCATTTATGCATCTGGAAGCATTTCCGATTCATTGAATAATTAAGAAATGAAATAAGCATTCGCCTTGAGTTGCATGCAGCAGACTGCATCTGTGCACTCCTCTTTGGCACTGGCAATCCCAAAGCAGCCAAATACTTGGGCATCACTTGTGATTGAGCTCGACTGGCATCACTCAAAGATTCTGTGATCTGATCCATTATCTGCTCTGGCATCTCGTGCAACACTTAGCAGGTTATCCAATCACCTTCTGGACACAATCACAGTCGCAAGAAAAATGACGCAAATTAAGCTAACACCTGGTGGAGCAGGTGCAACCTTGTCCTACATACAAAGAAAACGCTGTGCAAGCTTAGCCAGAAGCATCAGAAATATCAGAGGCAGAAGCTTTCTTGGTGCATACACGCAGCTGGGTACAGTCTGCAGTAATTGTTGCCACAGAGAGCATGAATTTTGTATTCATTTTTGTCAATTTTTCAATTTCATTTGATTAAATTACTTTGTATACATATTTATGAAAATAAATTGAAAACTTTTCTCAAATCAGTTGTAAATTGGGTTTTTTGTCAAATGACTTTTGCCCATCGTTTTTTGTGCCATCGACGACTCCAATTGCAGCAGCAACAAAAGAAGATCATTAAATAATTGCAGAGCTCAACAAAAAATGTGGAAAAATGTGGAAAAATGTGGAAAAATGTTGAAAAATGTGTGTCACAAAAAAAATAATGATATCCATATAATATATGTAAATTAAAATACTGAATTGTAATTCCTCATTAGTCCGTGCAACCGGAGAAGATGTGTGTGTGTTTTTTGTGACTGCAAATTCACATGAAACAAAAAACCAGGAAATATGAAAGCAACAATAAAAAAAACTCAGCTGCACAAACAAATTTTTGGCGCTGTGTGGCGCCTTTTTTAGACCGTTCTGTGACGGTTGAGTTGCCAACAAAATGTGGACGAAGGAACAAGTGCAAACACACAGAGGTGGCCAGGTGTGCAGACAAACTTTGTCCCCAAAGTGCACGGTAATTGCGGTAATTAGCCAAGTGGAGTACGACGGGGGGTGGGAGGGGAACCGGAACGGGGAAACCGTTTTTATTTATTTATTTATTTTTTACTTATTATGGTTTTTCATCATCAGCAGTTTTCAGCCAGAAGGCCAGCAAAGCGACCTCTGTAAACGAGCATGTCGTGTTTCTTAAATAAATCACACACTCGGTTAATCCACGTGGCAACCAGAGCCAAGAGAAATACAAAAAATTCAAAATAAAAAAAACAAAATAAATAAAAACAAAATAAATAAATACAAAATATTGGAAAAGCGCAATTATTGCAGCTGCAACGTCTGCAACGTCGCCTTCTATTTATACATGCAAATGGCTGAAAACTGGTTTGTTTGGGTTTAATGCAGTTGACTGCCAGACTGCCAGAATGCACAAGTATCTATATATACATATATATATACGCCCGATCAGAAGAATACACCCAAACCAAAGTGACTATAACTTGGAATCGAAGTTATATTACAGCATGATATGCGACTCAATATATTACTTATTACAGGGCAACTCGTAGTCGAGCAGTGCCGAGCAGAGCACTTGTTGTGTTGCATTTGAAGGTGCTTCCAATGATAACCACACAATTGATAAATACTTTTAACTATTTAATAAACATCGGCGAATGTTTACATGGCAAATAAATGAGACTGTGACCTCGACGATGTCATTCCTTCATGCCACACTCTGTTGTCAAAGTAATCACAGTGAAATCAGATTTATTTTCAGTTATTTATTGATAATTGGCAGCATTTTCGTTATACAACTGCAAAGTTGCCAGTTATTCGATAAATTTCAATAATAATTGGGAAAATTAAATGTGTTAGAGCAGAGTGTGCACTTGAGTGTGTGTGTGTGTGTGTGTGTGTAGTTGTCGTCAAATTGAAATTTGATTTTTGTAATTTTGATATTTGAAATTTGCAGTGCAACAAAGTGGAACAATTTGTGACGACAATTGCAATGAGCAAAAGCATCACGCATCAAGCATCAAGCATCAAGCATGGCAGATTATCCTTCCAAAATCATGTAATTTAAACAAATACAAAATAATAAATGAACTCAGCAAAATGAATTGAATTTAATTGCATTATTCAAGAATTGCCACTGCACAAATAACTGTGATTATATATAGATATATACAGATGTGTGTGTAGCGATTTATTTAAACGCAATTCATTGACAAACATTGTGTTACATTGTGTTAAATGTTGCACACGCATTCAAATGTGCCACAAAGCTGATTTCAAATGCTTAAGCCCTCAGAACGATTATCTATAATCTGACCAAACAAATTAGTTAGTTAAAAACAAAACAAAAAAAAACCTAATTAAATAAATAAACAAACAAAAAGAAAAACAACAATAAATTCAAATGGCATTTTCATTTTCATTTGATTGTAGTTGAAAAACTGAAATAGATATCGATCCAATTGGAAAATATATTCCGAGTTTAAAGTGTCAGGAATCTGGATGGGTTTTGCCCAATCAGCAATTTAACCCTTCTGGCCTTGCTGGCAAGTTGACAACACCTAATTAGCCAACACCTAAGATTGCTGAAGCCGTTAAGCCCCGCACCTGATTGGACAGCAGCTGCAACATTTTTGGGCCAATTATTGGCTAATTTCAAGTTTTCCCAGGCCATGCCTCTCCATTCTTCTACTATTTGCCATGTATTTGTGGCAGTTGAAATACTTTGTACCTTCTTTTTGTTTCATGTGTATACTTTTGAACTTTTTGTGAACAAACTTTCGAAACATTTTTGGGCCAATTATCAATTTCAAAGTGGCTAATTTAAAGTTTTCTCAGCTCAGGCTTGTTCCTGTTGTTTTCAATTATACTTTCAGTTGAGAGTAATTTAATTATTAATATTAATAATAATTATAGTATGCTTCTCAACTTTTTGTGGACAAACTTTCGAAATATTTTTCCGTCATCGAGTGCAAAATAAATGGATGCATTTGAACACTTCTTCTACTCCTTTTTTGAAATGTGTCTGGTTCACCAGACATAACCTAATTCTACACGAAGCACAGTGGAGTTTAGGGTAAACTTTTTGTCTGCTTTTGCCTCTCCTTCTTCTCCTCCTCCTCCTTCTCCTGTTTCTTTTCTTCCTAATTATGTTTATCAGGTTGCGCATTTCACATTGGAAATTTTCTTGTGCGTTTGATGTCGGCTCGTCTAACTTTTGTGTTGTCATTGCCGTTATTTACACACACATACACACACACACACACACACACACACACACACTACACACACACACACACACACACACACACATACACACACACAAACACACTCTCGGGCAGAGAGAGAATGACGGTTACGTTAGAACTGTCGCTGTCTGTTTGTTTGGATTCTGTGTAAAATATCAGCGACAAGGTGTTGAATTTACATGTTCGCCACTCACAAGTCTTTTGCGTACAGTGGAAACTCGATAAAGGCAACAGGCAACCGAAATATTTATGAATAATGCAACGAGTGTCGAATACAGACATAAACAACACTCGCGCATTGCTCACTCGAAATTATATCAAAATAATAACAATCGAACAGTTCGGAATAATTCAGCATAATTCGGAAATCCGAAACGCACAAATTGAGTGTAAATATATTTTGAATACGCTTGACTATCATCCCAGAGAGATATGGCACTTCTGCACTTCTGCACTTCTCCACTTTATGCATAATGTTCTTCTTTGGAAATATGTCCTGGAATCTGTTTTCTTGCCTTGATTCACAACAATTACAAAAGTATTTATAGTTTTTCTGGGCCTGTATTTGTTTATATGTCTATTTGTAATTGTAGTATGTAGTACATTTTTGGAACACGTGTGAATCGAAAGTATTTCAGTATTCGGTGTCTGTTTGATTTACTTAGATAAGAACGAACGAACGAACAAACGAACAAACGAAGAAATCAAACAATTGTTGAATGCGTGCCAGTGTTGACGAGCTAAGTGCGCATACTACGAAATGCAGCAGCACAAAACAAACGAAAATACTACTCAAATAGTAAGCAGGCAGTTCACTCCCACTCCCACTCCCACTCACTGTTACTTCTAATTGTGCAACAGCAACAAAATGCAGCTCTTTGCTTTGGCTAATTTTTCTGCTCACCCATAAAAATTCCCACGGGCTGTTTGTTTTGTACTTGTACCAAAAAAAACCAAACGAATCGAAAAACGAAAAAAAAAAAAACAAAGCAAAATCAACAACAGAAGAAGCAGAATAAATGGAAGAAATGTGAGCATGCAAACGCTAAGTATGAAGAAGCTGAAGGAGAAGAAGGAGAGAGAGAACTTACCCGCGTAACATGAGCAGCTGTGCCAGCCAAATGCGGCAAAGCCGACCAGTAGCAATATCAACGCCAGCAGAGACGGCGGCAACGACTTTGGCAGCATTCTAAGCGTAGCTCCTGCCTTTTTTGGTCTTCTTTTTGGTGTTGGTGGTGGTGGTGGCGGTGGTACTGCTGCTGCTGCTGCCGCTGCTACTCTTTCGATGACGCGACGCAGCGACGATCGTCGTCGTCGTCGCTGCCCTTGCCTCATTTGCGCCAGTTGTTGCTGTTGTAGTTGTTGCTGTTGTAGTCGTTTGTCTTCTACTTTGAGCAATTTGTTTTTATTTTTTATTTTCTTTCGAGTTTGTTGTAATTTTCTATTTGAAAAGTTTCTTGGATATGCGATTGGCAGAAGTTGTTGTTTTTATTTTACTTGTTCAATATTTTCAATTTGTCGAGCATTTTCGCTGCTGCTGCCATTTTAGGTGCCTGCAATGGACAACAAACAAACAACAACAAAATGAGAGGTCGATCGTGTGTGAGTGAGTGAGAGAGAGGGAGAGGCAGACAAGCAGAAGCAGAAGGCAAAAGCAAAACAACAAATGCTAGCGTCACTTTAATCTAACACTGTGCTTTGTGCCATCATTCGCACTCATTCACTCACGCACACACACACGCACTAGCACACCTGCACACAGGTAGCAGCAGAGAGAACGTAAAGCGTGTGAATGACAGAGTGAGAGAGAGCGGAGTTGATGGCAGATCAGCGCAACCAAAGCCAGCTGCGCAGCCAGCGCTTGTTTAATGGGAATTCTGCCTCAGCTTCGTCTTCGTCTGTGGCTTCGGCTTCCTCTTCTATTATGCCTTGCTGCTTTAGCTGAACCCTTTTCTTTTGGCTCTTCTGTTGTGCGACTGGTTGCAAGAACTCGTTTTTACGTGCAATTTTTCGTTTCAAGCTCTGCTCGCTCCCACAACCAGTAACACACAGACACACACCCAAATAGAAATGCATGTAGAGATAATAAATGGTTGAATATACAATTCAGTTGAGATTGTTGTTCATAATTTGTATTCATCATTTTTCAATTGCAATTCACGCATCAAAATATTCAAACATGCACAAAAATGTGTGTAAATGTAAAAACACAGAAGCAAACACGAAACAACAAAAAAAACCAACAAAAATATTGAAAGATCATTGCGCGCTGCCGATCGACGCGCAAGCAGCAAGCTAACACACACACACAAACACATGAGGGAAACGTTTTTTTTTACCAGCTTCGCTTTGGATCTGCTTTCGCACGAAGTACGACTACGCCAACAACGACGGCGGCAATTATGACGACGACTCTCGCAGCAATCACTACCTTTCAGAACGCGCGCACAAAACAAACTGACGTCGTAGCCAGAAACGAAAACATAATCAGCAACGCTAGCGGCCGTCGAGTGACTTTTGCTTAACATAACTGTTAACAGACTGTTAAAGTCATTGAAATGTTAACTTCACTTGGCCAATGTTACACTCAAATATTGAGTGTTTGGCCTGTGTGAAACACCACTCACTGTTAATGTTAACTCAAAATGGCACTGTTAACATTCACGTGGCAGCACAGTGGCTCACAATTGCAAGACGTTACATGCAACATGGGAATCAAATCTAATGTTCCGAATTTCCATTTTGTTTGCCGTTGCTTAAACAAGTTATCAAATATTGTTGTCATTAAATCCAATTGATACATTCGCTTCAGCTATTTAACTTTACTTTGGCACAATGCTTGAATTCCGGATTCTGGATGCGCACAGCGTACCACTGTTGTGCAACAGATGCTGAGCTGCGTGAAGCACTCAACTCAAAATGTAACTCTGCGCAGCTCCACTCAAGGGTGAACTGACAGCACTCAACTGATTTTTGAGTAGATTAAAAACTTCCGTTAAAATCCAAAAAAAAAAAATGCGCTAAGTGCTAAATGCAAAATTCTCGTTAGCGAAAAATAATAGGCAAATCTGCTTGTATTACAAAAGGTAATGCATTTTTAGGAGTTAATTAAATAATGAGCTTACAAAATTTGAAAAATATTTTAGACAGAAAAGGGAAAAGTTAATTTGTTTCCATTTATATTTGATTTCGCTCAGTTATTAAAAAAGCTGAAACTCTGTTTCCAAACTGAAGACTGTAAAACACAATGTGAACATAAATAAGCCAAGAAACATTTGTTTTGTAATATTTTCCAAAATCAAACAATTTGAATGAAATCTTAATGTGAAAATAAACCTCTGTAAATAATAACACACCCGAGCAGTCGCTGCTCAATACATTCAATAATAAGTTATCTGATTGTGAATAAATGTAATATCTTATAGCTGAACCTGCCACTAAGCTGGCTCTCATAGATCCATTTTAATTTTGTCCTTAAATGCTCTGATTGGACAACTACGCGATAAATTAAAAAAGCACTGCAATCGGATAATTCATTTCAGTTTCGGGATTGCGTTTTGTTGACCCTTGCCATGCCGACTGCGAGCACTTTAATATAATTTGTTTACCCTGCTTGGATGTGAATAAGATTTATCGGGTATAACGCAGACGACGGCATCTCCGAGCCTATCAACTGGCTATGTTGTTCATCAGATCACGCAGATCAAGTTGTGCCTCATCTCGATGATCGATAACCTCATTCGTTTCTCCAATATCGATATAAATCGATAATTGTTGTTCAAGTTACATATTTGAAAGGAAAATACTAGATAGTTTTGAAGAACTATTTATTTAATGTCAGTCGTAAACACACACACACACACATATGCCAACTCATAGGGTATCTTGTGGCGAGCTCTCCCGACTGGAGCATTCTTGCTTGTTTAATTTGTGATAGTTCAGCATATAGTATTTTCAGCGCGATTCTATATGCAAATACAAAGACAGTATGAGTTATTTGGTGAGTGTGTGTGTGTGTTGCATTCATATAAAAATGCACTTAAAAATTGCTATCGTGTGTGTGCGAGTGTGTGTAGTGTGTGCCCGCGGCTTTCGCCAGAGGTCAGGTCAACTTCGTCGCCTGCCAATTAAAACTTTTTATACGCTGCGGCGGCTCCGCGCACACAGGCACACACATGTGTGTGTGTGAGGGTATGCTCACACACATGTGTGTGTGCGTGTGTGTGTGTGTGTGTGTGTGAGGGTATGCTCGTTTTATAAAGCGCGCCATGGAACTTTGTTAATGCTATTTCAGTTAATTAACTACAAGAAATGCGCAGAACAATTCGCAAGCGGAGCAAAAAGTGGCAAAAAAAAAATATATATATATACATATATGTGTATATATATATTGGTATGTTGAAACGCTAAAAAAAATGACATATATAATATAAATGGAGACTTACATTTGATATTTGCAAACTCTGCATTAACGCACACACACCCACACACACATAAGTTGGTGTGAATGGAGTTTGTACAAGCATTAAGTTAAATGCCGTTAGTTTCCACTACACAGCAACAACAATAGCCGAAAAAAAAAAAAAATGAGGAAAAATCAACATGACAAAGCAGTGCAGCAAATGTCATCCATTGCGCCTCTCCGCATGTCTCCAACTCCCAACTCTCCACCATGAAGCTACTTCTCCACTAACGACCATGTAACGGTTCCCACGCAGCACTTTGTTTTGCGGTGGATTTTGGTGCACGCGCAACAAGTTGAATGCGTCATATGTGTGTGTGTGAGTGTGTGCGTGAGTGTGTGCAAGTGTGTGTCTGCCCAGCGAAGCAATGCGAAAATACATCAGCACTGGCGTGACTAAAAGTGTTGCCTACCTTTGGGAGCTTTGCAAAATTAACGCGTTTCACACAATGTTTGGCGTTTGCCCGCACAGCCAAAAAGCCAAGCTAAAAAAAGTTGGTAATTCTCAGCATCCGTTGCTGCCCAACTCATCTATGCATGCAAAGCATAAGCACACTTATTTATATACATGCTGTGAGCAAAAAAAAAAGGGAAGAGTGTGCTCGACCACGAAATACCCTCAAATATATTTAAATCTTAATATTGTCAGATTGCACTTAAAATAGGGCATTTTTGGGGGTAAGTTTCAAAACTTGTTGCATATAATCGAAACGTATTTGCATATTTAACAAGCTGTCAACAGCAAGTCTACTTTGTATTTGAAAGCGGTGTGCAGGGTAGCTCCAAGCCGAGTTGTCTCCACGAGAGCTTTCTAACGGCTTTTAGCAAATGATAGTTCAAAAGTAACGCTTGACAACTGAATCGAGTCAAGTCTCGCCTCGGGCGGATCAACAGTTGACTATGCAGCAGATCACGCATGTGGATGCAAGTGTGTGGCAAGTGTGTGTGGCAGGTGTGTTGCAGATGGCTGATTTACTCTTACGTTAGCTGCATTGCCGCATGGCCAATTCAGTGTCCAGTCACACATAAGCTGACACCTGAAACGATGCGTTATTGATACGTCTCAATTGGTTCTGCCACAAGCTCGCAACGTGGCAATGTGCAACACTCATGGGCGCAGCACCCAGAAGAGCACCTACAGAAAAAACAAAGCAATTAAAACGAGCCAACTCTGCGCAGCTCCACTCAAGGGTGAACTGAAAGCACTCAACTGATTTTTGAGTAGATTAAAAACTTCCGTTAAAATCCAAAAAACAAAATGCGCTAAGTGCTAAATGCAAAATTCTCGTTAGCGAAAAATAATGGGCAAATCTGCTTGTATTACAAAAGGTAATGCATTTTTAGGAGTTAATTAAATAATGAGCTTACAAAATTTGAAAAATATATATATATATATATAATATATATATATTTCAATTTGTTTCCATTTATATTTGATTTTGCTCAGTTATTAAAAAAGCTGAAACTCAGTTGCCAAACTGAAGGCTGTAAAACACAATGTGAACAGTAATTGACAGATAGAGGCAAGGCGGGACTTACAACTTTTGAATAATCCAAAAAACATTTGTTTCGTGTAAAATGTTTTTCATATTTTCACTCTAATATAGTTTGAATACCCTGCGGGAATATGATTAAGATTGAACTGGTATAAGCAATCAGAAGGAGGTTTCCAGAAATATGCCTTACAAGTTTGGTAACACTAGCTTCAGATACCAGAGATGTAGACACTTGGGATTATTTGCAGCTAGTCCAAACTTAGGTGGAGGTTTCTACTACTAAGTCAAGAAATTGTTTAGAATAGAAACTTCGACTTTTATTTCGCTGAGTGTATGAATGAATTTGTAATTTGTCCAAGGAATAATACACGTGCCACCCTCGAGCTGCAATCCGTTCGACGCTCATGGCCTAGAACAGGTCGGAATGCTGTAGTCGAGCAAGGTCTACGACGAGATACCCTACACATGACACTTTACTTATTATATGTATGCATGTGTGTGTATGTGTGTGTGTGTGTGTGTGTACATCTGTGCTGATCGAAGCTATATCAAAGTTGTAAGAACATTATACCTGGGAAAATGTAGATTTCATTACAATCAGTAATCGATTTATATCGATAATCTCTCAGCTCTCGAGCTGTTATTGACTCGGCCCAGCTTCAGCATAGCCTGTTCCATAAGCTGGGATTTGCAAATGTACGTGCCGATGGATATGTATAAGGCATAACTGAAGGTGCAACAAGCACTCAACACATTAAGCACACTCAGCAAACAGAAGTTGCAACAAATGGCAAAAGTTATGCAAAAAAAACAACAAATGAATAAAAATAAACAAAAAAAAATTGCAGCAGCAGCAGTTGCAGAAGCTAAATATGACAATCCAACGAAAGGCATCAATTCGCACTTCTTCTAATTAATTAACAAACTATAAATTGAGCAGCTTCTGAATAAGTTTATTAATTCAATAGTTTTCCAAGATTTCCGCATAAAATATTAAAAGAGCTGAATTACAAATTGGGCAAATATTGGGACAACTCACTTCCTAGCTACATATGTATATTTGGATGTACTCCCCCTCTTCGGTGAAAATCTTGTGCCCTTGCCCTCAATCCGATTTGCGTCGACGAAGCGCCGAATGATGTTATACACAGTTGAGTTGCTCAGATTGACCATTTCAGCTATTTGGCGATGTGAATATCCGTTTTTGTGGTGTTCCAGGATGAGTTTCCGTTGTGCAATGGTAGTCTGTTTGTCCATAGTCCTTTTTGGCTTATTGCACCCGAGATGCAGGATAAAACTAAACTGACTACGAAGGATTGGTATATTTATACCGAAAATACTTAATTTTAGGTAAAAAACCCGGGTTTTATGGCACCCAGGTGTCCACAATGTACCTGATACAAATGAAATGTGCCCTGAAAAGTATGCTACATTTTTATAATCCTACCTAGCAGGTGGGAAAACCCCAGTGTATTGGGGTCATATATCAATTTTGGTGGTTAATACATGTACCTACCATCGGTCTTTGGAATTTTTGAAAAATAATGAATGGTTAGTTTATGGCAGGCAATTACTTTTTTTCTTTGACACTGATCCGAATAAGCTTCGAGACACTGTATGTATATATAAGGAAACTTGTTGCATAAACAAACGGAATTATTCTAGCAAAAATGTTGCTTGTTTTGATTTTGGGTTTGGGTTTCTTCATTCAAATCTGAGATCGTGTTGTTGGAGTGCTTGGAGGGAAATGCAATCGGCAGCAACAATGAAATTGTGAAACGCAGCTCACATTGCAAAGTGGCACTTGCCACATTTATTTGCGTGTGAACATCGAATGGCATCCTTTGCCCTTTATCCCATTTCCTCTGTACTCAGTGACACCCGCTTTAGTGGAGGAGGAGCACGAACAAAGAGTACCGGGATGTGACCACATACATATATATATATATATATGTGTGTATGTATATGCATTTATGGATGTGCGTTCAATTGGTGTAAGCACTGATTAAATAAGATGACAGTTGACTGGTTTTGTCAGCCCAATGGATATTTTGGAATGTGGCATTGTTTTCCCGCTCAGCGAGCGGCATCTGTTGATGGAACAGGTCAATACACACACACACATCAATGCACGTTCGGCAAATCGAATGCATTCTGATGAACCACACTTAACAAAGTGCCATTTGCAATACTGCGGTTGCAAGTAGCCAGGCAGCAAACAGTTGGAGCTGCAACGGTAACTATGTGCCACCTTATGAAGCGTGCCACACAGAGCAATTAGGAGCAGGCTGCAAGCATTCAGGCACTCAAGCAGCCCATTATATTGTGCCTCGAGCCCGCGGCAGGTGTGGCTATGCATGGTTGATGCCACACTTACAGAGCACTGAAATTGATGTCAAGTGTGCTAATTAAAAGCAATTGTGCTTGCAACTTGAATTGGACTGATTGACTGATTGCCTGATTGACTGATTGCCTGATTGACTGATTGCCTGATTGACTGATTGACTGATTGCCTGATTGACTGATTGCCTGATTGACTGATTGGCAGATTGGGGGCACATAAGCAAACTGTGCATAAATAAAGCCATCAGCTCATCAAATGCCCACGCATCAAAATCGAACATCGAACATCGACTGCGAGCCAATTATTCCTCGGAATTCCTTTCATATTTATTTATTATTTATTGCACATTTTTATTATTTATTGTTTTGATAGCAAAAGTTATTAAATGTATTGAATATATATTTCCAGCTTGGAAAAGTGCTTCTTCTTCTTTTTTTAGTTTTTTATGCGAACATCGTTAAAATCATACCATAACCAGGAGCAGAGACATTGCTGAGCGGTGGCAGGGAGAGGGGGGGGAGTGGTAACAGGAGTGTGGAGCAACAGCTGCATTGCGGCAAGTTGCCTCACGCTGCACGCTCCATCAACTGGTGTCCAGTTTGCTATGGCCAGGTTGCAAAATGGCAAAGCAACAATGCCAAAATATAAATCACAAAGAAACCCCCACCCCAACCCAGCCAGGAGATAGAAGAGCACGAGTTCGTCTCTCTCTCTCTCTCTCTCTCACACTCTCTCTCTCTCTCTCTCTCTCTTTCTCTATCGCTCTGTTGCCCGCTTTTTTGTGTCTTGGCGTGTCAATTATGTTTCGCATGCAGTTAAAACGTTGCATTTCCGTTTGCCGCCAAGAACAAAAGGGGTGCAACACTCCCTCCACCCCCCTCCCACTTCTAGGTTCCCCCCTACCAACCCACCCAAAATAATAGCATAAGCTGCCGCAGGAGAACCCCCAAAGGACATACATTTTGCTCGGGCCGGAAGTTTTGCGCTGACATTCATTACCATAATTCACAACAGCTTACAACATTTATGTGGCTGCTGTTGCTGCCACTGCTGCCACCTTTTGCTGCACTCTGCGGAGAACTGCTCGCTTGGCCATGCCAAAAGATTGCAAACCCTTGCAGCACCAAGTCCAACTGCTGCCATCGCAATTTAAGCGGGGACCAACCGATTGTTGCAGCTTGGCAGCTAATTGATATAGTGCTCCGATCCGATCGGCTGCCACATAGACATACACGTAAATATGCCCCGCAGTTGCCATTGAAAGGGGCAACTTGAAGATTTGTGACAATTATTTTAAACTTCTTGGCAATTGGCTCGACTACACATTCCTAACCTGGCCTTCGCCACTTTGCCCATGCCAATAAAACTTGGTCGGCTTTGCGTTAGCCAACTTGTGTTTTGTGGCCAACTCTTCTTGTTGGCTAAGCCAAACGCTCCGTTTAGCAATTTGTGCAACCAAAAACACCAAATCCAACAACAGCAAATCTAAAGCCAACTCCAAATGCAGCAGCAACTTGTTGCAAAGCTTCCACTCGTTCGCTAGCAAAAGACAGCTCGACTGGCAGATACCCTGTAGCCAGCTGTTTAGCTGATGCAATTAACAGTTTGTCTTTGATTTGGATGGATAGGCGATAACTTTACAATTGAATCATTTATCGTTATCGTTATCGGAAACTGAGCACTTGTATTCCAAATTGCAACTTGCAAAAAATGCAATTGGTTTTTGATGCTGATCACGACTATATATGTATGTATACCTTTTGGGGTCGTCTATGCCTTCTTCCCTTTTAGCCATTGTCAGCCTTAAACATCAGCAACAAAAGCAAACTGAATACAGTTACAGCTACTTAATCCCAAATCAACTTTCTCGACTCAACACCTGAGAATATTTGGCAAAAGTTGAGGTTAGGTCAGCTTCGCTTGGTTAAGTGTTAACTCGTTTGGAAACTGACAAATATTTGTTGGGCAACCACTTTTGAATTTCGAATTTCGATTTTCACTTTAATCATTTTCAGCTATAAATAAATCAAATATTATTTGCTGAAATCCGATTTTGGGAATGTGAAAATGAATTTGCAATTAAGAAAAACAAATTGCGAAATAATTAACTTAAGTTAATAAATGATTGATCAAATGAAATATGGGAAATTAAATAACTGTAAACGAATCAAAAAAGAAAGAAAAGGACAGATGGACGGAGAGAGAGAGAGAGAGAGAGAGAGAGAGAGAGAGAGGGTGGGCAAGCAAAAAATATGTGTGGAGTCAACTGAATGAAGCTTGATCGGAAATGGAATTAAAGTGCTTCAAAGCTACAGTTAATTAACTTACAATTATTCGGCCATCAAAAAAGTGCAAGCCAGATTTTTGCCAGAAATGCAAAGCACGTAATTCGATGCCGGATGACAGGCAAAAAATGTCCGGCAAAAAATGATGGCCAATGTTCACAAAATGCTCCGTGTGGAAATTAATTAAGTGTTAATTAGACCAATTTGAACGGAAACAGAAATGAAAATGGGAAAAAGTGATCCAACGGAAAAGTGAACTGTTCAAAAATTAGGCGCATGTTTTCACAAACACTTCTGCAATTACACAGAATCCAGTTAATAAAAGCTAACTGAGACGAAGAAGAAGAGCAAACAGCATATGGAAAATCAAAAGGAAATTCGTGTTTTGTGACAGACCGACTGAGATGGAAAACTTGCCTGACAGGTGGCAGCCAGTTGACGGGGCAAGCAAGGGGCGTGGACGTGGGCGTGTCGCAGAAGCTGTTAATTATGTAAATGTCTGCAGGAATTGGAATGATGTCCATTTAATGGCCATCTGATTTATGGCCAGATAATTCACAAGAGCGAAATTGCTGGCAACGGCACATAAAAATGCAGCTGCCACGTGGCAGCAGCCAGGTGTGACAACCTAATGCACTGACAACTGGATGCTTGCCACAAATCATGAATTTGTTGCTGTGCGTGTGTGTGTGTGTGTGTGTGTGTGTGATGATGTGAAACTGAACGTGGGCCGGCAAAATTTCACACGCGTGTAATTCCATATGCAAATGGAACTACGACTCAGGGCTAGAGCTGCAGCTTATCTGCGGCAGAAGCAACGGTGCTTTTCTGCCAGTATGTGGCAGGTGCACTGACAATGAAAATGCAGATGAAAATGTTTGCCAGCCAAGAGGCGAGCAGACTAACTGAAACTTCACTCCCGCAACCAGAGTAATTTGCAGATAGCAGATAGAGAAAGAGATAAGAGATAAGGCCATAGGCTGAAATACACTCAAAACAAATAAAAGAGTTTCTTTTTTTTACGAAAATGTTAAATGTAAATTCATAAAATTGATGTATTTATTAATGCCGACAAATTAAATGCAAACTAGTTGGCTTTTGGATGTGATGAAAAAGTCGTTGGAGCCACCATGAAAAAAATGTGTGTATATATATGTATGTGTACATGTATTTATTTATTTGTTGCATATATGATATATTTTTCAATTTTTTTGAAAGTGTACGTGTGTGGGTGTCATTGGGTGGCAAAGGACTCGCTGCAAAGGGTTGCCCACAATAGTTGCACGTATTCATTTCAAGATTTTTTATGCTCGTTGCACGCTTTTGTTTTCACTGCATCCGCCTTGATGTTCTGACATAGTTTTTGTTAGTTGACATTCTCTGGTTACCCATCGAGATGTACGTATGTGTGTTAAACACACTAGCTATGTATGTATGTGTGGATGCATGTAGGCATGTATTTATGTATATTTACACGCACACATTGTTGGTATGTGGCACTCGGCTTTATGGTCTCAATGGACGGAGACCATGGGGAGACAGTAAAAGAGAGACGAGTGAGACGGGAGAGAGAGAGATAGATAGAGGGGGAGAGGGAGGAAGAGGGAGAGAGATCGGGAGTTGCAAATAGACTTGGTTTGCCACCGTGCAGACAGTAAATGTTTAAAATTGAGTGCAACTTGTCGTAACTTTATTTCAAATATATGCGGAAAGGACTCACCAAACAATGCACAATACAATCACATACTCACACACATACTCACACACACACACACACACACACACACACATACACACACACACCAACACACACACACACTTACATGAACAGACACAGTTGCCAGTGTTAATCTTTGTGTAACGCAGGCGACAAAATTGTCAAATTCATTTTCTCTTTCAAATCGAAATTTCAAAGCGAAAAGTGAAAAACGAAAATGAATTTGAAGTGGAAAATCTGAATTTTTAAATATCGAATAACCAAAATAAATGCATTTATCAATATTTATTTTCCATCATTTATCAATTTTCATTTATTATTATTATTTATGCACATTATGCTGCAAGGGAGTAAGTAATCAGATGAAACACTGCTGCTCACTCATGCATATGTATCGCTGCTTTTGTCGCCTGTATATATATATATACATATATATATATATATATTTGTGTGTGTGAGTGTGTTGTTAAGTGCTTTGCAACAAAGTTTTGCATGCTTTTGTCGGACTGATGACTGCCGTTTGTTGCCAGTTGCCAGTTGCCTGCAGCCTGCAGCCTGCTGCACGTAGACCGACAGTCCCAGTGCGATTCGCATTCCCTTACCTTTGGCCAGTTGGCAGTTTGGACGGGATTGCTACATATGAGGGCCAATTTTTGTTCTTTTTGACTGGTTGTATGTGAGTCGAGCAAGTAGCAGATGATAACAGCCGGCTGCCACAAGTGGCAGATTTTCAGCTCAGTGCAGTCATAAGTTAACTGTGAAATTACTGAAATTTTATGGCCCGTACATTATGGCTGGGCCGCCTGTAAGTAGCAGCAGCAGGTTGCAAGCAGCAAGTCACTTGATTCTGATGATGTCTTCATTATTAACTTCAAGTTGCAATTTCGTCCTGCTGCTGCTGCTGCTGCATTTCCGTGTTTAGCTGCAGCACGCTCCCCAAACTCCAGCGAGCAGTGGCAAGCGGCACGCAGCCCCTCTCAAATAGTTGCCAATCAATTGGCAATCAATAAGGGCGGCACACACTCCATTCGAGTCCAGAATGGTCGCGTGTCGCATTCCTTTCATATTTGTTGCACGAATGAGAAGACGCCACTTAACGTTTACAAATTGGAATCAATTTAATAACATTTGTAATCCTTTTCCAGTCCCACTTTTGTACACTGAGCGAAAATAATAACGGATTAATCTTGAACGCAGAATAATTACTCGAAATAACCATGTTTTTTTTAGAACTCAAATCTTGAAGTCAAGTATTTTCCGACTTTACGTATATATCTCATTTCCCGTGATTTATTCCTTGGTGAAAGTAATTTGGAAATTGTGGAAAACTGTTGCGTTGAGTGTAATCCAATGTTTCACTATGCTTAATTGCAGTTGGCAGAGAGATTTGGCGTACTTCGTTTGCCATGTGGCAAGAGTAGCTGGACCGGGACTACCTTTGCCACGGCAATGTCCAGCTCCATGTCCATGTCCATGTCCATGTTCATATCCATTGGGGCAGTAACAATAAATTGCAAACATTTACAGTTTTGTCTTGGACTTGCAATTGACAAGCAATGAGGCGAAACACTCGCAACTGAGCTGGCCAAGTGAGCTGAGAGGGCTAAGAGAGCTGAGAAGGTTAAGTGAGCCGAGAGGGCTGAGAGAGCTGAGAGGGCTGAGAGGGCTGGTGATTTGATGATTGCATTGCTGCTGGCGTTAAGTGTCAATAACCAGCGAGTGAAGCGGACAGCGCTTCAAGCAAAAGTGCCTGTGTGTGTGCGTATTTGTGTGTGTGTGTTCATGTGGGTCAGTTGCCACAATTTGCTGTAGATTAAATGCGACGGATATGGCCAGTCAGCCATTTGATTTCATTTGCCATTTCCTTTAGCTGGCACTTTGGCGCAAGTTAACTGAATTCTCTTGCTGCTTCTTTATATAAGCGTTAAGATGGATGCACGCATCTCTCTCCCTCTCTCTCTCCCTCTCTCCCTCTCTCTCTCTCACTCGCTTTTGGCAATTTGTGCATTAAACGAGCTTCCTGGCGAATGCTTTATCTAGAGTCTTGCCTGGAGTAGTGGTATACGCGTACCAAAAATCATATTTGCTGCACTCTATTCTTGCACTACATTTTCATTTCTTTTGATCCTTCTGTGAGTGCGTGTGTGTGTGTGTGTGTGTGTTGACCGACCGACCAGGCGCTGCAGGCAAAAACAAAGGCAAAGGCAAAGGCCAAGAAATCGAAGGACTACATCGACCACGCACAAAGTGCTTGGCCTGGACAGGCTTTGCTCCAACCCACTGCCCAATTCCATTCCCCATCGAGGGCTGAGCATCAAAGGTGTGCATCCAGTGGGGAGACGACTTTTTTGAGTTAGCACATCTTTGCTTGCCACTGAACCCACCCACTTAAATCCAGTTAGAGCAACAGCAAAAAATATATGCAAAACGGTTGCGGAATAACTGATTTGCTAATGCCCTTGCTCGAATGATGACTACAACTAAATATCGAAGTCGAAACTATAATCTGATTTCATATTTATAATCTGAATATTCTCTCACTTAATAATATAACAGTATTTATTTAGTTTATATAAAACGATCTGTTTTTTATCTTGTCTTTTATCTTATCGTTTTGAAGATTTGCTTAGGAATCGAGGGTATGAAAAACAACCTGGGCTTCCCTAAGAATTTGAATTTGAATTGGAAACGTAAGTGAAAAGTTTTGTCTGCTCTAGAAAGTTGGCTCTCTTTCAGTTGGCCAGCAACTGAGGTGCTGCCAGTGAAACGTTTACGAACGTTGCATAATAAACCAAGGCAATGTAAATGCAAATTTACATTTTTTGATTGTGGATAAGTAATTCGGAATGCAAAAAATTATTTTAATTGTAGAAACTATTGTTTGATTGTGCAGACTTTTCGAGCAAAACATAAATCCCCCGATTTAAGCAAGCGTACATCACAAAAGCCATTCTTTGCATAGCAAACTCAAGTGCGGCCAAGGGGGCGAAGGGAGGCAGGCCGAGGGCTTGCAGGCCGGGAGAGTGGCAAGTGGCGAAGTGGCAGATTCTTTGAAACTTAACACAATGGTGAACAGGTGGACAGGTGGACAGGTGAACAGGTGAACAGGTGAACAGAGCCCAAAGGGCCCTTTATAGTTTCGAAAATTGAAAATGAAAAAAAAAGGGAAAAGGCAGAAAGGAAAAGTTCGTGTACGGGGCATAAATTCTGTAGACTTTGCCATGATTCTGTTAAAGAAAATTCGAGTAATTCACATGAAGGAATGCGAATAATATGTGAAATGAAGGCCAATAGAGGCAGCAACTAAAGCTCCAACTGGACTCCAACTCCAAACTAAACCCAGCTAACAGCACAGTTTAAGCCCACCGTCTTAGCCAGCAGACTGTAGAAAGTACCTAGAGTTTATAGGGTATGTTATAGGTCGGTTGGGATGTGTGCAACGCATTGCAGGTGCCATCACATAATGATACCCTTCCAATTCGGAGTGGAATTATATGTGGCAAACTGAAACGAAGTTAGATACCGATTCCAATTCTGCTATGTACAAATTCCGGTTTTCAATTATTTTTACGGACTCTTCTGATATCATTTGAGAAAAAGAATGAACATCGGAAAAATATAATATATAGTTCGGTCAGTTTTTGCCAAAAGGGAACTGAATATAAAAATAGACGTTCTCTCCCTCAACCCATTAAATGGGTTAATCTCCGGCCCCATAATCTGGAATATACCAGCCTGAATATAAGCACATGCGAATACGATGTTCGGTTACGAACGGTCTTTGGAACAAATAATATCAGATGCGATATTCCACCCCGACATCTATTATCGATGCCAGCGATTTGCCAACCTCCCACTGGGCACAGCCACCCAATGTTAAGCATAATTGAGCCAAATGGAGAAGGAAACGGATTATTATTTACAGCTCAACTTGCATGCACCACTGATTGTTTATTCCAGTCCAGTTAATCAGTTGGTTTAGTTAGCTCTGCATAAACATCGTTTTAAGCAGTTTGCGCAGCCAACTAAGCCAAAAGACAAAGGAATTATGGATTACTATTTGCTTGTCATATCCAGATAAGAGCCGATCACTCGGCTTAGCATAAGGCCCAAATAACTGGTTAATTAATTGGCCTGCAATTTGCGATTACAAATGTAAGTTCAAACGCAAAATGGCAGTCATGAATGGGTTAACCACCCACAATCCACACACAACCATAATGCAATACACAAATATAAGCATTTTTACATACCATCCACATGTGGATTGAACGCATTCTCTTCTAGCTTCTCTCCACTTTCGCACAAGTCAACAAAAAACACAAATCACAAAAAGAAACAATAATTATGAACTTTATTTAATAAAGTTAAGCGTTGCCATTACGTAAGCAAATAAACATGAAAATGTAATTAGCTGACAGGCAGACAGGCAGACAGACAGACAGCGGCGCCTTAGGGTTGCCACCCCTTTGCAGTGTTGTTTTGTGTGTGCAGCCACAGTTCCAATTGAGTTGAATGTTAAGCAATGAATTATATTAAATAATTCAATATTTAAACGATAATAACAAACAAATTTGTGAGTCGGAGAAGGAAATCATCATACATATATATATATATATATATATATATACTTTTGTCGCACACTGAGGAAATTTGGCAATAGATTTAATTTCACTTAGTGTTCAAAAATGAACACCCTGTAGATACATAACAAATGAATACCCTGTATGTACTAGTGTAAGTGTTCAAGAATGAGCGTGTGTGGCTGACCCATGCAGGCCAGCCTTGTTCGTCGCGGGAATTCGCGACTACCGTTATTTTCTGGCGACGGCTTGCCGCCAGCTCGCGGCGCGGCGATCTAGCTGCCTTCATCGACGATCGTCGCGACCCGGCGCGGCGATCTAGCTACCTTCATCGACGATCGTCGCGACCCAGCCGTTATTTGCTGGCGACGGCTTGCCGCCAGCTCGCGGCGCGGCGATCTAGCTGCCTTCATCGACGATCGTCGCGACCCGGCGCGGCGATCTAGCTACCTTCATCGACGATCGTCGCGACCCAGCCGTTATTTGCTGGCGACGGCTTGCCGCCAGCTCGCGGCGCGGCGATCTAGCTGCCTTCATCGACGATCGTCGCGACCCGGCGCGGCGATCTAGCTACCTTCATCGACGATCGTCGCGACCCAGCCGTTATTTGGTGGCGACGGCTTGCCGCCAGCTCGCGGCGCGGCGATCCAGCAGCATTCATCGACAGGCCTCAATCCAGCTGCATTTTACATGTATATTAGGTTAAGCATTTTTATATAAATAAAGAGCCTGCTCGTCAGAGCGGGCAGTTCGATCCTACAAGTCGACTCAGTTTAATCATACAATTAAACACTTAGCTTACTTTTGCTTATTCAGGTGGGAAAAGTTGGCGCATAAGAAAACTTTATGATGGATGTTGCCTTAAACTAAATTATTTAGCTTATATCTGCATAAATGCAATACATATATATATATATATATACACACTTTTCTCAAGTGCAGCACTTATGACTCATGCACGGAGAGTGGCGCAGCAGAGTCAATAAGGCTCTGATGACATCGCATCGAGAATTTATTGGCAAACTTTCACTTTCACTGAACAAGACTCAAGCAAATATATATATATATATATATATATATATATATATATATATATATATATATTTCAAAAACGATTTTGTAATATATATTTATTTGTGTTGAAATTAAAGCAAAGCCATCAAAATGGCGGCAACAAACATTAAAGTGACTGTGGAGGAGAAACTCAACCAAATCATCGTCAAAAAGCCGACAGTGCCTTCAAATGAGGTAGCCACAAAACGCGCAACAATGTCAGAGTTATGCTTGCCACATTAAAATATTCCATTGGCAACTGTATGTTGGTCTACCTTTCAAATTGTGGATTATATTGCTATCGATAGTTCATTTGCAGGGTGAGCTATCGATAAGATAATCGTGATCTGTGTATGGCATTTTTGAACCAATTCGAAATCTCTAGATCGATTCCGCTATTGCCGCTAATCAGCAATATATTTATGTATATGTATGTATATATATCACCAATTTGTAAATATATATAAATAAATGCAAGCAATGTCATTCCACCATAATCGCTTACATATCGATGCGATAAGAGTTTTGCGATTGTATCGATAATACTCGAACTTTGTTGTGATTATAGCTAATTGAAATTGATATATAAAGTCAGTGGTAAGTCCCTAAATAAACAATTTCTTGCACTCAAACAGTCAATCAGGCAAGTCAGTCCGCCAGTCCGCCAGTCAGACAATAAGCCATTCTGAGACAAGCCCGTCATGTTGCTCACCTTTGAGCCGAATTCCCAATGAATAATTGAAACAATTTCCAAGAGAACGTTTGAAGCGCGTGTACATCAAACTGTGGTCGCCACTTTCTAAGCCAGTTCAAATAACCGCCAGTACTGTCAAGTCAACCACCCAAAACACCCACACACCCAACCACCCAATCCGTCCACAAATAAAGATATTTGGCTAAATGAAAACTTTGACTGACAACCGCACTCATCTCTGCCAAATCGCTGCAGGGCGCTTTCTTGCACTTGATTTTCCGCAAAATACTTTGATGTTAACAAGCAACTGCCCCTCCCCTCCCCCTCCGCTCCGCCCCACATCACTCGCGACCCCTTCGCACAACTACACTCAAGTGTGCTACAGATTCGTGTCGAGTATTTCCCAAAAGCATTATCTGTTTTTTATCTGCGCGTGCTCAGCTTTATTTTCAGTCTGTGTTCGAAACGACGTTTTTTGTGGTTTTGGCATTGCGATTTTGATGCCATTTTCAACTCGAAATATTTCATATTTTATTTTATTTTTTCTTTATTATTATTATTATTATTATTGTGCAAGCAAGCGCATCTGAAGATAGCGATGACAACAAATAACTCGTGCAATAAGCCTTCGCTTATCCTGACAGGACTATCAAAAAGTCGATATTTATTTGAAAATTTCTTCTCCCTTGGAAAATAATGAATTTGTGCGAATTTCACTGATTTCCAACTTGAAATGATTGTGGCGGATAGCAAAATTTATTATTATCATTTAATCGTTGCACAAAATATTTATCAACACCTTCTAAGCGATTTCTAATCTGATTATATATGTTCATTTAAGATTAAGACTAAAATCAAATTTGGCTTTTTCTTATTTTTAGCCGTGAGGACCAAATCGATGGAAATGGCCAACGGCATTTATTTATTTATGGACCTCAGGTAAAAAGTGTTTACAAACTGAATATGCAAGGTGTTAATAAGAGCATCAAAATTTCAGTGGTCGAATGCAAGTGACCCAAGGCAGGTGTCGATAATTGCTCAATTGAGTAACCATTGGCCCGCAGTACAACCAGGAGTGGAGAAGTGGCGAAGTGGCGAAGTGGAGTCGTGTCCAACTGTCTGGCTTCCCTCATGAGTATTGCATGCGTATGCAGCCAGGCAGCAAGGCTGCAGCCAGGCTCAGCTATAAAAAGCCGTGTCCCCAGTTGGTGGCATGCCAAAGGCGGACGAGCAACAAACGGCACGATGTTCTGGCGCAAAAGGGAGCAACGGGATGTGTACACCTTTGCGGATCTGACACGCTTCCCGATGTCATTCTACAAGACGATTGGCGAAGATCTGTATTCGGCACGGGATCCCAATCGATTGCGTCGCTATTTGCTGCGCTTGTATCTGGTGCTCGGCTTCCTCAACTTCAATATGTATGTTGCGGGTGAGATTGCCTACTTCATAGTGCACATCGCATCGATGACGACGTTGCTGGAGGCGACGGCTGTGGCGCCCTGCATTGGCTTCAGTTTCATGGCCGATTTCAAGCAGTTTGGCATGACGGTGAATCGTAAGGGATTGATCCAGCTGCTGGACGATCTGTCTGAGATCTTTCCGTTGACCAAGGAGAAGCAGCTGGAGTATCGGGTGTCCTTCTATAAAAAGCACATGACACGCGTCATGTGGCTATTTTCGGGACTCTGTATGACGTACACCTCATCGTTCAGCTTCTATCCGGCGATCAGATCGACCATTAGATATTATTTTATGGGCTCAGAGATATTTGAGCGCAATTTCGGATTTCTTATCCTGTTTCCCTTCGATGCCGAAACGAACCTAACTGTCTATTGGATCACCTACTGGGGATTGGCCCACTGTGCCTATGTGGCCGGTGTCTCCTACGTCTGTGTCGATCTCATCCTCATCACCATTGTCACCCAGCTGACCATGCACTTCAACTACTTGGCCGACACACTGGAGGCCTACGATGGCGATGCCCACACCCAGGAAGAGAATCTCAAGTTTGCCTCCGACTTTGTGGCTTATCATTCGCGCACCTTGGAGTAAGTTTGCCAGACATCTTGGCAAGTAGTATTGCTGTCTGCCTATTTAATGATTATCATTATTGCAGTATCAGTGAGGAGGTGAACAACATCTTCAGCGTCACAATCTTGTGGAACTTCATCGCTGCCTCGTTGGTCATTTGTTTTGCTGGCTTTCAGATCACCGCCTCGAATGTGGAGGATACTGTGCTGTATTTCATATTCTTTACCGCATCGCTGCTGCAGGTGTTTGTGGTGTGCTTCTATGGCGATGAGATGATATCCTCAGTGAGTCTCACTCAATATTAATATTAATATTCCATTTCACATATTATATATTATATATTCTATACACCATAGAGCACGCGCGTTGGCGACGCGGCATTCAATCACAATTGGCTGGGCTGCGGCTCCAAGTACAATCAGATGATGCGCTATATTATAATGCGCAGCCAGAAGCCAGCCTCAATACGACCGCCCACATTTCCGCCCATCTCGTTCAACACGTTCATGAAGGTCATCAGCATGTCGTACCAATTCTTTGCCCTGCTGCGCACCACCTACGTTGGCTAAAGACTCAACTCCCAATATATCAAATAATCCCCAAAACATAAATCCAATTAGACGCAAAGCACCGTTAACTAAGATTTGCGAACAAGCTAAAATTTGCATGTTCAAATTGAATTCCATTGAAGCATAACTTTGGGAAAAGCGCAAATCGAAAGTCTCAATTGTAATTCACAATTCGGCAATGGAAATGTTGTTAACTACAAACTTAAACAAATAAGAAACAATTTATATATACAGTGGGTCACACTTCAACTCGACCACTGTCAAAGAAAATAGGTAATTGCCTGCCATAAGCTATTTATTCATTATTTTTCAAAAATTCCAAAGACCGATGGTAGGTATATATATTAACCACCAAAATTAATATATGACCCCAATACACTGGGGTTTCCCCACCTGCTAGGTAGGATTATGTAAAAAAGTTGCCTATTTTTAGGGAAAATTTTATTTCGAACAGGTACATTGTGGACACCTGGGTGCCATAAAACCCGGATATTTTACCCAAAGTTGAGTATTTTCGGTATAAATAGACAAATCCTTCGTAGTCAGTTTAGTTTTATCCTGCATCTCGGGTGCAATAAGCCAACAAGGACTATCGACAAATAGACCACCATTGAACTACGGAAACTCATCCTGGAACACCACAAAAACGGATATTCACATCGCCAAATAGCTGAAATGATCAATCTGAGCAACTCAACTGTGTATAACATCATTCGGCGCTTTGTCGACGCAAATCGGATTGAGGGCAAGGGCAGAAAGGCACCAACCAAGATTTTCACCGAACAGGACGAGCGGAGGATCATCAGGAAAATAAGGGGATCTCCCAAGCTATCGGCTCCAAAACTGACTCAACAGGTGCAGGATGAAATGGGGAAAAAGTGCTGTGTGGAAACTGTGCACAGGTTTCTGCGTCAACCTGACTTAAATGCCCCAGTACCACGAAAGAAGACCTTTGTAAGCGTGAAAAATATAGGGACTGGGATGAAGTTCGTCGAAAACCACTTGGACAAGGATCTGGAGTTTTGGAACACAGTCATATTTGCAGATGAGTCCAAATTCACCATTTTTGACTCGGACGGGCGGAATTATGTGTGGGGACAGTCCAATACTGACCTGAATCCCAAACACGTAAATTCAACAGTCAAGAATGGTGGAGGAAGTGACATGGCATGGGTATGTATCTCGTCAGCCGGATGCGGTCATTTTGTGATTTTTGAAACAACAATGGACAAGAATGTGTACCTCAACATACTAAAGGAAAATTTACTCCAAAGTGCCGAGAAGGTAGGAATCCGACGTACTTTCCGGTTCAACCAGGACAACGATCCCAAGCATAAGGCCAAGATAGTGCAGTCCTGGATCATGAGGAACTGCCCCCACATGATAATTCCACCGGCCCAGTCTCCAGATTTAAACGTCATTGAGAATTTGTGGGCTGTGCTGGAAAATAATATCTGGAAGCACAGCATATCCAGCAAAGAAGACCTCAAAAATGCTCTGCGGGATGAGTGGAGCAAAATCAGCTCAGAAGCTACCAGGAAGTTGGTATCTTCCATGAATAATAGGTTAAGGGAAGTAGTTAAGGCTAAAGGATATAATACTAAGTATTAACATCCTTATTTAAGTTATTATACGCCAAATATATTATTTTGTTTAGATTGATAGACATGAAAATTATACCTGAAAGTATGCTACATTTTTATAATCCTACCTAGCAGGTGGGGAAACCCCAGTTTATTGGGGTCATATATTAATTTTGGTGGGTAATATATATACCTACCATCGGTCTTTGGAATTTCTGAAAAATAATAAATGATTAGCTTATGGCAGGCAATTACCTTTTTTCTTTGACAGTGGTCGAGTTGAAGTGTGATCCACTGTATATAGCATATACATGTTCATGATTGTAATGCAAAAGTAAATGGCACAAATGGATTTCAATTGTGTTATCTTATTACTGTGGTTAACAAATGGAATAACAATCAAAATCAATACATGCAAACCAGAATGTACAAATGTGGATTTAATTAGAAACAAGGCAGCATACACGTGCACCGTTGATTTAATTATAACTGTTGTTTGTGAGTGCCTCACACTCAACTATTAAATGGGCGAATTTGTAGCACAGCACAACGAATAAGGAACAACTCAGTGAACAGTGAATAGTGAACAGTGAATAGTGAACAGTGAATTGTGAACAGTGAATAGTGAACAGTGAATAGTGAACAGTCAACAGTGAATAGTGAATAGTGAATAGTGAACAGTGAATAGCGAATAGTGAACAGTGAATGGTGAATAGTGAATAGTGAACAGTGAACAGTGAACAGTGAATAGTGAATAATGAATAGTGAACAGTGAATAGTGAATACTGAACAGTGAATAGTGAATAGTGAATAGTGAATAGTGAACAGTGAACAGTAAATTGTGAACAGTGAATAGTGAACAGTGAATAGTGAACAGTGAATAGTGAATAGTGAACAGTGAATAGTGAATAGTGAATAGTGAACAGTGAATAGTGAACAGTCAACAGTGAATAGTGAATAGTGAACAGTGAACAGTGAACAGTGAATAGTGAATAGTGAACAGTGAATAGTGAATAGTGAATAGTGAACAGTGAATAGTGAACAGTCAACAGTGTATAGTGAATAGTGAATAGTGAACAGTGAACAGTGAATAGTGAATAGTGAATAGTGAACAGTGAATAGTGAATAGTGAATAGTGAACAGTGAATAGTGAATAGTGAACAGTGAATAGTGAACAGTCAACAGTGAATAGTGAATAGTGAATAGTGAACAGTGAATAGTGAATAGTGAACAGTGAATAGTGAACAGTGAACAGTGAATAGTGACTAGTGAATAGTGAACAATGAATAGTGAATAGTGAATAGTGAATAGTGAATAGTGAATAGTGAATAGTGAATAGTTATTATTATTATGATTGGGAAAAAGTTAGCACTGCGACCTATAAGGTCTATTGTGCCCCCTTACTGAGCCTACAGCTCTTCCATCGATCCCAACTCCTGCACGAATGCCAGGATCTTTGTTGGGTTGAGGGTTTCTATGTCCTTGGGCCTCATGATATGCTGCATCTTTTCCTGGTTAAGGCGACGCATTCTGCTAGGAAGTGCGTCGAGGATTCCTCCTCGTATCCGCAGAACCTGCATACATCGCTGCTATAAACACCTAATTTGGCTAGGTGACTTCTCAGTCTACAATGTCCTGTCAATTGACCTGTGAGTATTCTGAGTCTATTCTTCCCCATGGATATCATTTGCTTAAATCGCTTTTGATTATAGCCACCTAAGAGACTTCTGGCTTGTCGGAGTCCTGGTGTCTCTGCCCAGCTCCGTTCCCGCATCTGACTTTCTTCGTCCCGTATACGGTTCAGGGCCTATCATGGGTCTCTCTGCCCCCATTCTTGCTTGCTTGTCAGCCTCTTCGTTCCCCGGATAGTGAATAGATATGAGTAAGTCGCACGTACAATCACATCCAGTCAAGCTTGCTGTTATTAATCCTTGTACTTGCATTACCTGAATGCAAAGGAGCTGCTCAAGTTGAGTGGTTGGAGTGAAGACGGCTTGCGACTGAGCTTATCAAGTATTCGCCCCGGCAGCCCAGACAGCTTACAGGATTAGTTATCGTTGGCAGTTGCCAGTTACTGTGATTGCTGTCATACATTATCACACATTGTGCTGAGCTGAATGACAGTTAATTATTAACTAATGTGCACACCATTTATTGACGTAATATTAATTGCAATTATTTAGACAACTGAGCGAGAAACATGACATGAATTGCACTCACCACATTCGCATTGATGTCAAACGACTGCAAATAGACAAGCAACTGAGTTGCGAGTTGCGAGCTGCGAGTTGCAAGTTGTGTGTGTATGTTATTCATGTTATGAATTGAGGCATGTTTATTTATTTATTTAAGTGTGCTGTCAACGGTGTCCTTTCCCATTACGGCTATTTGAATATTTAATTGCATATCAGCCATCTGCAAATATTTACCACAAGTCACACTTATTCCGAGCTCTTGTCTCGACTGAATCAATAAATGTGCCACGGCGGGGCAGAGTGTGCATCGTGGGGTGGGGTTGATCGAGTGTGTTAGATAATAAATACTAAATGTTAAATGTTACTTATCGAAAATTGTTCATTCGAAGTGCAATTAGATAAATTGTTCTTTATTTTGTTCAACTCAAATACTAAAAAAAAAGTTAAAAATGCGAAAAAGAGTTGAAAAGTTGTTGAAATGATTGACAATGAATGCAAAAAAAATATATAAAGTGTAAGAAATGCGAATGTGAATGGCATTTAATAATGTAGTTGACATGCAGCTGCTGCTTGTGCCACAAGCGACATCTGGAAACGAATTTCATTTGCCATTCGGGGGCACGTGGCAAGCCATTAAAAATCGTGAAAATCTTGAAAATCATTGCAAATGTGTCTCAAAATGTTGTTGGCTGCTCTTCTCTTTTGGCGTTTTCAAGTTTGTTGCACGACAGCCAACCACAACTTGCACACACACCCACACACACACACACACACAGACACACACACAGACACATACATTACGCAGTTAAAGTCCCAAATGCACCACTAATTTGTGGGCATGTTTAATGCTTGCCTGGCTTTTTATGACCATCGTCTGAGGAATGCGCTAAAGCGCCATCTTATACAGCCAGAGCACGTGCCACAAAGGCTGCCAGCGGAGACGAGCTTGATGCCACATAAGGCAGCAGGTACAGTTGTGCTGCCTGCTCAGCTAGTCCCAGATAGTCGCAGCTAGTCGCAGCTCTTCACCTTCGGCAAGTACTTCTATGCAAGTAATTCTCACTCCCACAAACTTAAGTATCTCTCAAGTACTTTCACTTTCCCTTCCCCTTTCCCTTGCCTCATACCCCTCCTATGCGTACAACATGCCACCACTTGCTTCAGAATATGTGTGTCATGCTGAGTGTGGCACAAGCACAATCGAAAGTCAAATGGTGCATGTGCATATTTCTCAACATTTGCCCGTGTTGGCATGCAAGTGTTTATTGCTCGCCTGCTCCTTGGCTATTTATGCCATAATCCTCAGCTCATCCCTTAAGATCCACTAGATGTAAGTGGATAAGCCTACATATGCATATCCCACAATCTTAAAGCTAGCGGCAACACTGTCTGTTGCCAACATCTTTCATTTCCTGATAACTGATTCTGTAACTCGATACAAGCATATATCTCAAGCAATTAAAAAAAAATATATATATATATGTATATATATATATCGCTGGTAATGTTGTAATTGTTTCTTAGTCATGTCCAACACAGCCAAATATCGAAAAAACCTATATTTATATAGATATCTTGACACTGCAGAGCTTAAGTTACCAAATTAAATATTCATTCAAAATGAACACTCTCGACTATTATATTCTTATTGATTTTCTGAGACACGATTCGACCAAAGCGAAAAAATAATGGCTTCCACAATATTTATATATATATATAAATATATATATATATATACTTCCTCTTTCTCAAGTTAAGGCGACGCAACCTGCAAGGATGTGCCGTTCGTCCTTTCCTTAGGTAGTTTATCTCGTCTGAGACCTGGCTCTGAAATATCGAAAATCGGCTAAATCGATTGAGAAGAAACCAGAATAAATGATTAGCTTCTTCAAAATAAAAAACACACAATAAGCGATATATTTTTATGAATTTGCAGTTCACTTTTAATGTCAATTGGGAGCTTGGAAACATATCGATTGATTGACTCTAATCTATGGCATTAATCGTTGTCAGCACTGGGAAACTTCCGTCACTGTTTGCCAGGATGACAGAGCTGAATTTTCATGCTTGACATTTGTGCCTTTAGTTTGATATAATATCTCGGCAATAAGCAGACGCGATAAAAATAATACAAGATGTCAACCCTAATGCCTAATGTCTTAGATGAGCAAGTCGTGCAACCGAAGCAGATGAAAACTGGGGCAGACTGTAATGAAGTGGGATCGGCGCCGGAGTTGAACCTGGTCCCGCATGAAGAAGTTAGCCAGGCAGCCATTGCTGCACCCAGTCCCGCCACTGATCCAAAACTCCTGTTCGAATTCTACCACAACCTTTATATGGCGGCCGCCAGTGAAGAGTTCATCAATTGGTCCAGCGATGGTCGGCTGATGCAGGTCAACTATTTGGGATTGCAGGATCATCTGTTCAGTGATCAGAGCATCTTTCACAGTTGCAGCATAACCCAGTTTTTCAACCGGCTGCGCGAGGTGGGCTTTGAGCGTGTGCAGGGTCATTCAGAGGAACGGGACGTTCTTCACTTCAAGCGACAACAACTGGAGTAGCTCGTTCACATAGCGACACCCCAATTGAGACTTACAAGAGTTTCTCCAAAGAATGTTTCATATTGATTTCAAATAATCCTCGAATAAAGCATACCAAGAGAGAACGTTGCATTCGGGTAATGGGTACTCTTAGTAGTCTACCTTCCAAGTTTCCTTACCAATTGCGGGCGATGATGTGCTTATGCGTGTTGCAATTAAAATTTGAGCTGCTCTGTTATCTGATGATGCCACAACCCCAAAGAAGAACAGTTGCAAGCCCATCTTGCTGCAGCATAAATCATGCCCGTCTGACGCTGGTATATATAATAAATAACGCAGAGAGTGAAAAAATCACATTACATGGGAAATTACAGCGAAAGGTTTTTTAGATGTAAATGTGGATATCAGAGTGGTGATGTGTGCGTGTGTGTGTGTGTGTACTGCATTATTATGTGTGTGCACGTTAGTGCCTCTAATAACTTCACTTACACTATTCTCGTACTCAAATTCATATTCATATTTAGGTTAGCACGTGCCCCATTCTTGACTTGACTTCCTTGCCGCATTGGCTACGGCTACGTGTGTGTATGTGGGCCCCTTTGTGTGTGTGTGTGTGTGGGTGGGTGTAGCTCTGTGTAGGTTGCCATAGCTGCTGAAACTGAAGCGCGAACTGGCGCTGAGGCAGCGGGGTTGTGGATGTAGTAACGTGGGCTCTGCTGCGAGTGCCTGTTGGGTATTTGCACATTTTAACGGATTTAATATGAAAATTAACAGCCACACACACACACACACACACGCTGCTGCTGCTGTTCCGTGTGTGTTTTCGAGTAATTTGCGTTCATAATAATGAATCCAGCAACTGGATCTAAGGACCTGGTAATGCCATCTTGTCGGCAGCTGCACTTAGTTGAAAAACTTCCTAAAATAGCAACAGCAGTCGTTATTATTCTTCTCTTTAGTTAACCCACCAAACCCACCCAACACACCACCCCCATCGCTCCCGTTCACAACCCAAACCACCCCCTGCCATTGAAGTTCCGCATTAACCCGTTGCTGCTTCTACCATTTGCAAGTTAAACAATTATTCAAGACGTGACTTTTTGGCATTTAAATATTTATGCGCACACGTTTTGCAAACGACACACAACACACACAACTCACACACAACTCACACACACACACACACTCACACACTCACATCACACACACATCACACACACATCACACACACATCACTTACACAGACAACTGTCACAATGTAACATTTGTGTTAAGTTGACGTTGCTAAAGGCGTGGAAATTTGTTTGTTTATTTGCTTGGTATTTCCCAAATGTGGCATGCCGTCTCATATTCCGAACACACTTCATTTCACATTCTCAAATGCCTAGCATCACACATCTATCATGATTAATGACATTGAGAAGTCAAACATGAACTTACATAAATAATCAGATATGCAAATCATACCTAATGCATAATCCAAAAACATGCTCGATTTGTCAAGGCATGTACAAATTGGGCAAAAGAGTTTTGCTAACTTTTCAATCATTTTCAGTTATTTATTTGTGAATGTGAATTAAAGATACAAAAAAGCAGAAACAGAGCTATCATATTGTGATTCTTATCGGATCCAAATATATCAATTGAAAGGCTGCATCTAGAGTGATCTGTGTATTTATGCATATCTATATATATATACATACTTTATATGTATACATTTGCATTACTTCTGAAATCGTTTATCTATTCCATATACATAATATATATACAAGTAAGTTTTGCAATTAGTTGTCGTGGGAAATAGGATCAGAAATCGGTTCCAAATAAATAAAAGTAGTTTCTAGCACTCAACTACGTAGGTAAATTGCACCATTCATTTGCAGTTACCACACACATTTCGTTTCGCTTCCCAGGCCAACAACAACTGGCAACAACCACAACTGTCTTTGTCGTCCACAGGCATAAGTATTCCCCTCCCCCCATCCAAAACAAACTGATTTTATCAGCACTTCCGGTAACGGGCTGGCGAAAAACAAAAAAAATAATCGCACGCGTTCACCTTTCACGTCCAGCGATTTATGCGAAAACCCGGCCAAGAAAACAAAAAGGCCAAAACAAGAAAAAGTCATTGTCTTGCAACGTTCTCATCGGCATGCCACTCTTATTGGGAAAATAATATAATCGGGGAAAACGGCAACAATCAAATTATTCAGGCAGCTTTGTACATAGTGCATTATAAAATGATTGACACTGTGGCAGTCGACTGCGGAATACCCTTTAATCGTACAGCAAAATACGCTTCAAACTGACTAACACCAGCTTTATCTTTGATTCTCATATGCAAAATGCTGAGTATAGAAAACGTCAATTTGTGTTCATTTATGAATTATAATAATAATATGCAAATTGTTGGCATTTATGTTAAATGCAGTACACGGTTCACATATTCGTCAGCTGTGAGTTGTCAGCCGGGTTGAATGCACTTGGCCAACTCGCAGAACCGCGGGGAATGGCAGTGTCTATGTGTTGAGTTTACTATATACATATACATATGCACTGATGTTGTCAGCGAATCGAGCCTTTTGTATCTTCAGGAGATGTAGGAGGTGATAAGCACCATTGACCGCAACAGCCATTACCAATTACCAACACCACCACACCTGATCGATGCAGTTAGCGGCTGGAGCGAGTCCCGTCTTGAGTGGGTTTAGTTTGTGGCCTGCTTTGGATAAATGCATGTGCACTGTGGTCAAAAGGGCAGACACGTCATGTCGCTTAACATGTCGAACATGAATATGGAACAACAACAACAACAACGACAACAGGTGGGAATGACATCCGCTTCCGTATCCGGGGCATGCAAAATGGCCACAACACACAAAAACAAAAACCGAACTGCTCCCAAATGTGCTGCGTGTGCATGCATTGTTAAACACATGAGGCGAGAGGCAATTGTTCTAGCCAAAGAAACCCCCAATCCCCTTAACCCCTAAGCGAATTCCGTTTCCTTTCCTGACCAATTGCCTCTCCCTCTCTCTCTCTCTCTTTCCCTCTTTTCTGATTGGACGAAAAGTGGCTGGGCGACAGCAACAAACAAAGACTAACGGAAAATCACAGGTGATTATTATGAATAATACGGTCCAAATGTACAGTTAGCAACAATAGAAAAACGCAAAAAAACAATTACAAAAAAAAAATTTAAAAAAAAGTGAAAACATTGCACGCTGCTCCGATTTCTTGGGATCGGCGTGGTCAAGAAATAATCCAGCCGATCTTAGGAGGAGTTTACTTGTGATGTAACTTCCAGGTTTGGTAATTGTGCCTCTAAAATTGGGCGGATATGGATATATGTTTTCCGCTTTTTGAAGGTTGTTGGCAATGATATACTTAGTACCAAAATGTTAACAGCTTGTCGTAAGTACAAATGTTTCAAGATTCCAGTCACTAATCACTGGGAGTGTGAACTTCATACCGACATCTCACAAAACCAATATGCTCTTGTAGCTATCGAAATCAGAGTATACAATTCGAAGCAAACTGCAAAGTTTGTGTGTCTTCTTTTGATTGTTTTTTGCCACATTGTATTTGAATTGGCCAAATGGCAAATGGAAAATGGCAAAATTATGATTAAGCTTAGCCAACTTTGAAATGTGCATCAGAGGAGATGCAATAAAGCAGCTTATGCGTGTCTTTAATTTGCATTCGATGTACGATTGCATAGTTTGATATACTTTCTGTTTAGTGCTTCAAAACCTTTGACTTTGTTTGCCACATCGAGAGGCAGCTTTGGCAAATGATTGTTTGCTTGAAGAAGATTGAAAGTTTTCGTTTTTCTCCAGCAATCTGTTTCTTTTTCAGCAGCATTTTTGCGATATTCTTTTGCTTTTGCTGGACATCTTTTCAGTTTGTCAAAGTACCGTATTGTTGCTTCCTTCTGCTTTCGGCACATGTCTTACCCATCTACATAAATAACAGTAAATACACAAGTATGCATTTTGCAAAAAATCAATTAATCTGCAAGAAAAGTTCAAACGCGACAATCAAAATAAAACGCTTGATTTGACCGTGCTTTGAAGTGCTGCTGCGAATGATGATTTGGCTCAACGTCGACCATCCCCGCCATCTTCCGCCTCCGAAAATGATAAAAGCCTGTATCGCCCGCAATTTAAGAGCTATGGTAAGGAAACTTGGAAGGTAGACTACGAAGATTACCCATTACCCGAATGCAACGTTCTCTCTTGATATGCTTTATTCGAGGATTATTTGAAATAAATATGAAACATTCTTTGGAGAAACTCTTGTAAGTCTCAATTGGGGTGTCGCTATGTGAACGAGCTACTCCAGTTGTTGTCGCTTGAAGTGAAGAACGTCCCGTTCCTCTGAATGACCCTGCACACGCTCAAAGCCCACCTCGCGCAGCTGGTTGAAAAACTGGGTTATGCTGCAACTGTGAAAGATGCTCTGATCACTGAACAGATGATCCTGCAATCCCAAATAGTTGACCTGCATCAGCCGACCATCACTGGACCAATTGATGAACTCTTCACTGGCGGCCGCCATATAAAGGTTGTGGTAGAAGTCGAACAGGAGTTTTGGATCAGTGGCGGGACTGGGTGCAGCAATGGCTGCCTGGCTAACTTCTTCATGCGGGACCAGGTTCAACTCCGGCGCCGATCCCACTTCATTATAGTCTGCCCCAGTTTTCATCTGCTTCGGTTGCACGACTTGCTCATCTAAGACATTAGGCATTAGGGTTGACATCTTGTATTATTTTTATCGCGTCTGCTTATTGCCGAGATATTATATCAAACTAAACGCACAAATGTCAAGCATGAAAATTCAGCTCTGTCATCCCGGCAAACAGTGACGGAAGTTTCCCAGTGCTGACAACGATTAATGCCACAGATTGGAATCATTCAATCGATATGTTTCCAAGCTCCCAATTGACATTAAAAGTGAACTGCAAATTCATCAAAATATATCGCTTATTGTGTGTTCTTTATTTTGAAGAAGCTAATCATTTATTCAGAGTCAAGTCTCAGACGATATAAACTATCTAAGGAATGGACGAACGGCACATCCTTGCAGGTTGCGTCGCCTTAACTTGAGAAAGAGGAAGTATATAGTGACATATCCAGATCACGCTGATCTCTCATGTCCACACTCCTCCAAAATATCTTATTATCGCAATAGCAGCGCACAAGCAATAACATAAACAAATCCAACACAGCAGCGCACAACAATCAAAACGCCGAATAAGAATAAACGTAAACAAATCCAACAGAGCTAGCGCTCAATAATTAAAAGCCAAGATCCCAGAAAACGCAACGTAAACAAATCCAACAGAAGCAGCAGCCACAAGAATTAAAAGCGCGGATCAATATAAACACATAACACTCCGTCAGCGCTTTTCATTAACATAAACAAAATGCAAGCAGCAAAAACGCAGCGACAAAGCTACAGCTACAACACCACAAAAGAAGCAAAGGCGAGCTTGCCTCCTAAATAATAAAGTAGAATAAGTAGAGAGTAATTTTGTACGCGAAAGAAAGAAGACGTGAATTTTAAATAAAGAGTTATACTTTGATTTAAACCGTTGTCGGATTTTCTTTTAATAGAATTTTGAATTCTAAGTGCAAAATCGATGCAGCCAATAGGATACGCATATCCATAATTGGCGCAGTCGATTTAACAACCCTCTCCAAGATATTCCATTGGCGCAGCCGGTAGGATAGCAAAATCGTGAAACGTCGTATACCTTCCAGGACAACGTATTAGTGTTTCGTGAAATTGTTATCCGCATAAGGACTCCGTGATCCTTGAAAAACTTTTTTTTAAAAAAAAAAAGTAAATCATAAAATACGCGAGGCTGACGAAGAATTTTATTGAATAAACTTACAAAAAAAAAAAGGAAAACAAATTATAAATGTAAACAAGTGTTAAATGCCTAAAGTAAAAGCTAAAGAAAAGAGCGAAATATGTGGACAAAAGCAGCAGAAACTAAAATCAAAAAGTGAAAGAAACATATTATCAAACGACAACGAAAAAAAATTAATTTCAACGAGTGAATAAAACAACAAAAAGAAAAACAATCCAACGCTTTCACATTATAAGCGTAACAAACAAATAACGAATAAATAAAACAAAAGTGAAGGAAACATATTTACAACAAACAACAACAATAAATTAGAACCAACAAGTGAACAAAACAAAAATAAAAATAATCAACTTTAAATTTGTTCAAAAAATCAATAAGTGCAAAACTCAAATTTTTTTTAAAAAAAAAAAATTTTTTTTTTTTGCTAATAACGTTTACACAAAAAAAACAAAAAAAGCAATACAAAAGATGTCGGACTCATTAAACCAAGCACTCGGGCAAATTCGCCAAGTACCTAGCTTCGGTGGAGACACGGATGAGCTGGGCGGCTTTATCAAACGGATCGATCTCGTCATGGAACTCTACCTAACCAATGATGTGCGACAAAAACTCGTACTCTACAGCGCAATCCAGATGCAGTTGCACGGCGACGCGATGAGGACATCACTCAAACATTCACCAGGAGATTGGGCAACACTACGGAACATCCTCATCTCTACCTATAAAACTCAAACACCTTGTGAGGAACTTCTCAGAAGGGTGTACAACACATATTACGGAGGAAGTCTTCGTAAGTTTCTCGAAGACCTCGAGCACAAATCACATGTAATAACTAACAAATTAGCTTTAGAAAATAATTCAGAAAATAAGATATTGTATACTAATGCGTTGAATAATACAGTTAGGGACGTCATCAATAAGAGACTACCGGACAGACTATATATGCAGTTAGCACGATACGACATATCCACAACTGACAAACTGAAAGCGGTAGCTCAAGAATTAGGGTTGTACGAGGACCGCATACCTGAAAATATAAAACCTATAAATAATACTTATTATCATAAAAATTATAATCAGAACCCAAGAAATCAACAACATTTTTACCATAATTATAATCAGAACCCAAGAAATCAACAAAATTTTTACCCAAATTTTAATCAGAATTTTAGGAGTCCACAAAACTTTAATAGAAATCAGTATCCACAAAATGAACCAATGGTTAACGAACCATTGTATCATGAATTTCAACAAAAATTAAATCAGGGCAGAATACAAAACCCGATTAATTACCAATCAAATCATAATAATAATAGACCACCTAACCAACCTATGAAAAGACAAAGACCCAGTAACAGCGGTCAATCAAAAATGGAATGGGAGGCAAATTTTCATCAAACAGCCTCGGAAAGGAAAACAAAGCCCCATTCATAAATATAATTATGAATAACAAAAAATTGCGATGCTTAATAGACACAGGATCGTCAGTAAATTTAATGAATAAAAATTTCCTAAATTACGAAACTTACAAAGAAGATGTTACTTGTCACACCATATGTGGGGAAGTAAAATTAAATACCAGTATATCATTAGCTCCTAGTAAGCTTTGTCCGACAGATCAAAAATTTTACATACATAATTTTTCAAAAAATTTCGACATCCTCTTAGGCCGAACGTTCCTTAAGGATTGTCAAAGTGAGATCAATTACAAAGACGAGTTTGTTAAACTTAATAATTTCCAATTTTTATTTAAATATAATGATGAGAATAAGAAAGAACATGAAATAGAAAATAAGAAAAAAGAATATAAAAACAAAAAGGGAGCAAAATATGAAATCGACAATAAGAAAGACAAATATAATAACAAATATAAAGAAGAAGAATATGAAAACAGAAATAAGGAACAAGAATATGAAAATGAAAATAAAGAAGAATACGAAGATAAAAATAAGGAAAAAGAATATGATAACAAAAATAAAGAAGAAGAATATGAAAATGAAAATGAAGAAGAATATGAAGACCCATCACTGATACAAGATATACACACAGTATATGCACTGGAAAATGAATTGGTGGAAAGCAATCAATTTAGATTGGAACACCTAAATAAGGAGGAAAAATCCAAGTTAACAAAAGTTTTGTTTGAATTTCGCGATATTCAGTATTCAGAGAGTGACAATTTGACTTTCACGAATACTGTAAAACACGTGATCAATACAAAGAATGAAGACCCTTGTTATAGGAAACCATATAAATATCCACAAAGCTATGACGAAGAAGTCAACAAACAAATGAAAGAGATGATACAACAAGGCATAATACGACCATCCAATTCACCATATTGTTCTCCTATCTGGGTAGTACCGAAAAAAGAGGATGCATCCGGAGAGAAAAAATATAGAATTGTCGTAGACTATCGCAGCCTTAATGAAAAAACAATTAGCGATAAATTTCCCATACCAGTAATGGACGAAATATTGGACAAATTAGGAAAATGTCAATATTTCACCACAATCGATCTGGCTAAAGGATTTCACCAAATCCAAATGGATGAACAATCAATAGCGAAAACAGCATTCTCCACCAAAGAAGGCCATTTCGAATATACACGAATGCCATTTGGTCTGAAAAATGCACCAGCAACATTCCAACGCTGTATGAACAATTTATTGGGAGACTTAATTCATAAGAATTGTCTAGTATACATGGACGATATAATAGTGTATTCCACTTCATTGGAAGAACACATACTCTCATTAAAGAAAGTTTTTAGAAAGCTCAGAGAAGCCAATCTAAAACTACAATTAGTAAAATGTGAATTCATGAAAAAAGAAACAGAATTTCTCGGACACATAATAACAACAGAGGGAATAAAACCTAATCCAATAAAAATAAAAGCCGTTAAGGAATTTCCAATTCCTAAGACTCCGAAAGAAATCAAAAGATTCCTAGGACTATGCGGATTTTATAGGAAATTCATCCCAGATTTTGCGAAAGTTGCGAAGCCAATGACAATAAAGCTAAAGAAAGGATCAAAAGTTAATGAAAAAGACGTAACGTACATAGAAGCCTTCGAAAAATTAAAATTACTTATAATATCCGACCCAATATTGATATATCCAGACTTCAATAAAAAATTTTCACTTACTACAGATGCTAGTAACTATGCATTAGGAGCAGTATTATCACAGGATCACAAATCAATATGTTATGCCAGCAGAACTTTGAACGAACACGAGATAAAATACTCAGCAATAGAAAAGGAATTATTAGCAATAATATGGGCAACAAAAAATTTCCGATCATATTTATTTGGTAGAACTTTTGAAATACTTAGCGACCACAAACCTCTCATATGGCTAAATAACATAAAAGAGCCAAACATGAAGTTACAACGGTGGAAAATACGACTAAATGAATTCGATTACCAAATCAAATACTTACCAGGAAAAGAAAACTACGTAGCTGATGCACTTTCACGAATTAAAACCGAAGAAAATAACATAGAACAAAATTTCATGGGAAATGCTAACGATAGCATAGCAGCAACAATGCATAGCGCAACTGAGGATAATCTAAATTGTATACAAATCACAGAAAGACCCTTGAATAATCATAATCATCAAATTGAATTTATAAAAGGAAATACTGAGGAAATAAAGAAAATTAACTATTTTCATAAAACTAAGATTTTAATAAATTATATAGAAATGACAAATGAAAAAGCAAAAGATATCATAAAAGAATATCTTTGTGCACAAAACAACGTTATATATTTCCCCCATGAAGGTGATTATGCAATATTCCACACAGCTTATTTAGAAATAACACAAAGAAATTGTCCAATAAAAACCATGAGAACCACAAGGAAATTAAAAGACATCCAAACTTATTCAGAATTAAAACAAACCATATTAAATGATCATATAAAACTTTTACATCCCGGTATAGAAAAAACTATAATAATGTTCAAAGAAAAATATTATTTCCCGGACTACCAAAAATTAATCCAAAATATAATTAATGAATGCGAAATCTGCAATACGTCCAAAGTTGAGCACAGGGACACAAAATTTCGTTATGAAATTACACCTGAGATTTTCAATCCCAGAGAAAAATACGTTATAGATTTTTATATTGTTAATAATAAGCAATTTTTATCATGCATAGACGTATACTCAAAATACGCTACTTTAATAGAAGTACATGGTAAAGATTGGTTGGAGGCAAAACGAGCATTATTAAAGGTATTCAACGAAATGGGAAAACCATTCGAAATAAAAGCAGACAAAGACTCAGCATTCATGAGTGCAGCATTAAAAATTTGGTTAGACTCAGAAAATGTTAAAATTCAAATTACAACAAGCAAAAACGGAGTATCAGATGTAGAGCGATTTCATAAAACAATCAATGAAAAATTAAGAATAATTAATTCGGATACAAATGAAGAAAATAAGTTAATCAAATTCGAAATAATATTATACACTTATAATCATAAAACAATACATAGCACTACTGGTCGAACACCTGCAGATATATTTATTTATGCCGGATCCCCAGCATATAATACCCAGTTAAATAAAATTAAAAAGATCAATAAACTAAACGAAAAAAGAAACACTTACGAAGTAGATACGAACTACAGAGAAATGCCAATTATTAAATCTAAAACAACAAATCCCTTCAGGAAAACAGGCATAGTAAAACAGATAGACAGCAAACACTTCGAAGAAACAAATAGAGGCCGAAAAATAATACATTATAAAACAAAATTTAAGAAGAAAAAGAAAATAAATATAAATAAATATAACAATAATTTCAGGTCACCTACGGACGATTCATGTTCCAGCCAACCTGCTCATAATGTTAATACTTACCCTAACAGTAACTCAGAGTGACACACAAAATATAGAAGTAAACCATGTAAAAACACAAAACGGATACGTTTTATTTAAAACAGGCTCATTGAGCATACCTACGGATTTTGAATACCATTGCCTAACTGTCAACCTAACAAAAACTGAAGACACTGAACAAAATTTGATATCTCAGACACACGATTTTCGTTTTCACCCCGCAATAGAATATTTAGTAGAAAAGCTTCAACGAGAAATGAACGGAATCAAGATAATAAAAAGACAGAAAAGAGGACTCATAAATATAGTAGGAAAAGGCTACAAATATTTATTTGGTACACTAACTGAAGATGATAAAACAGAACTAACTGGAAAATTGATGACTTAGAAGCTAATAGCATACAGGTTAACGAACTAAACAAAGTAATAGAAGCAGTCAATCATGGCATAAAAGTAATGGACAGCATGACAGAAACGTCACAACAAAACGCAAAATTAAGCTTATTAATGTTTAACTTACAACAATTCACCGAATACATTGAAGATATTGAATTAGGAATGCAACTATCCAGATTGGGAATTTTTAACCCAAAATTGTTAAAACATGATCATTTGCTAAATGTTGATTCTCAAAAATTGTTAAACATAAAAACTTCAACTTGGATAAAATCCACAACAAATGAAATTGTAATAATATCACATATACCAAAAACTTTGTCACAAGAAACTTTGTACTCAATAATACCTTACCCGGACGAAGATAAAAATATTTTAACTGAATTAGAGCTAACTATTAGTGATAAATATTATTTACACCGAAATAACACTTATTCAGTAACAAATAAGAAAATAATAATAAACGAATGCATCAACGGTATCTTAAAACAAATAAAAGTTGAATGTAAATTCACAAAAACCAGAAAAAACTATGAAATACATTTCATAGAACCAAATGTAATATTAACCTGGAACATACCTAAAACCACACTAAATCAAAACTGTATACCACAACAAATTGAAATTTAGGAAATAACATTATAAAAGCAAACAATTGTTCTGTTCAATTAGAAGATATTCAAATATCAAATGTTATATCTGACTTTATACAAACCATTTATATTAGTAATAATATAACCAAAACAGAGCCGTTAGCATTCATAGAAACTAAAGAACTTATAAGAATACATACAAAAACTAACAATACATTGTTAATCATAAGCTTAACCTTAGTGACAATATTGTCAATTGTAATAATAACCTATTCATTGTTTAAATTTAAAAATTTACCAAAACAACTTATAATTAAATATAAAAATAATGCATCAACAACACCACACGTCGAACAAGAAGACAACGCAACCATGGAAAATACCAACGACTTACAATTGTACCCTATACTGAACGCTTGAGGACAAGCCAATTTCTGAGGGATGGGGAAGTGACATATCCAGATCACGCTGATCTCTCATGTCCACACTCCTCCAAAATATCTTATTATCGCAATAGCAGCGCACAAGCAATAACATAAACAAATCCAACACAGCAGCGCACAACAATCAAAACGCCGAATAAGAATAAACGTAAACAAATCCAACAGAGCTAGCGCTCAATAATTAAAAGCCAAGATCCCAGAAAACGCAACGTAAACAAATCCAACAGAAGCAGCAGCCACAAGAATTAAAAGCGCGGATCAATATAAACACATAACACTCCGTCAGCGCTTTTCATTAACATAAACAAAATGCAAGCAGCAAAAACGCAGCGACAAAGCTACAGCTACAACACCACAAAAGAAGCAAAGGCGAGCTTGCCTCCTAAATAATAAAGTAGAATAAGTAGAGAGTAATTTTGTACGCGAAAGAAAGAAGACGTGAATTTTAAATAAAGAGTTATACTTTGATTTAAACCGTTGTCGGATTTTCTTTTAATAGAATTTTGAATTCTAAGTGCAAAATCGATGCAGCCAATAGGATACGCATATCCATAATTGGCGCAGTCGATTTAACAACCCTCTCCAAGATATTCCATTATATATATATATATATTAATATATATATATAAATATTGTGAAAGCCATTATTTTTTCGCTTTGCTCGAATCGTCACTCAGAAAATCAATAAGAATATAATAGTCGAGAGTGTTCATTTTGAATTAATTTTTAATTTGGTAACTTTAGAGAGATTTTTGGCTGTGTTGGACATGACCAACGTTACCAGCGATATATATATGCATATACATATATAGAATTTGACAATATGAGTGCAACCATATATTGGCACATACATACATGTATGTATGTGGTTTACACCTTCAAAGTGCAATAAGAAAGAGAGGCAGATATATGTAGATTTTATTAGCACTACAAATCTTAACTTCCGCCACTTCCGGCTCCGAAAATGATAAAAGCCTGTATCGCCCGGAATTTAAGAGCTATGGTAAGGAAACTTGGAAGGTAGACTACTAAGAGTACCCATTACCCGAATGCAACGTTCTCTCTTGAAATGCTTTATTCGAGGATTATTTGAAATAAATATGAAACATTCTTTGGAGAAACTCTTGTAAGTCTCAATTGGGGTGTCGCTATGTGAACGAGCTACTCCAGTTGTTGTCGCTTGAAGTGAAGAACGTCCCGTTCCTCTGAATGACCCTGCACACGCTCAAAGCCCACCTCGCGCAGCTGGTTGAAAAACTGGGTTATGCTGCAACTGTGAAAGATGCTCTGATCACTGAACAGATGATCCTGCAATCCCATATAGTTGACCTGCATCAGCCGAGCATCGCTGGACCAATTGATGAACTCTTCACTGGCGGCCGCCATATAAAGGTTGTGGTAGAAGTCGGACAGGAGTTTTGGATCAGTAGCGGGACTGGGTGCAGCAATGGCTGCCTGGCTAACTTCTTCATGCGACACCAGGATCAACAGAAAGAACGAACTGTGCCGGTTTTGTGAAAGTCATGAAGAATCCCCAAGGCACAACCTTGCAGATTACGTCGCCTTAGCTAGAAAAAGATGAAGTATCCTGAGGAAAATGGTTTTTAACGCGCAGATTATAGAAGCCCACAATCCGACCGAAATTCTTGCTAAAATCACGATTGATGGAAGAGCTTTTGCTCAGACGAGGACACATTAGATTTTAGAGGTCGCAGGGCATGTAGCTCTGCAATAATAATAATAATAATAATAATAATAATAATAATAATAACTTAGTTTTAATTGAAAGTAGAAAAAAGTCGCATAACATACTCAGGAAGCAAGTACTCCAAATGCCTGCAAATGCTGTATAGAAAATGGAATACTGTGTTTGATTGTGTGTGTAGTGAAGTTCAGAGAAGTAAATATATCTATAATAATACTAATAATGATAGTAATAAATAATAAATAATAATAAATAATACCATAAGCTTGAGTAGTAAAAGATTTTACTAATATGCAAACGCCTAAAATGATCGAAATGAATCACTAACAAGCAAAATATCGTCAAAAAGGCAAAACAGCAATTTAATATTTTGAAGTTGTTAAATACGTCAACAAGTTAAGGGTTGTGGTGCATGTGACATTATTTCGTTGCCATGGTTGCGACCCTTTCCACAGACTCTTATGTGTTCTTGACGAAAATGGATGGCATACAATTTGGGCGACTTTAAAGTCGACGTTTGCTCGAAAATGCTGCTTAAGCTGAGCGTATGCAAGGGTTTGTGTAAGGTTGCACATACACATATATATATATATGTGTGTGTGTGTGTTTGTGTGTGTGTGGACTGATCAACCCAGTTTTTGGAGTCACTTTATCATACCAGCCGCATAATGCAGCACTCCAGCTCTGAGTTGCTCAGTTCCATTGGCATCACAAGGCACCAGGTGTCGGAGCCGGAGCCGGAGACGGAGCCGGAGCTCCGTTTCCCTTTTGAAGTGTGTTTTTTACTTTTTAGTGTCGACCCATTTAGCAGGTTCATGAATTGCATGGGCATGGCACACATTTGTAGGGCCCCAACTCACTCGCCTCCCTCAATCGGCCAGTTGTTGCAACGTTGAGCTGTGCGAGTGCCTGGCAGGCGTTTCCTTTAAACATTTTTGGTCGCACATTGTAGCCGTCTAATGAACACATGAATAAAATATGCGATTTGCTTAACTTTGCACGCCATGCCAAACCAACTGACTTGCCCACATGGACTGCGACTAAGAGAGAGAGATAGAAAGAGAGAGACAGACAGAGAAGGAGTTAGAGAGCTGGATAGACCACGACAGATGCACTCAGACAAATTTCTCTGGTTTTGGGGAAAAAATGCGAAATTAAAAAAATATATATATTTAAACTTTTGACCTAAATTCACAAACAACAAAATTTGATGATGTTTATCAGAAATATTTTATATTTTTACGATATATAAAAAGCAGTCAAAATAAAAGGCGAACTTAAGAAAAACCAACTGAAATTTTCAATATTTATTTAATTTAAAAAAAAATCAAATTTATTTGTTTCTTATATATATTATTTCTTTTTTCAGTGTAGTTGAATATTAATAGAAATGGGACCAGGACCTCCTGCTCATCACATCAAGTGCAGCAGAAGCAGCAGAAGCAGCAGGCATATGAAGGGTAGATGGAATTGAAATTGAAGAGGTGCTGAAATGTGGAGACGAGGGGGGCAATGGGTTTGATTTAGCAGATTTATCTTGGTGGCGCAGGCAGGAAGCTTTTGTTACTGCTCCACAGGCGACGAATTCGAAAAACGTTGAAAGTCACTCAACAGTTTAGCAAAATGGCGACGAGTGGCGACTCCACATGCTGATAATGATGATGATGATGCACTTTGAGTATCTGAGTACCTTGTGCACTCGATTTGCAACTTGCCGTCTACACTGCGGAACTCTGCCGCAAAATGGCCCATTAAAATGAATCAGCGAACTAATTACCAATTCAAATTTCCGATTATCTACAGTTATTTTTCAAATAAATCCAACTTTAATCCAAAATATTTGATTGATACAGCTACGAATTGGAATTCAGTAGAACGACAAGAACTTTGCCCAAAAATATGTATATAAATATATTAAATCGTATTTTGTCAAGTTAATTGAGTCAATTAATAGTTGGAAAATAAAACGAAATTCAATTTGAGAATTTCGAGTATTTTCAAGACTTATTTTCGAGCATAGTTAAAGTAAATCTTCGCTTGTTCAAAATTGAATGGTTATTTGTAGTCATTGAGTTTTCGAAGAGCCTTGTTGTTGTTGTTGTGGCAGTCAGTGCGTGCAATAGAAAATTGGAGCAGCGATAGAAACGTGGCGCCAAGCAGATGATGGTCCAAAAAACGAAAGGCGAACAGGAAAAACCAGCGAAGGCCAAACTAAAGCGGTTCAATGGGCACGTTTAGACAAGCAGCGGATTTCTTATAGAATTAATATCCAGCTACGAGCCACTGCAAAAGGACGATGAGACAGAACGCCTTCGCGGAAAGACGGCAGGACGGCAGGATGGCAGCACAACAGGACGGAAGGAAGGAAGGAAGCACGGCAGCTCGGAATCAAAATGGAACAAAATTGAATAACACAAAGAAGAAACCAAAAGTTTTGCCATCCACATCTCATTGTGTGCAATTCAATTGCCAAGTGAAAATCTAAAAGCAGCCAAGACAGTGGGGTGGAGGGGGGGGAGCATTGGAAGGAGTGGTCGAAGGACTATCGACGCAGGACTACCGACGACAGCGAAGACAAAGGCAAAGCCAAGTGGTAGTCATGGCCATAATCAAACCAAAAAGGTTAAGTGGAAAGTTGAGCTGAGCTGAGCTGAGTCGAGCCAAGCTGAGCTGAGCTGAGCTGAGTTGAGCTGAGCTAAGCTGCGAGGAGATCAGATTGTCACTGGATGGGATGCTTGTTGTGCATTTTGGCCACACAAGAACGGCTTCCATTACAACTATTTGATATTTGATATGTGGTATGCCCCATTTCGAGCGGCAGCCTCGACTCTCAGAGTCGTATAAGTGATTTATTTCATGTCGTCAAGTGGCGCGTGCCACACGCAAATCATCTTTCAGCGCAAACGAACTGCAACGTTCATGTTGCATGCCAACTGCTGTATGCCCCCTCCAACTTGCCGGTAATTGTTGCAGCCATAAACTACATAATTAGCCATATGCATTGGCCCATTGGGATTTGGCTAAAAATACAAAAAAAAACCCTTTAAAATCAAAATACGATTTAAGTTAATGTAAACGATCGCTGATAAATAATATTTATATTCCTTAAGTAAAAAAAACATATGTATATTTAACAAAAAAAATGTTTGTCTATAATAAATGAAATAATTTAATGCATTCATCGCGTAATAGCCATAATAGTTAACTTATCTCAGGCACTTGAATACATTCAACAAAACTTGCTTACCGAAACCTGATCAACCATAAATCCAGTCAAATTTGCAAATCATTATGATTGGGGAAAAGTTAGCACTGCGACCTATAAGGTCTATTGAGCCTACAGCTTACTGAGCCTACAGCTCTTCCATCAATCACAACTCCTGCACGAATGCCAGGATGTTTGTTGGGTTGAGGGTTTCCATGTCCTTGGGCCTCATGATATGCTGCCCTAGGATGCTGCATCTTTTCCTGGTTAAGGCGACGCATTCTGCTAGGATGTGCGTCGAGGATTCCTCCTCGTATCCGCGAGGCCTGCATACATCGCTGCTATAAACACCTAATTTGGTTAGGTGACTTCTCAGTCTACAATGTCCTGTCAGAAGACCTGTGAGTATTCTGAGTCTATTCTTCCCCATGGATATCATTTGCTTAAATCGCTTTTGATTATAGCCACCTAGGAGACTTCTGGCTTGTCGCAGTCCTGGTGTCTCTGCCCAGCTCCGTTCCCGCATCTGTCTTTCTTCGTCCCTGATTTGTAGCCGTATTGTGTGTCTTCCTACGCCACAATACGGTTCAGGGCCTATCATGGGTCTCTCTGCCCATTCGTCAGCCTCTTCGTTCCCCGCTAAGTTTTATTAGTTGAACAACATTGTTCTCAGGCTCAAACTGAAAGTTCAAATTTAAATATCTGTATGATTATGGAAAATTCCAAAGGATGCACAGAAACAGGCATGTTTTGAAACATTTGCCACTGAGTGCCAGTGAGTGCCAGTGAGTGCGTTAGCTTCAAGCTGCGATGGCGCCACAACTCCATCAATTTGAACTAGCTGAAAATGTCGAAAGCCAAGCGAAATGACGAACTGCCAGGTGACCCCCAAGGGTGAACGGGTTGCCGAGTGGGCGTGGGCGCACACGGGCACACGCGGGCGTGCACCAACTATTATTACTCTGCGCCCAAACCACGCCTTCCCCACTTTCCCCCTTTTCCTCCTCACCCCTACCCCTCTGGCTAGCCCCACAAGTGACTCTCAAAGTTTTTAGCTGTTTTTTTTGTTATGCCGTTTCCTTGTGTGTTAAATTGAAACGTTTATTATACCCTTGCAGAGAGTACTATAACTTTGTTTACAGCAGACGTCTACGACGCCGTAAAGTATATATATTCCTGATCAGTGTCACTGATCGAGTCGATGTGGCCGACTGTCAATCATCTTGAAAGAAAACTTGGCTTTTATCCGTAATTTTGCAGACCGTACACGGTTTGGGAATGACCGGATCGGACTACTTTATCATATGGCATCCATAGGAACAACAGGTCGAAAGATAAATTGTTAATGACAAGATAAAATAAAATAAAAATGATCTGCGCGAGAGCCTTATATTCCATATTTGACTCGGCTGTCGATCCTGATCAAGAATAAAAATACCTAATGAGGTCAAGGATGCCACTCTCTGTCTGTTACATCCTTTTGCACAAAACCATTATACCCTTCTGACCAATTGATGATGGCTTCAGGGAACAAATTGTTGTGTAAAACGAATCATTTTTTTATCTTTTTTTTTTAAATATTTGCGTAAAACGAAAATTCTTATTTAAATATTCAACGTAGAAAAACGTAATAATATTTCAAGCTCCTAGCAAAAATATATATCTAAGCAATTTAAATCCGGTCCGCTTTCTTGTTGCTGCTGTTGCTGTTGGGTTTGCTTCTTGTGGCAAGGATATCCTGCCGGCTAAAAAGTCAAAGCAGCTACATAAAGGACAAGCAGCACAGTGCCGCCAAAGGGCAGCAGTTGAAGTAGCCAAATCAGCAGCCGAAAGCAATAGCTTAGCATTTCGTTGCTGCTCTTTTGTTGCAGCTGAATGCGCCACATTTCACTTTCAGTTCACTTTTATTTACCAACAGTTTTCAGTGCTTTTGGCCATTTTATGCGCCTATATCACAAGCACCCCCCCTGCCCCCGCTTAGACCCACAATAGCATGCCACGTCAAATAGTTTACAGAGCTGCAATAACTGCTGCTGCGAACAAGTCAAATCCTTGGTCGAAGACTTTATACACCAAAATGACATGAAGACCCATAGAGCCATACATCCAAGAGCTCAAGATGAAGTCAGCCAATTAAAAGGCTGAAAAACTATGTTATCCTTGCTGTTGCCGCTGCTTGAATAGCCCTGAATACCCCAGCAGAAAACAGCTTTCATAAATTGTATAGATCGATGTGAATCCAGAATTTCTTATATATGAATGCACTAACTGCTGGAATAGCCAGCTTGCCTAAGAAAAGTACGTTTCAGATATTATTGAATAGGCATAAATCCTTTTAATTGCCAAAATTAATAACTTGATGTCATATACATCGTGCAACAAGTCGGTTTACCCTGACAGAGGGATATTTGTAAGGCATTATAGAAGTCGTCTCCAAACCTATAAAGTTTATATATTCCTGTTGATCTAAGCTTTCTTGATGGAATATATCCGTATTTTTGCTGCAAGCAGTCCGAAACAGATCACTAGATTTGTTTGTCAAGTTGGCCCAATCAAACTTAGCTGATTATGTTACCTATGGCTCCCCATATTTGCACAAAATAATAATAATCATTCAGCTTCTAAGGGAACAATCAGGTTTTGTTGCTTTATGGTTGGCAAAAAATAGTATGCCAGAGTTTGTTCAAAATTTTTTTTTTTTTTGATTTTAACGTTCCTCATTACAAGTAGTTTTGTACTTGAATTAAGTAAAAATGTTTTATCAATAACCATTCTGTGATCATTTCTCTCTGTTGAAATACGTTTGAATTTTAGCGGCAACGATTAATATCGCTACGTCGATTAATATTATTGCCATGTACACACATGTATCGATATCGATATTCGGGAAATGTGCCAGCTATCGATTTGCTCCGTTATAGGACATGCTTCCTTACATGCACATATTTCCACAACTTAGTTATGGTTTTTTTGAGATCAGCAGCGACAAATGAAATAAATATTAAATGGCTATCACACAAATTATTGAAACAGATTATTTGAAATGATTATAATACATTGAATATAAAAAATAAGTCAATATTTGTACTGCTTGTATGCAGCGATTGGCGGCTGCAGTGGACATGGCAGTCGTGTGTGGTCGAGTGGTTAAGGTGTCTGACTCGAAATCAGATTCTGGGAGGCCTAGGTTCGAATCCTGTCGGCTGCGGGTAATTTAATTTTTATTTTTTCCTCTTCCTATTTGCTTATCATTGTCAATTGTCGCTTGTGTTGTTGCCGGCTTGATGGTCGTGAGCGTTGCGTCTTTGTAAAACTGCAAAGCCACGACACATCAGCTGTGGGTTCGAATCCCGCTTCGGGCATGGTTGTTTGGTGTTGTTGTTTGGTCTGTTCCAAAAGGTAGTCTTTATTTATTCTGTACTGCCAAATTTCTTATGATTGTATATATACATACATATAATTGATTGCCGTAGAGATTCTGCTGCGTACCGGATCGTACTCCTCGACAATGTTGAATACACGATAAAAAAAAAAAAAAAAAATATATATAAATAAATATTTTTTTTTTGCTGTGTGCGATAATTAATTGCTGATTGCTATAATAAACATGAGTGGATCAGGATTATATGCCATTAATAAGTTGGATGGCGAAAACTATGAGGCGTGGTCATTGCATATGAAAAGTGTGCTGGTGCAACTTGACCAATGGCCAATTGTTTGTGGAAGAATTGTGAAATCGGAAAATGCGACTATGGCTGAAAAAGCTGAGTTTGATAAGTGTGACGAAAAAGCATTATCAAGCATAATGCTGGGCTTAGAACCGTCACGCAGCACTGTACGTTTGCGCTCAGGAGTGGTAACTGTCCAACCGTCCGACTCAACAGCACGGTCATACCTCAGGAGAACCATGTTCGCTACCTGGGTATGTATCTGGACAGGAAACTTACCCGGCGCAAACACATACAGATCACCGCAGCAGCGTGTAGATCCAAGAGGGCGAAACTCAACTGGTTGCTGAAGTCATCCAGCAAACTCAGCTTGAGCAACAAGCTGCTGGTGTACAGGAGCATCATCGTGCCCATCTTGGGTTAACCACATTCAAGTTCTGCAGAACAAGGTCCTAAGAGCCATCTCTGGTGCTCCACCCCCACCCTATGTGAGCAATTTGACGCTGCACAACGACTTCTGTGTACCGACAGTCATTAGTCAAATAAACCGCCATACAAGTCGTTACAATAGCCGGTTACATAACCATGTTAACCCATTGGCCTGCTCACTAGGGTCGAATACAACCCGTCGACACACCAGCGACCTCTGGACAGTTGGGCGTTAATAGTTTTCAATGCTTTTGGCCATTTTATGCGCCTATATCACAAGCACCCCCCTTGCCCCCGCTTAGAACCACAATAGCATGCCACATCAAATAGTTTACAGAGCTGCAATAACTGCTGCTGCGAACAAGTCAAATCCTTTATACACCAAAATGATATGAAGACCCATAGAGCCATACATCCAAGAGCTCAAGATGAAGTCAGCCAATTAAAAGGCTGAAAAACTATGTTATCCTTGCTGTTGCCGCTGCTTGAATAGCCCTGAATACCCCAGCAGAAAACAGCTTTCATAAATTGTATAGATCGATGTGAATCCAGAATTTCTTATATATGAATGCACTAACTGCTGGAATAGCCAGCTTGCCTAAGAAAAGTACGTTTCAGATATTATTGAATAGGCATAAATCCTTTTAATTGCCAAAATTAATAACTTGATGTCATATACATCGTCCAACAAGTCGGTTTACCCTGACAGAGGGATATTTGTAAGGCATTATAGAAGTCGTCTCCAAACCTATAAAGTTTATATATTCCTGTTGATCTAAGCTTTCTTGATGGAATATATCCGTATTTTTGCTGCAAGCAGTCCGAAACAGATCACTAGATTTGTTTGTCAAGTTGGCCCAATCAAACTTAGCTGATTATGTTACCTATGGCTCCCCATATTTGCACAAAATAATAATAATCATTCAGCTTCTAAGGGAACAATCAGGTTTTGTTGCTTTATGGTTGGCAAAAAATAAGTATGCCAGAATTTGATCAAAATATTTGTTTTTTGGATTTTAACGTTCCTCATTACAAGTAGTTTTGTACTTGAATTAAGTAAAAATGTTTTATCAATAACCATTCTGTGATCATTTCTCTCTGTTGAAATACGTTTGAATTTTAGCGGCAACGATTAATATCGCTACGTCGATTAATATTATTGCCATGTACACACATGTATCGATATCGATATTCGGGAAATGTGCCAGCTATCGATTTGCTCCGTTATCGGACATGCTTCCTTACATGCACATATTTCCACAACTTAGTTATGGTTTTTTTGAGATCAGCAGCGACAAATGAAATAAATATTAAATGGCTATCACACAAATTATTGAAACAGATTATTTGAAATGATTATAATACATTGAATATAAAAAAATAAGTCGATATTTTTACTGCTTGTATGTAGCGATTGGCGGCTGCAATGGACATGGCAGTCGTGTGTGGTCGAGTGGTTAAGGTGTCTGACTCGAAATCAGATTCTGGGAGGCCTAGGTTCGAATCCTGTCGGCTGCGGGTAATTTAATTTTTATTTTTTCCTCTTCCTATTTGCTTATCATTGTCTATTGTCGCTTGTGTTGTTGCCGGCTTGATGGTCGTGAGCGTTGCGTCTTTGTAAAACTGCAAAGCCACGACACATCAGCTGTGGGTTCGAATCCCGCTTCGGGCATGGTTGTTTGGTGTTGTTGTTTGGTCTGTTCCAAAAGGTAGTCTTTATTTATTCTGTACTGCCAAATTTCTTATGATTGTATATATACATACATATAATTGATTGCCGTAGAGATTCTGCTGCGTACCGGATCGTACTCCACGACAATGTTGAATACACGATTAAAAAAAAAAAAAAAAAAAAAATATATAAATAAATATTTTTTTTTTGCTGTGTGCGATAATTAATTGCTGATTGCTATAATAAACATGAGTGGATCAGGATTATATGCCATTAATAAGTTGGATGGCGAAAACTATGAGGCGTGGTCATTGCATATGAAAAGTGTGCTGGTGCAACTTGACCAATGGCCAATTGTTTGTGGAAGAATTGTGAAATCGGAAAATGCGACTATGGCTGAAAAAGCTGAGTTTGATAAGTGTGACGAAAAGGCATTATCAAGCATAATGCTGGGTTTAGAACCGTCACGCAGCACTGTACGTTTGCGCTCAGGAGTGGTAACTGTCCAACCGTCCGACTCAACAGCACGGTCATACCTCAGGAGAACCATGTTCGCTACCTGGGTATGTATCTGGACAGGAAACTTACCCGGCGCAAACACATACAGATCACCGCAGCAGCGTGTAGATCCAAGAGGGCGAAACTCAACTGGTTGCTGAAGTCATCCAGCAACAAGCTACTGGTGTACAGGAGCATCAAGTTCTGCAGAACAAGGTCCTAAGAGACATCTCTGGTGCTCCACCCTATGTGAGCAATTTGACGCTGCACAACGACTTCTGTGTACTGACAGTCATTAGTCAGATAAACCGCCATACAAGTCGTTACAATAGCCGGTTACATAACCATGTTAACCCATTGGCCTGCTCACTAGGGTCGAATACAACCCGTCGACACACCAGCGACCTCTGGACAGTTGGGCGTTAATGGTATCGTTAATGTGCAACAAATGTTATATTTGATCTTACATTTGATGTTACGTAATATTGTAATATGTTAAAAGCAATTACTTGCTTGTCATTAGAATGAATTGAAGCTGCCATAAATGAACTCGAAATGAGGCAACATTGTTGCAAGTCCTTTAAAGTTGATGGGGCGCGTGATAAATCGCATTTTCTTTGTTTTTCGATTGCTGCACGGAAGCATTTGTATGCAGTGCAACATTTTGTGGCACGCACTGCAATTAGCCGTTAAAGTGAACGCAGCCGACGACAGCTGTTGGCACACGCATTCAAATTGCAGCAATTGTGCATGGGCCTGCTGCTGTGTCATTTGCAACAATGAACATACGATTTTTTTCAGTGCCTTTCAACCGATCTTGATGACATTTTTACAGATTATCAATGTTTATATAAATAATGTTTATAGGCTAGTTTGCAGGCAAGGGGCCTTCAAAAGGAAGGGGAAACATTAAAACGGAAACCCTTTTGCAAATTGGAGCAGGCCTGACTATGTTGAGGTATATAAATTCTCGATTAAAAGATTTTTATATAAAAAAGATATTTAAATTGTGTTTTTTATTGCTATCGATTTGTATCGATATTCGCGAAAGAGACAAAGTTATCGATTCAATTCACACAGACATGGCAAGATCGACTCGCCTCTTGATTACGAATATATATGTATATATGTGAATATACTGTCATTAGCATTACACAATATACATATATATATATATATATACATATATATATATATATATACATATATATATTTACTGTTATTAAATGTCATTTTATGCTATTCACCAAACCAATTCTGCAAAAACTTGCCGAGACTAAGCCAGATAAAAATTATTTCTGTTTGTTTCGATTTAAAGTTGAATTTGAAATTTGTTTGATTTTTTTTCATTTCGTATTTAATTTATTTTTATTATTGTTTAAAAATAGAAAAATTGCCATTTGACGAGCTGGGAACACACAAAACTATGCAGCACACACCACGCACAGGGGTGGTAGCTAGGGGTGCAGATGGGGGTGCTAATGGGGGTTCTCGATAAAACTACGTGCTCGGCCAATCATTTAGTTACTTTGGGACAAAAACAAATACCAGAGACAGAAAATATGAAGAATTAGTTGATAATGTAGACGATCGTCCGCAATCGGGCTTGTTGGGTGTGTGATAAGCGGCTTTGCGCGGGACAACACACGCACACCCCCCTGCACACATTAACACCCATTAAATAGACAAAAGAGCTAAGCCCAGCTGCGGTTGTCCCCGTCCTTCTGGATACTTGAGTGCACGGATGTGTGTTGTCCGACTTCCCCACACCACACAGAGACAAATATGAGATGCCTTAGTTTTGACTTTAATTTTCAGTGTACCTGCTTACATTTGAGTGTGCAAAACTTCTTTATCCGAAAATTGGCAATAAAACTAGATTATTAATAATATGCTAACAGGGTGCAGAGCATCTCGTAGTCGAGCTCCATTTTGTACAGCACTCTTACTTGTTTTTCTGTAGGTATTCAAAATGTTGGCCCTGCCAAGCCGAAATAAGTTGCGCAAACCGTAAAGCCAAAGGGGTGGTTGGGTGGTTCCCTGAAGTGACTGTGTGGTTGTTTTGCTGATTGTTTGGTTGGTTGGTGGCCCTGCTCAAATTGTGGCACGTTGAAGCGGCAACTTATTAATGAGTCGCGCTGTCAGTCAGCAAAATTCATTCAGTCAGAAACCGCGCCAAGTGACGGTAAGCGTTCCCATGTGGTCAGCCGGATTACCACAGTGAGACCTCCACTTTGACTTTTCCAACAGTCAAATGATGCGCTTGTAGTTCAAAATTAAAGTAAATTTCAAATTATTAATTTAATTATTGCAATATGAAGAAAACTCGTTCTGAATAACCGAGAGAGGAGAGAGAGAGAGAGAGAGAGAGAGAGAGAGAGAGGGAGAGAGAGAGAGAGAGATGCAGAACTGTTTCTTTTCCTGATTTGAGATGCTATGAGCAAAGACTTTATGGCATGGCAGATGCCAAATACGAAATTCGAATCGTGCGCAAAGTTGCTGTTGCTGGGTTGTTGTTGTTGTTGTTGAGTTGTTGTTGTTGAGTTGTTGTTGGTGTTGGTGTGAATGGCCCCCAGGAAACACACTGCCATCAATAAGCACAACACTACCAGCAGCACCAGCAATGAACACAAAAATTAATGACAAGTACTTCTAAGGCACAGTCGAGTCGTGGATGCACAACTATCAAATACCCTGTAGTAGTAGTCATTCAGGTTACTAGCCAAAAATGTGGATACCGAAATGACAAACAAACAATGACAATATTTGGGCTTGGTTAAGTTTAAATATTGATAGGGTATTACGATTTTATATTACAAACAGTCACACATGGTGCATTGTGTTGCCTGCATAAGTTACAGGGTATACTAATAGCAACAACAACTGCAACAACAACTGCAACTAGTGTTAGCTGACAGACACACATACGTTCCAAAACTAAGCCGCATCAAGATCGCTGCCGGCACCAATGAAGAACCAGAACAAAAACCTGCCAAAGTTGCAGTTGCAGTTGCAGTTGCACATCTGTGCAGATGGATATCTGTGTGTGTGTGTGTGTTGTTATAAATAGCAAAGTACTGCCTCAATCAGATGGCCATTTATTGCATCACTTTTTGGGGGCAACGAGTTTTGGACGTTGGCAACTTCGACACCGATAAACCAGAGTGCCCCTTGTTGTTTGCATGCTGCAAAATCCGGCAAGACACTTTGATAGATGCTATGGCCCCGACCAACAATGTATATATGAGTATATTTAAGTAAATATGTATATATGTATACAAATACATGGATTAACTCGCATTTAAATGCGTCGAAATTTGTTGGTAACACTTTGAGAATTTATGCACTTCCCACACAGATTCACTCCCAGGGCGACCTAAATGGGATATTGGGATAGAAACGAACATAAATAACAAAAGTCTTTTGCACACACACACACACACACACACACACACACACCATCCGTGTATTTATAGAGTCGAAATATATATGCGATATATGTATGTATGTCAGCTAATCCAAATATTGCTGCCAAGAGTCCAGAATCATCTCCAGTTTCCGTCAGTGAGTATTTTTGGATATGATTCCAATTAGCGATGAAAAAAACTGAAAATTAACATTTGCATTTTGCAATTTACATTATATATTCACACATGCCACAGGAAGCAGCTTCCAATCCATGCAGTGAGATGAGGTAAGTAGGTGCTTATCTATTCATAAAGAAAATGTATGCTTATTAATTTGAATATATTTATATTGAAAATCAGTTCAGTTATGAGCGACGCCATTTATATACCCTTGCAGAGGGTGGAAGCCATTTTTGCTTTGCTGAAGGTAGTCCATAAGTCGGAGATGACTCATTTAGCTGCAATAGGAACAATCGGTTGAAAGATGAGTCTTAAGTCTACGCCTATCTCGATCGAAGTGTTAAGTATATAAGTGAATTATAGCAAAGTATACTTGCAAAGTTTCCAGTTATCAGCTATAATCCTTGACTAACTGAACAGATTTCAATCACAGGAGCAAGCATAAGGTATGCTAGGCTCCATAAAGCGCACTTTGGCAGCAATCTACATAGATACAGATACCCCCTACCGAAACCGAAACCACCCACTCAAGTCAAGCCAGTCAAACGGAGCCACCGAGAGGAGGCACCAGCAAGAACAACCACATGAAATTGGAAGGCAGTGGAAATTGGCACATTGTTTCGACGCCTTCGTCCGTCTACCAAGCCAGGCATGCAGGTAAACTGAATGAGTGACGGTCTTAATTACAGGGAGATTAGCATGGCCGGAAGGGGAGGACGCATCATGTCTCTCGTGGGTGCTGGATAAGGGTGAGGATGCTCAGCAGGCTGAGGGGGCTGTCTGGCCAGCGATTGAAGTCAATGTCACGTTTCATTATGATGACGCTGTGGCCTTAGATGATAAGGAGATGCCTGCACAGGTGCAACAACAGGGTGCAGTTGCAGGCACTTCACCGGTTCCTTGGCTGCTTGGCTGCTTGGCTGCTTGGCTGCTTGGCTGCTTGGCAGCTTGCTTCACCCCGTCATGCTTGGGGCTCCTCTTCTTGTTTGCTTTCTCTTGCCTTGAATGGCAGTTACTTATTTCTCCAACTGCTGCTTGGACGCTTTTGTTACATTTGATTGTCGCAAACGAAGTGGAAAAGTAAATGCACACACACCCACACACACACCCGCACACACACACACACACGTGCAGGCAGAACGGAAATGCACACTAATTACTTACTCCTTGCTAACTGGCTGCCTGACTGACTGGCTGGAGCAAGGACTGGATAGAGTAAGGAACCCTTTCTTACTTGAGCGCTCCTATGCGCTTTGGCCACTTCACTCTTTATTTGCCCTTCATTTTTCCTTATTTCAGTTGCTACTTCTTTTATACCAAGCACCCGCTTCAAATGCGTAAGAAGGGTATAATGATTTTGACATGTTGTATGTAACAGGCAGAAGGAAGCATCTACGACCCCATAAAGTATATTCATATACATATTCTTGATCATGATCAGCGCAGATCAGGTTTATTTAAATCTGCCACCGTTTGCCGAATATCGATATAATTCGATTTCCGATACTAATAAAAGACAAAATATTTTAATGGCATTAAAATTCAGATCGGGTGAGAAACAAGTATAATCTGAATGTGTAATAAAATTTGACCAGATTTAACAACTGGGATGAGGGTATGTCGCAGTCGAGCTCACTCGACTGCAGCGTTCTTTTTATTATTTTTCAAATGATAATTGAAAAGGAACTGCAGAAATTATTGGCCTTTGTTTCGCGCGCACGCCAAGCCAGCGGTTGATGGGAGCCTGGGTGGTTTAGGGTGGTTTTGTTTGAGGGGGTGGGACAAAAGTCATTCAGCCAAGTAAAATACAATAAGGCTGCAGCTATAGATACGTTCAGCTAATAGCGTTTTAATGGAAATGGGAAAATTAATAACTCAACCCGCTGTCTCTGGTGTGTGTGTGTGTGTGTGTGTTTGAGTATATATAATAAAATAAGACAATTACGTGTAAATTGAAAAAAATAAATAAATATCATGTCCAAAATACAATAAATTCATTTTGTTTCCTAATAAATATCAGAAGCCTTTAGTTGCTCTATTGTTTTTGCTTGCAAGTGTCAAGATGTGAATATATTCATTGTAATAAAAGCTTAACTGATCTATCGAATAATATTTAATGGGCCAAGGATCGAAGATAGAGCACAATCTCTAAGATCAAGAAAATTGGACGGACCCAGAGCTTTTTTGCAAATGCTCTTAGGATTAGGGTTCAAGACAACTTCATCAGCAACCGATGATCGTGTGGTGTTATATAGTAAAATTTCCATTGGTTACATAAGCAAAATTAAAGATGGAGACAAACTTTGCATTGGATCATAAGAAGTCGAATGGATCAGAGACTGCAAAAAAATGGAACTTAAACTGCAGTGATGAGTGGTGCTGGTCACCCGTCGACCCCCTTTGAGCCAACTCTATACATACATATATGTCAATATATCTGTGATAACGAAAACTAATTAATTCTGAAACATGAGTTGTTCGGCAGTTTCGAATATGTATTTGGATATATGTATATTTATCTATGTATATTTATCTATGTATATTTATCTATGTATGTACGTTTCTTTCTTTGCTTTTTATTTGCTCTTGTCGATTTGCATATCATTCGGTGGTATCATAATAACCATAATGTTTTGGCTGCGCACGCAAAGTTTTCAGCAAAAAAACATGTCACAATTCCTGAGAAGGCATAAAAGCATTAGCTAATTGCTTTGCGATTGTAATTCGCGTTACACACAGCACACACACACACCACATGCATACATCCAGCACCAAACATGCACGCAACTAAAATATTTTCCAACAAGAACCAAGGACAAAAGCAGCGGTGCAAGTCCGTTGCCGAGTTCTCATTGGATTCGTACTGATAGCGGCTGCTGTTGCTGCTGCTGCTGCTGTAGCTGCTGCTGCTGTTGCTGCTGCTGCTGTTGCTGCTGCTGCTGTTGCTGCTGTTGCTGCTGCTGCTGTTGCTGCTGCTGCTGTTGCTGCTGCTGCTGCTGCTGTTTACGCTTTGAACGGATTGTGCTGATACCTCTGCTGGCAATTCAATTAGTGCGCGTGAAATTGAGTTTTAATTAGTGAACTACAGAAGTACACCTATATTCGATTGCCATTATTTTAATGCGGGTTGGATATAGTCAAGAAATAACAGCCATCTGATGTTAGCTTCCTTTAATACAAAAAGTTATCTCCCAAAAACTGTATTTGATATGAAATAAAGATGCGTTCCAGATATCAGGGTTCATCAAAATTGTCTATTTTGAGTCAGTTTCTCATACTGATTAAACATGTATTATAAAAATGTGTTTATTGATGTCAATCGTGAAAAAAAAAACGGTAATTTGCATTTCAAATTGGTGGTCAAAGCGCAACTGCAAGTTATTATTATTATTTTCAGCACGCAGGCGTGCTTTAGTTACTTTGAATTTACACTCAAATTTTGAGTGTAAGATGAAAGGTTGCCATTTGAGTCAAATTTTGTGGTGGTGCCACTGCTCACATTTTCTTAACGTAATCGATAATATTTGACATGTCGATAATTCATGATAGCTCCAAAGAAACGCCAGTTGAAATTAACCCGACTGAATCTGTGACATTAAGCATTTTATTTAACTTGTCACAATTTTAATATTATTACTTATTACTAATCGATCTTACTCACAACGATGTATCGATAACGTTGAGAGTACTTGTCGAATAATCGATACGCGTATGCTACCACATAATTGCACATCCCTAATATTTTGCAAAGACGCTAAACAACGCAAAAGCAAAGTCGAAAATTTCACTTTAACTTGTAACCAATAATATTTGCAAAAGACAAAAAAAACATAACAACTGTTGCGGAACAAAGGCGCCATTGCTTCTAAACAACGTAGAAGTGCAGCAGTGTATGCAGTTGGAGAAATCAAACAAACAAAAACGCTACGCGGCAAATTGTGTGTGTGTCAGAAAGGAGGTTGACCCATAAGGAGGTGGAGGGGTAGGCTCACTGGGATATAGAGACTACCAAGGCCAACGCAAAGAACGTAAACATTTAACTGAAAATGTACAGCCTCTATTGATTATTACGCTCACAGAAACGACGAACGCAGTTTTCTACTCACTAACAATATGCAGGTAAGTGCAACAAATGCTAGCTAGCACATCTAATATATCCAAGTATGCACTGCTAACGATTGGAAATGAATTGTGTCTGTCTGTTTGCGTTGCAGCAAGCCGACGATCCACCATCGCTGCCTGTGGGCACCGAGGTGAGCGCCAAATACAAGGGCGCTTTCTGCGAGGCCAAAGTCAGCAAAGTGGTGCGCAACATTAAGGTGAAGGTTGCCTACAAACAGGGACTCGGTTCTGGGATTGTGCCGGATGATGCAATTAAGGCGGCGCCCGGACAACTGCGCGCCGGTGCAACCGTTGAGGTGCGCCATCCGGATCGCAAGGAGTGCATCGAGGCGACCATAACCAAAATTCAGGATTGCTCCCAATACACAGTCGTCTTCGATGATGGCGACATTACGACGCTGCGTCGAACAGCGCTCTGCTTGAAGAGCGGCAGGCATTTCAATGAGAGCGAAACATTGGATCAATTGCCACTAACGCATCCGGAGCATTTTGGTAATCCGGTGGTGGGCGGTCGACGCGGACGACGACGTGGTCAACTCAACGATGGAAGCTCCGACGATGATGACGAAAGCGATGCCAAGGAGGTGGTCAACGAGAAGGAGGAGCACATTGGCAAAGTCGTTTGCGTCGAGACCGAATCCAAGAAAAAGGACAAGGAGAAATGGTTCCCCGCTCTCGTTGTCGCACCCACCGCCCAGGTCAGCAAGCAGGTGAGTTCAACAAGCTTTCAAATTGATGAGCCAAGCAGAGTCATTGGTCGGGCACATTCCAGTCCAAAACAATCTCTTCAAAATCTTGATTGATTGATGAGTTTTTATTCAACATTTGTTTTCGTAGGCCACTGTGCGCATCCGGGTCAAGGATGAGTATCTGGTGCGCTCTTTTAAGGATGGACGCTACTACACGGTGCCGAAGAAGGAGGCGAATGAGTTTACACGCGAGATAGCCAGCAAACAGGATGTGCCCGCTGTGCAGGCGGCCCTCGAGTTTCTCGACAAGAGCATTTTGCCCGCCCACTGGGATCGGGACTCACTATTCGGTCTGGCCAATTTGACGACCGATGATGAGGCAGAAATCGAATCGGACTCATCGGATGATGAGCCGCACGAGGAAAAGGATCTGTTTGTGGCACAGCTGTACAAGTATATGGACGATCGTGGCACTCCGCTGAACAAGGTGCCATCAATCCAAAGCCGCGATGTTGATCTCTATCGCCTGTTCCGGGCGGTGCAGAAGCGTGGCGGCTACAATCGCGTCACCGCCAAGAATCAATGGAAAATGATTGCCATGCGACTGGGATTCACGCCGTGCACGTTCAGCGTTATGAATCTGGTGAAGCAGGCCTATAAGAAATTCCTGCAGCCATATGGTGATTTTCATCGCAAGCTCGGCTGCTCCATGCTAATGACATCGCGCAACTCCAGTCGCAGCAAGGGTCGCAGCCTGGTCCGTGCCAATTCGGTTGCTTCGCCCAAACCGGCGGAAACCACCAAAATGGAGATAATGAGCAAATTGGCGATGGCCAATCAGGCGCTGGCAGCTCATGTTGCCGCCGGCAGCAGCAGCACAGCAACAACAACAGCAGCAGCAGCATCATCATCATCATCATCTTCATCTACAACAACAACAGCAGCAGCAGCTGCATCATCAACAGCAGCAGGAGTCAACAGTGGGAGTAGTATCAGCGCCACAGCTGCCACCCCCACTCGCGCTGGCTCCCGGGCAATCTCACAATCAGCAGCTGAGGAATCGGGCAACACCAGCGAGTCCAGTGTGGTCGTGGAGCCGGTGAAGAAACAGCGCAAAGTATCCGCCGCAGGCAGCAGTGGCAGCAAAGTCAAGAATCTAGTGGAGAAATTCGAGGAAAAATCAACAGCAGGCACCACCACCAACTCCACCACAACCACAACTGTCACGCCAGCCACTGCAGCAGAGACAGCAGAAGCAGGAGGATCAGCAGCAGCTGACGGAGCAGTAGCTGTCCCAACAGTGGCCACCGCCACCACATCCAGCGTTGGCAGCACACCGGTTTCCATATCGGCAGCAGCAGCAGATGCGACAACAGCAGCATCAGCAACAACAGTCAGCGCCAAGGATGCAAAGGATGCCGAGGCCGATGTACCATTGGCTAAGATTAAGGCGGCGGCTGTTTCGACGCGCAACAACAGCCTGGACAAGGAGCCAAGCGCCGCTGGCAGCAATGCATCGAGCAAAGCTGCATCGGAAACGCAACGCAGTCGCGACGCATCCCCAGCAGCAACAGGAACAGCAGCCGCATCAGCAACGGGTAAGTCTGCTCGCGATTTTATCTCAATTTGCAACAATTGAAGCAACTAGTTGAGTGATCCATGTGGCAAGTTCGTTCTTTTATAAATCGTTTGTTAGCTCGATTCGCCCAGCTTCATCGATCTTCGTCTTTATCGCTTAGGCAGACCTAGCTCAACATAAATTCAAAATAATATATGGAAAGAACAGGTGTCTTAGGCACGGCGAAGATTACGTACTCCTCCTGCTCACATCTAAATCCAATTATCCAAAACCAGAATTCCCATTATTCCTCCTTTTCCTACCCATACCTATATCTTTATTCGTATTTAGTTCAAATCCTAGTCTTTTTTATTGTGTGTCTATATTTTGTGTGTGTATAAAAGAATTGAAGTTTTTCTGTATTATTGGGATAGCTTCACTTTGACCTTGTGATAGGCATTGGCGAGGACACCGCGCAGATTCCAAATATGCTCGAATGACTCCGGCTGCACATTGTACGACGAGTCGACGGCCTTGGCCCAAATCTCTATATGCTGATCCTTCTGCTGATCGGCGCTGATTGGCAAACGGGCCGTCCACAGTGACCAGCCATAGTGTCTGCCGTCGGGCTCATTCTCCTGATCCAGGTGGGCGACATACCACGATTTGCCCGCATCACTGGTCAAGTCGACGCGCTCGATGCGTCGACCGCCGCCACTCCAGGCATAGCCGCGAAGCGTAATGCAGCCATCCTTGTCCACTTTGACACGCTCCCCGGGCATGGGGGTGCAGATGGCCGAGGTCACTGGCATTGCTTGTATTGCCTGCGCCTTGCTAAAGTCAACCGTATCCCAGTCTGTGCTCGGACTGAAGCCCTTGTAATCGTTCTGCTGCCAGTGCGAATCCGACTCACAATCGCTGACAACGATCCGGGTTAGCCACTTGACATTGCGGGCACCCACAGTGCCGGGCACAATTACCCTAATCGGATAGCCATGATCCCGACTCAACGGCTGCTCGTTCATCTCGTAGGCGAGCAATACATCGCCGCGTGGATCCAGTGCCTTGGACAGCGGTATCGATGCTCCATAGGGATGTGCTGTCGGATCCAGATCGGCACCCTCGAATATAACATGCAATCTCTCATCGGGCTGCACACCCTGCGCCTGGAGCACATCGCACAGACGTGCACCCGACCACTTAGCATTGCCCACAGCGCCAGGTCCCCAGGATAAACCTAAAAAGGATTGGACAGATAGATTGATAGATGCACACACAATTCTTATGACAGATCATACATCATCGTATTCTCACACAAGTCAAGCCAGCTTCTCAATTCGACTATACTTATGTATATATTATTTGTATAATTGATTTGTGACCTAGAGTTTATCATTTTTATTAGCCACTTTCTATATAACTGGCAGATTATTGATCAATATTTAATAATCGTTTTTCCTCTTTTAGCAGTGCTACTAGGAATATTCAATATTCAATTTTCAATTTGCTAAAGTTGACTTTTTAAACATCAACATTTTGCGCATTTTGAGTCCTACTCTCTATCTATATATCTATATCCATCTTGCTATATATGTACATGTAACTCACTCTTTGTCTGCAATATTGCGACTCACCTTTGACGGGTTTAATGCGCGTCATTTCGGAGCGCCGATTGCCGCCGCACATGATGGCCGCTGTGACCGTGTGCTTGGGCAGCTTTTGAATCTCATCGAGGTTGAGCGTGCGATTTGATTGGTCGTTGCCCGATTCCACGGCCAATTCGAGCTCGTATTCATCTGGCTTGATGGACGGGACCGGCAAATGATTGCGCACATAGAAGAGTTCGTTGGGCGTGTAGAATTTATCGGCCAGCATTCCAATTGGTGGCTCCGCATTAAATGGTCGCTTGCTGGCCGGCTTGAGCAGCACGTGACGTTTTGGCTCCTGGGCCCACGGTGAGTCTAGCTCATCCGCAACATCAGTGATCGCACCCACTTTGTTCAGATTGCCAATGCGAAAGCTTTCGAGCAGCTGAAGCACCTCAAGCGTATTGTGCTGCTGATAGATGGCCCAAAACGGATCGATGGCATTGCCAGCAGCCATTAGAATCTTATCTCCGCCGGGATGATTGGGCGCAAATTCGGTGACATCATAAACGCCCAGACCGTATGTGATCCAAATGCCGCTCTCTGGCTTATCGTGACGCAGTACATCCTCCACACTGTATGTGGGCAGCTCCTCGCGCTTTGTCTTGTGCCACAGACGCGCTTTGCTCTCCTCATCGTCATCCACCGCCGCATCCAGATTGACAGCATCAGGAGGCGGTGTCAATTGGTTTTCGGTCTGCTTGCGCTTCATTCTGTCTAGTTGATGGAAGAACCAGTAGCCAGCACCGATGCCGCCCATGGCAACAGCGCCATAAAGTGTCCAACTTTGCTGTTGCCCCTCGCTGTTGTTATGATGATTATTATGTTGGTCGTCCTTTGTTCCTGCGCTGCTTGTCGCCAGCAAGCGATGCAGACTACCATTATGGTTGGGTCGATTATTTAGCCCCAATTGGCGGCTGGCTGTGGTCAGGAAGCGCAATCGCATGATTATATAATCATTCCCAGCTAGACAACAAATGACTAATTCCCAAATCGGCTTAATGCTTCGTCGCCGCCAGTCAGCAACACGAATTGAGAGTGAATCGTTTCCGTTGTTTGCTTGTATTTGCTGGCTGTTTATTTGTTGTATTATTACGAATATTATAATTAGTATAACTGTCACAGCATTGGCCTCCCAGCTGTTTGAACTATTGATAAGAGCGTGTCGATTTAATCTCGTCTTTTCTTTAATGGGGGCTTGCTTGCGTGCAGAGATGCACGGCCCAAGCACACACACACTTACACGCACGTGTTTACTTTGCTCTTGCTCGTGTTTCTTGAGTTTGGGCCACCTATCGATAGGTTGTGCCGTGTTATCGACATATGTTCACTGTTTGCTCGATTAACACTTGATCATTATCAGTGCTGTTCCAAAAAAAACAATCAAGCAAAAGTTGCAAAACTATTCATTTATAATGCGCATAGTATTTAAAAAAAATAAATTACCTGCACTGCAACTGCATCAAAAAGTGGAAACCAATTTAACGAAATACATATTTTGGCTTAATTGTGGAATACCCCATTGAGTAAATATATTTGAATGAAATAGCAATAGTTTGACTTATACGTCTATCTCTCTTTAACTGATGTAGCGTCGGCGACAACAACAACAGCAGCAGCAACAGGAGCAGCAGCAAACAGCTCTGCCGGCGGTCCAACGAAAAAGGAGAAACATCAACAACGCAAACAAGTGGAGAAAAGCGAAGAGAAGCGAGGCAAGCGGAAGAAGGATGAAATAACTGTGGAGAAAATCGACACGGGCGATTTTATCGTTGGCATCGGGGACAAGCTCAAAGTGAATTATCACGAAAAGAAATCGCCCAGCTCACATGGCAGCACCTATGAGGCGAAAGTCATCGAGATTAATGTGCAGCGCGGCGTTCCGATGTATCTGGTGCACTATACCGGCTGGAATAATCGGTATGATGAGTGGGTGCCCCGCGAGCGCATTGCCGAGAATCTAACCAAGGGCTCCAAACAGAAGCAGCGCACAATTAGCACCAGCAGCGCCAATAGCGGCGGTGCACCCACCCAGGCGCCCAATCCCGGCCAGTTGGCACCAAAGGATGCATCTGCCAAGGGGGAACGAGAACAACAGTTACAGCTTCAGCAACAACAGCAGCAGCAGCCACCACCAAGCGCCGGCACTGGTGCATCCTCGATGCTGCATTCGGCATCGAAAACAACAACAACATCAGCAGCCGTAACACCAGCAACAACGGGGGTTGGCAAGCGTGGACGTGGTCGGAGTGATTCAATGCCACCGCGCTCCACAACGCCCTCATCGGTTGCCTCCAATTCGAGTCGCACCAAATCGCCAGCTGCCTCACAGTCGCAACTGAAGCAACACAAGCGTCCAACGCGAATGTTGCAAGCAGCCAGCAGCAGCAACAGTAGCAACAATCTGCGACGTCGCATCTCCGCCTCGGCGTCGATATCGGCAAATGTCTCTGATGCGTCCACGGCCAGTGAAACGGACAGCGATTCCGATGAGCCAGTGCGTCGTCCCAAGCGACTCAGTGTCAAGGAGCAGCAGCTGAACAAAGCAAAGGCCGCAGCAGCGGCGGCCGCAGCAGCAGCGGCTGCATCATCAGCTGGCAAAAAGGGACGCGGCAACAGCGAGCCCAGCGAGGATAGCGACGAGGATGAGGATGAGGAACAGTCACAGCCACAGCCACCACCGTCAAATAAACAACAGACACCAGTTGCTTCTGCTGCTGTTGTTGTGCAGCAACAATCGAAACCATTGCAGCGATCACGTGCTGGCACTCGTGCAATGAGCAGTGGAGCCGCCGCCGCCGCTGCTGCTATTGCTGCTGGGAAGGGACAGGGACGTGATTATGATCTCAGCGAGATACGGTCGGAGCTGAAAGGCTTTCAGCTGCAGGATCGCAAGGATGCGATCAAAAGCGAACCGAGCGACCCACAGGTCAAACAGGAAGTGTCCAAAACCGGCAGCTCCACGGAGCAATCCTCGGAAACGGATTCGTACATTGACGAGGATTCTCAATCATCCGATAAGCTTGATGATCACAAGCGAGCAACCGGAAAATGCAAGCCCAAAATAACAGCGGCAATTCCCGTCGATAGCGACGGCAACATGACGAATCAAAAAAAGTTGTCCAGCGAGCTGAAGAAGGAAGTTTTTCAACTGCGAGTTGGTGCATATGATGATGGCCAAGACGACGACGAAGACGACGACGATGATGATCGCAAACCGTTCAAACTGGAGCCCAAGGAGGAAACGCCAACGAAGCCCTTTCATAAGGGCGCCGATATCAAACCGACAACAACCATAACGCTAATTGCACCGGCACGTTTCGGCAGCAACAGCGGCAACAACAGCATCAGCAGTAATCCAAGCGCCAAATGCACATCGGTAATTGTGGAGAAGCCGCTGACATTGCTCAAGAAGACGGAGAAAACGGAAAGCGCAACCAAGAAACTGGAGCTATTAAAGAAGCAACAGCAGCAGCAGCAATCTGTTAGCAGCAGCAGCAGCACTATGGATGCGAGCAAAAAGTTTGTTGAGCCAGTGCTGCACAAGGAGACGGCAACATTGAAGGTGGAACTGCCTGCAGCCTGTTCGCCATCATCGTCCAGCTCCTCGTCCAGCTCGTTCTGCTCCAGCAGCAATAATTCGACGACGACGACGGTCAGCTTGAGCAGCTCATCGGCGACACGTTCGTTGCCGGACATGAGTAAATTGGAAATAAGCAGCGGCACAACAACAACATCGACAGCAGCAGCTGCAGCAGGCGCAACTGCAACAGCAATAGCTGCTGCCAAGGAGACCAAATATAGTAGCAGCTGCAGCGGCAGCGGCATCAGTTACATCGAGTTGCTCTCGTCTGATGTATACGAGTTCAAAGATACGGAGCCATTCGAGTTCGAGAAACGAATCTCGCCTATGGCGGCCATGGGTGGTACAGCGATAGTGCCACTAACGCTACCAGCTGTTGTCACCAGCATTAGCACTGGCAATGGCAGTGGCAGCAGCAGCACCACCACCAGCACTAGCAGTGGCAACAGCAGCAGCAATATTGCCAGCTGCAGCAAAAATATGGCAACAGCAACAAGTGTTGCTGGTCGCAAACAGGCGCTGAAAGCGAGCACGACTCCCGTGCTCATTGATCAGCATCAATTGACGGTGCACGAACAGCGCAACTATTCCGTGCATGGTGCAATTACAGCTGCCACAACCAGCAAGGCCAAGAAGCGAAGCTCCCCACTAAAAGAAGCCACCCTGCTGTTGGGCAGCTCGGATAAGCAGCCCAAGCAGCTTAAACTGGATCAGCAGCAGCAACAGTCATCCGCAGCTGCTGCAGAGCAATCGCCGCCAACAGCGAACAGTCCCAGTGGCGTCAAGGCAACACCATCTTTGGCGTCAGCCTGCCCAAAAACAACGGCATCATCAGCAACCGTTGCTGATCTAATGGCAAAGGTGCAGTTAACTCCTGGATATGCAACGCCCTTCGATGTGTTGCGCAAATCGCCCAGTTTCAACTTAAACATAACCGCTCTGAACGAGGAGCTCGCCCAAACTGTGCAGGAGACAACGCGCGCTCTAACGGATGCACTGCAGCCGCCCACAACGCCAGCAACACCACCAGCGCCAGTTGGAGCAGCAACAGCAGCTGTAATTATGCCGACTGCTGCTGCTGTTGCTGCTGCTGCAGCAGCAGTGCCAACAATTGCTGTGCCCATTTCACCCAAGTTGAGCACACCTCCTCAAGCGACAGGCGTAGCCAAAACGGGAGCAACAACAACAGCTGCAGCAGCAGCTGCACAACAGCAACATATTGCCGGCAGTCCGTTTATGGAGACGCGGAATGTTTTTGAGCTGAGCAGCGGCTACAGTTCCGGTGAATCGAACAAGGACAACAAACTGGAGAAGCTGGAGAATGTGAAGATATTGCTGGCAGGAGCAGCGGGTCCATTTGATCTCGATGCGGTTAAATATGAACAGAAGCCCAGTTCCATAGCGGACAAGGTGCTCAAAGCGATAAGCCAAAAGAAGGAAGAGTCGGAGCAAAGCAAATCCAAATGCCAAACAGACACGGATAAGGAAGAACAGCAGCAGCAGCAGCAACAAGAGCAGCAACAGCTGCCAAGCAACATTAAATTGGAGCACAGCTCGAACTTGAAGATGGACAAATTGAAAATGCTCAGTGAGCCGCTCAAGATACAAACGGGCGCATCGCTACTCAGCGATTTGTATCAACGGGCGAGCAGCAGCAACAGTCCGGAGACCAAATCACTGCTGGACTCCACGTTGGCGGCAAAGAACAGTGAGCTAAGCGAAACGATACAGAAGCTTGAGTGCGCCATACAGCAGCGGAAGACGCCAGTGGCTGGCCAATCATTGGCCTCGTCAACAGCTGGCACGCCACCGGTGACGGGTGCCAGTGGAGGATCGGGTGCTGGTTCCGGTGTGGGTGTGGGTGCATTGGCTGTGTGCACAAGTTTCTCGGACGATGAGTCTATGGATAGCACCGATTCGGAGCAACGGCTGGTCATCGAGGATGTTATCATTGAGGAGCCAAGCACGATTAGCGGTTGTGAGCTGAAGAGTCCCGCCTCCGAGGAGGCATCCAACAGCTTGACAAACAGTCCGCCCGTGCAACTGGAGCCGGATGTTGCTGGTGGCAGTAAACAGCTTGCCGGCATTCAAGCGCCCATTGCATTAAAGCCAATAATGCTGCTGCAGCCAGCGGTAGGTCATTTGCCATTTGGCCTCAACTCCTATACGGCCAGTCCTCAAGTATCCGTAACACCATTATCCCCAGCTCCAATAGCAGCCCCTCCACAATCGCCATCAGCGCTAGGCTCAGTCGTTGTGCCGATTGTTGTGCCCGAAATACCCGTCTCAGTGGTGGTCGCAATGCGGCACAGCCCAGTTATTGTCTGCACCAGCGACAGTCCCGCTTCGCCACCGCCCGAGGATAAGATGGCCACCAGATATCCGGTGCCGCTCGATCATAACAATTTGATCCAGTACAGCCCGCCAAGGCTGTCCGATGAGCTGCCGCCCGACGCACTCATGCCATATCTATCATCGCGCGCGCGTCCATTTGTGCTGCAGCCGGCCAAGGAGGTGGCGACGCCGATGCAGACGACGCCGGCACCGATGCGTGTCTCGCCGGCGGCCAGCAGTCCGCTAATCAGTGATGCCCACAATGAGGCGGCCATTAATTTGTTGTGCGAGGAGACAATACCGGGCAGTCCGGCTCCCACCTACACCAGCAAGGATGAACCGATCGTCACGAGCAACGTTGCCGGCCCGGCGGCACCAGCGACAACACCAGTAATAAGTGGATCTGCAACTGGAACAGGAACGGGAACTGTTGTCGGCTCCACATCCGGTGCGTTAGGCGCAGCACAGTCAACGCTAACCATTGCAGGCATAGCGCCATTATCGCCAGACTCTCAAGCGTTGCAACGTGCAACGCCAGTGTCCAGCCAGCTGGTTAGCCAGCCAGCGACGACTGCTTCGGTGTCGCCCAACAGCTCACCAGATTCGCCAGCCAGCCAGGACGAGAGCAGCGAGGAGACGGGCAGCAGCAGTCTGCAGTGCGGTGCCACCAAGAAATATACGGAACTCGAGAGTAATGTGCCCGGCGCTGGCGGCGGCGGCGGCACCAGACGTATACGACGCGTCAAGGCGATAGACGCCTCGTCTCTCCAGTCCATGACTTCCATCACGGCCGCTGAGCTGCATGTCCTGGGGCAAACGGCGCCGCCAGCAATTGAACAGCATGCGCAAAACGACAGCAACAACAACAGGCAAGTGCCAATCATAAAGATCATTCCTTATTTTGTAACCGGAATATTTTATTTATTTGACTTTACTTCTATACCAAAATGCAGCTGGCTCGGATACCGACGATACTTCCGACAATGTTGTCATATTACAGCGTCATAGCACACGCCAGCAACTGCTGCCGCAACAACAACAACAACAGCAGCAGCAACAACAACTGCAACAACAACAGCAGCAGCAACTGCACCAACAACAACAGCAGCAGCAACAACAACCACCGCTGCAGGTGCCAACACAATCAATTGCATCAAGTGCATCAGGCGTTCGACCATGTCCATACAACTTCCTTGTTGAATTGGGTAAGTCATTGAGTGGATATATTTATGGATTTACTCACTACTCAGTATACTCATCGATTGATTTAATTGTACAGATCCCTCGCTCAGCAACGATCAGTGCGTGTTAATATTGCGCAAACAGATCCAGGATGTGCGCAAGGCCTACTACACGATCAAGGTGGAACTGGCTGTCATCGATCGGCGGCGCAAGAAGCTGCGACGACGGGAACGGGAGAAGAAGCAGCAGCAGCAGTTGCAGGGCCAGCAGCAGGGCAAAGTTTGCACCTAAGCAAAGCAATCCAAATGCAATATATACATATGCATATGTATATGCATCATTTGTATGCCTCCAAATAATATATACAAATTGCAAATTTGTACATTTCTAACCATTTAAGTCGTTCGTTAAACTCGATGTTCTACTAAACATATATAAATATTTTTTTTTTGTCTCTCTCTGTAGTTTGTAGAGTATAATTAACAATTATGTAGCATTTAATGGCTTAACGCCCCCACAAATTGAAGTTGCAAGCCATTTGAAAAGACAGCTTACAAATACATAACTACAACAAATCCAAGTGAATTACTTTTGTATATATAGATTTATGCTGACGCTAATGCAAGTTGCTAACTTTGTCCGTACAAGCCTTCTTTTATCGAATTTTTCTTTTCAGCAGCAAAATTATTTCTAGTTTAATATATATATTTCAGTTTTATAAAATGGAGAAATTGAGAAAATGCAGCAAACAAAACTTTGAATTGTTGTTTAGGAGACGGCATAGCCGCCCTCGAGATTGATGTGATGTCCGTTGACAAAGCTGGACTTGCTGCTCAGCAGATAGCCAATGGCATCGACCACCTCGTCCACCTCACAGAATCGATTCAGTGGTATGTGCGCTAGCAGGGGCCTACTCTTGGCCGGATCTGACCAATTGTCGCGGCCCATTTTGGTCAGTACAACAGTGGGATTAACCGAATTGACGCGTATTTTGCGCGCGCCCAATTCCAATGCCAACGATTTGGTCAACGAATCGAGAGCCGCTTTTGTGGCACTGTATGCCGCGTGGCCAGCAAAACTACGGGATGCGGCGATCGAGGACACATTCACAATCGAGCTGCCATCGCGGAGCTTGGGCAGCAGCGTCTGCGTCACATTGAAGACAGCCTTAATGTTCACATCAAACTGACTGCATCAAAAAGAGAGAATGAGCTTTATATTTATATATGTACATAGAAAGGCAGTTTTGAGTTTTTATATTTACGTATCGAAATCCTGTTCGGTTAGTTGCTCGAAGGGCTTGATAATGGCCACACCCGCATTGTTCACCAGTCCATCTAGCTGCGGCACTGTTGCAAGTGTCTCGCGCACCTTATCCCAATTGCTGAGATCCACGAGCAGCGGCTTAATATTCTTCGCATCCAAGCTGACCAATTCCTTGAGATGTGCCTCGTTGCGTGCCACCGCGATGACTGTGACGCCGGCGCTGGCCAACTGTTTGACCAGAGCATTGCCAATGCCAGCACCGGCGCCGGTCACCAGTATCACCTTTTTGCTTAGATCGCTCCACATTATTTATTATTTTTTGCTGCTTGTGGAAAATTTCACCTTGCGACTGCTTCAAAGTTTGCTGCCTGCCCGACTCTTTTTGCAAATCATTTTACATCTTATCGTTGAGCTTTCGGTCAGCTTAAGGTCTAGCTGCTCTCCCTCTCTCTCTCGCTCTCGCTCTCTGACACTGCCTCCACCGCCGCGCATTGTTATCTGTTGTTGAGACTGCATCCAACATACCATAAAACAATTTAACTTATTAATCATGTAAAATACGATTTGCATTTAATTTAATATGCTATGTTACAACAATTAACAGTTAATAGGCTTGAAGCTCGCTTAAACTGAGACCAGCAATAAAAGTTATGTTAAATTTTACACTTACATACAGAGTACATGAGAGACATCCGTATAAAAAAGATCAATTGCCATTGAACGATTCTGCACTTCAAATGTATTCTATCAGTGATGTATTGGTATTTATCGAATTACAGCAATTATATACATATTTTGTGCAGTTGCCATAATAAGTTTTCTTTTTAATTAGGCTGCCAGTAAGTGGTAATTTACAAACATTTCCGTTGAAAGTACACAAAATTATCGATTTTCGTAAACATCGAAAAAATGTTGCCATAGTTTGGCATTCTTTGCTCAGCTGACTATAACATTTTATAATTTTGTGGTAATATGTAGAAATGTTAATAGTGGACTGACGGATGACAGACGTTAAAAAACGCTCGTATTAAAATACGCACAAATTTATAATAAGTGAAATATTTCGTTAACATTTGCAATTTGCTTTAGCGTATTTTGAACTGTGTGGCAACATAGTTGCATGAAAAAGCAAAAACAAAACCAAGTGAGCAAGAGCATTTAATCGGCAAACCCGCTCAAATTTGGCTTGAGCTAAAAAGGGCTTGTGTGTGTGTTTTGAGCGTCGTTACTGTTCGTTTAAGCCGTTAATTTAACAAATTACAAACACATATGGCCCATCGGATGACGACTAAAACCGATCCAGTGCGGACGGCACTGGCAGCTCTCATAGACGAAACTAGGTAAGTGCCTGGCAGCCAGTACATGTGCCAGATGCTGCTCGTCAATCTTTATTATTGTTGAATCATTAATCATCTGTGTCTTTTGAGCTGAAATACACATGCAAATTGAGAAGAAATATTATTTTCATTTACATTTTTTAATTGTAGAACAAAGTATACGCCAGACAGCATTATCCGTGAATTTCGGGCCACAGTCGACAAGCGACGCTCGAATCGCGAACTCCTCTTGATGCTCGAGTCCATCAGCTTCAAGCGGCCCAACTATCGCAACGTGCTCGACGAAATCGAATCCATGCTGGAGCGGTAAAAAAATACATACATCAAATACACGCACATAACTGAATATAACTGTGCTTTCTTTTTTGCACAGCAAGGATCCCATGTACGCATTGTTAGTCTTCGCCGAACGCATCAACGCAAATCCTTTGTGGCAATCGAAAACAAGTAGCGCCGTTAGTCCTTCTGTTGATATGCCGCCGCCACTGCCGCGAAATGCTGTCCCCGGCAGCTTCAGCTCTGCAGAACTTCTGGATCTTATTACATGGTCTACATTGACCAACTCCGTTACGAGTGAACGGCGTGCGGTTGACCCAGCTGATTCACGAGCAGATCTGGAACAGGTAATTAGCTGCATTTGGTATCAAGGCAGCAAACTAATGATACCAATTTACTGAAGTTACAGATAACAGATAAATAGATTTTGAGAGTATATAGGGAAGACCATATGTAGACTGTGAAGGGTATTCCAATTATTATAATTATTATGTTAAGAATAAGCTAAATAGTTGTTAGTCATGAGGACAACAAGCTGTTTTTATACACATAGCCATGTCCGTGTGTCCTGTCTGTCTGTCTGTTTCTCCGACACAGACCTCTTGACCGTATCGAGTCACTATATCATTTAGGTAAAATAGCTCTATAATTGAGCTGAAAGGAAACATTTATATTTTTTTTATCATTTTGGCTTATCATAATGCTTACATCTGATGGTCAATAATCGGGTAAAGTTACAATAGCCAAAATCAGAGCATTCTATTTTTGTTTTTAAATTCTTGTTTCATTTTGTAGATTAAGCAACGCGTGTTAAATGCCGTTTCGACAATATCGGATCCGGCAAATGATAAGATTGTGGAGAACAGCAAGTCTGGCAATAAATCAGCTATGACCAATGGCGCCAGCACATCCACTAACATCGATCACAGGACTGAGGCCAGACGCATATCTCCCGGCGCTGCTGCAGTTGTCAGAGGGTTGCTGCACAATGTGTCCTCGGATGCATCCAGTCGGAAGACTGAAAATGGTGAAAATTTGAATACAACAGAGCAAAATCTGTGGGACTACCACAAAGTGGATAATACGAATTCGCTGCGCAAACACAATCTGGCCGCATTGCAGTTTAATGCCCAACAGAATTTAATTCTCGAAGATCTAATTTATATTCTGAATGGTGTGCGTGGCAGCTACATTCAGCCGCTGCCTCGCGATAAACAGCTCGACAAGTACGAAACACGCTTTACCATCCACAAGGAGCTGAACGTATCGTTGGCGAATATGGTGCAAGAAATTCTGCCGCTGGCCTCTCACTATATGGGCATCCAAATGGCCATCTCAAACACTGAGGGTCGCGGTAAGGTCATCAGTGCTCTCAATTCACAATTAGGTGTCATCACTAAAGAATACCATGTACGTCGAATGCTGCAAATCTCATTAATGTTGTTAACTTAAAATAAACTATCCCACTCACCTATTTGACAGATACTAATCGGAGACGCTGAGGAGGAGCTGCGCGAGAACGAGCTGTCTTTGTCCAAGCTGCAGTATTATCTACAGCCCACCATGTGGATTATGCATGCGATCTACACCTTCCTGGTGGAGATGCAGACAGTAAGTGTTTGGAGCTCCTCTCCTATATATACATAAATGATTCTGTGTGTGTTCGATAATGTAAATATGTTATGTATGTATGTTTATATATATTCCATTTTATTTTAACAGAAAAATTGCCATGGCGCTGCCGTGCTGTCGCTTTTGGGCGTACACATCAAGCGCTTGGAGGGCGACAAGTCTGCTCAGGATGCGATTATATCGCTGGCAGAAAAAGCTGCGGCACCGTATATGACAATGCTGCAGTCCTGGATACAGAAGGGTATCATTATGGACCCGACGCGGGAGTTTCTGGTCGAGGATAACGAGGTCATACACATATATGAGCTGCCCGAGCATTATTCGGATGATTACTGGGAGAGGCGTTACACCGTGCGCGACAAATGCATACCCAAATTCCTGGAGGGGCATTCCGACAAGATACTGCGCACCGGCAAATATCTCAATGTGATCCGGCAGTGTGGCAAGCGTATGATGCCCATACAGAACATGAACCTCAAATACGATCCCACAAATAAGCAGCATGTGCGTGTGATCAATGATGCATACTATTTCGCCGCACGCATGCTTCTCGATGTGCTAATCACAGAGAATGATCTGATGGGCCATCTGTTATCAGTGAAGCGTTATCTGCTTCTGAATCACGGCGATTTCATCATGCAGTTCATGGATGCCTGCGAGGATGAGCTGTCCAAGAATGTGGATGATGTGCTGCCCATCAAACTGGAGAATTTGTTGGGGCTGACGCTGCGACTGTCGTCGGCACGAGGCGATCCCTACAAGGACTATGTTCACTGCGGCCTGCTCACCTACGATCTGGTTACACAAATGTCCAAGATCATAAACCCGGATGGAGGTGAGCAAAGCGCTCTTGATTAATCCCCTCATTACAAAGCTGCACCCTTATGCACAATTTCAGAGAACTGGAAGAGATACGATCGTCTGGATCTGAGTGGCATGGAATGCTTCGCCTTCAGCTACGAGGTAAAGTGGCCCGTTTCACTGGTGCTCAATCACATCAGCATCTCCAAGTATCAAATGCTCTTCCGACAGCTCTTCCACTGCAAGCACGTCGAACGCCAGCTCTGCAAGTGAGTAACATATAAACCTCAATTCTCAGCGTTTGAAGCAATTCTGTGCAACCTGTACCCATTCAGTAGAAGATAATAATACATCTCCGAATTATACACCTAGTTGTTAACAGCAAATGTTTGCTTAATTTATTACAGAATTTGGAAGGAGAATTCGTTAACGAAAAAGTTTTCGCCGCAATCCGCCGAACTATATCGTTCAGCATTTACGCTGCGTCAGCGGATGATGAACGCCGTACAGAATCTGGAGTATTACATGATGATTGAGATCATCGAGCCCAATTGGCACATCTTCATTCAGAAGATGAAGAAGGTGGAGAACGTAGATATGGTGCTCAAGCTGCACCACGACTTTCTCGATCTGTGCTTGAAAAACTGCATGCTGACCGAAACTTCGCATCTGAATCGTGCCATATTTAAGTTATGTAAGATCTGTCTAAAGTTCTGCGATTTTATACAGGTGAGTCTGTCCGGGGAGTCTCCATTGGCTAAGTCATATTTAAGGCTTAACGAATTGTGATTGTGAGTGCGAGTCCTCATTGTCCTGTATCTGCATACTTGCATATGTATGTGTCTTGTTTCCTTGTTTCTCTTCTGCCATGCTTGCGCCTATATATACATATATAATCGACATATCTCACAATAAATATCGCGCAAGTAGCGTTCGCAACGTTTCTTTCTCGATGCGGAGCTCAAGTCAATGGTCTGTGATAGCAGTGATGAGAATACGGATCAGTCCGACTCTGAGCCAGACATTTCGGATCGGCTACAGGTATACCATAACCACAAATAGAGAGCACATACATGGTTGTAGACCCCCTGTGCAAATTTGTACCAATATTATATTTAATCTCTACAAACGGCATTTCGTTTCCTTTTCATTTTCATTTTCCTTTTTCATTGTTATATTTTAATAGTTTTTTCCTCCCAGCAAGGGGTTATCATATATTATCATTTTCCTAATGGGATCATTATATTAGCCGATCCTTTGCTGGTTTGCATGTATGTATTTATTTTGCCCACCAAGTGTCCTCATTTTAATCCAATGTACAACAACTAATAACATTTATATGTACAATTATTTATGTATATTTAAGCTTTTCCCTTTTGATTACTATTTATATTTTCTTTGTTAATCTCAAATTTGTATTTTCTCTGTCTTTCATAATACAGAACGAGAGCAAAATGGATGAGACGGATACATTTGGGGAGCGTGTAAAGCGTTTTGATCTGGAGTTTACGGGCATGCTCATAACGTTTCTTAAGCAAATCAATGATCTGGGCAAGGATAATGCCACTGATCTCTTTATGAATCTCGTGCATAGAATCAATTTTAATGGTTTCTACTCTGATCAAATGGAAAATCTGTGTGTGGAGAATGCCATGGGCTAGGTCTACAACTGGATATAGATATATAAATATAAAAACACATAATACGTCTCCTTGCATTGCAGTCGAAATTTATATATGAGTTAGGTTGATCAGTTACCTCTGACATGTTCAAAAATCTCATCCATTAATTCTACTTAAATTTCTACTGCGATTGAGGATTTCGTTTTGTTTCTCGTGTATGCAGTGTTGTCATCTACATTTATATATATATATATTTATTTCATGTAAATCCAATATCATTCCCATCTCTACAGTTGTTCGTTGTTAAGAGCAATGCACAAGATATTAATTCTCCATTTAGTTGTACCATATCCATTATATATTTTAAAATAAATGCAAATGTTTATTGATTGATTCGATTTAGTTTCGGTGAGATGTGCATTGGGACAGCTTTACTCAACGGATTCGAAACTAGGAGAATTATGTACCTTACTTCCAAAACCACTGAATAAAGCTGGACCTATGCTTGTTATCGAACTGCTGCACTTATCGAACTCATCTTTTCACTGCCACACTTTGTCGAGGATAATTTTAGGATAATGATACTCTGGTGGTTGTTGTGCGCTCACTGTTAACATGCAGTCACCGGCGTGCCAAATAACAATTATAGCAGCTATTTGGCAACACAGGAACGGCTAGTTACCAGACGCATCTTCGGGTGCATATTCTAAATGGCAAGCAACTTCAGTAGAGATCACAGTCTGGGCTTCATATCTCAAACAGCTATATATTTTTACAAGGCGCGCATGCTGTATATTTACTTAGATAAGGTACATTATCCATTGTCCGTGTGTACTGTCTGTCTGTCTGTTTCTCTTACACAGACCTCTTGGCCGGATCGAGTCACTATATCATTTGGGTAAAATAGCTCTATACTTGAGCTGAAAGGTAAACATTTTTGTTTATTAAGTTATTTTGATCATTTTGGCTTATCATTATACTTACATCTGATGGTCAATAATCGGGTAAAGTTACAATAGCCAAAATCAGAGCATTGTATTTATTTTTTTAATTCTTGTAGATTAGGCAACGCGTGTTGCATGCAGCTGTCTTTGTCCAAGCTGCAGTATTATCTACAGCCCACCATGTGGATTATGCATGCGATCTACACCTTCCTGGTGGAGATGCAGACAGTAAGTGTTTGGAGCTCCTCTCCTATATATACATAAATGATTCTGTGTGTGTTCGATAATGTAAATATGTTATGTATGAATGTATATATATATTCCATTTTATCTTAACAGAATGATTGCCATGGCGCTGCCGTGCTGTCGCTTTTGGGCGTACACATCAAGCGCTTGGAGGGCGACAAGTCTGCTCAGGATGCGATTATATCGCTGGCAGAAAAAGCTGCGGCACCGTATATGACAATGCTGCAGTCCTGGATACAGAAGGGTATCATTATGGACCCGACGCGGGAGTTTCTGGTCGAGGATAACGAGGTCATACACATATATGAGCTGCCCGAGCATTATTCGGATGATTACTGGGAGAGGCGTTACACCGTGCGCGACAAATGCATACCCAAATTCCTGGAGGGGCATTCCGACAAGATACTGCGCACCGGCAAATATCTCAATGTGATCCGGCAGTGTGGCAAGCGTATGATGCCCATACAGAACATGAACCTCAAATACGATCCCACAAATAAGCAGCATGTGCGTGTGATCAATGATGCATACTATTTCGCCGCACGCATGCTTCTCGATGTGCTAATCACAGAGAATGATCTGATGGGCCATCTGTTATCAGTGAAGCGTTATCTGCTTCTGAATCACGGCGATTTCATCATGCAGTTCATGGATGCCTGCGAGGATGAGCTGTCCAAGAATGTGGATGATGTGCTGCCCATCAAACTGGAGAATTTGTTGGGGCTGACGCTGCGACTGTCGTCAGTACATGGCGAGCCCTACAAGGATTATGTACACTGCGGCCTGCTCACCTACGATCTGGTCACACAAATGTCCAAGATCATAAACCCGGATGGAGGTGAGCAAACGCGAAATTCCATCCCTTTAGGATAATGGTTGTTGTGCGCTAACTGTTAACATGCAGTCACCGTCGTGCCAAATAATAATTATTATACCAACTATTTGGCAACACAGGAACAGCTAGTTTCCAGCTCAGATTCCCAACCACGAACGCTGTTGCCAGTGCGTTTGAGAAGGATGGTTATTCTAACTGTCATGAATAGTCAAAATTTGCACATAACAATTAAAAACGGTCCTTAAATCTCAAATGCAACGTGTTTTGGTTGATGACACATATACTATTTATTTTATTAATTATTATTTTAATAGTTCTCTATATTTATTAAGAACTTTCTCTCTCTCTCTCTCTCTCTCTCTCTCTCTGAGAGCAAACTATTTATTTGTTTTCACGTGTGATTATCGTCATAAATCATGTCAATCAGCTGTCAATCAACCATTTTACATCACTCACTTTAAATGAGAGCCAAAAAAAAAAAAAAAAATTGTTGGCTTTGTTTTAAGCGTATGTGTAGTGGCTGTCAGAGGGTATGTGTGTCTGTGTAGCCCTCTCTATTCTCCACACTCCTCTCCTGTGTGCATCCCACTGGTTAGCTGCCTTGTCTGTTGCTGGTTGGTTCCTCTCGTGCGAAAATGTGCCAATTTTAATTCGCCATTTTCATCACGTTGCGCAGTTTTTGCTCGGCCACTGGCCACAACTGGCCGCTAAAGGGGCCCCCCGACCCCAACCGGAAGGACAACGACCCATACACACACACCAGTATACACATGAACTCACACAATTATACATGCGCACACACATTAAACAACCACAACAGCCAATTTGCTGGGCATATTCTAGAACACGGCCACGAGGGTTGACTAATCACTCATCCATTTTTGCTTACTCCTCAAATACTTTAATTTTGAATAAAAAATATTTTTTTAAAAAATGCGTTTTTCATTAAGAAAGAAAAACTCTACAGCCTTACATTTTTCATTTTAAAAAACAAATGCTTGATTTGAGATTGTAGCTGTTAATTCAAGATTTAAGTTCTTAATTTAAGTTTGGCATTTCTGGCATGAAATAGTCTCCAATCAAGATTCGCAATTTTGTTTTTGGAATTGGAGATCTAACTATTAGCGAACGCTCGTCTACAAATATGTATACACTTACGTATATATGTATGTGTACGCATACATATGTATGTCTGTATATTTGTATACCATATGCTGTTGTATATGTTATATGCTTGCCATTAGCAAACGCATCTACAGACCCGCCCACGCCTTATCACCCCCGTTGCCCCTCATGCAATTGGCAATTTAAGTTCGCATGAATTATCGACAATCAATTATGGTTGCTGGCAATGGCGCTCGCTCCGACACAGGCTTGGACATGGACATGGACATGGACACGGAGACATGCATGCACATGGGCATGGACATGGACATGGATGCAGATGCGGCCTGCTTGCACAAGCAGTTGCTTGTCTGCCAATTGATGTGCGCGCGTGTGTGTGCGCGCGTGTGTGTGTGTGTGTGTGTGAGTGCGTGGGTGCTTGTGTATGTTAATTAATCAAAAGCCCATCTATCTATCGATTGGGCGTTTACTGACAGACATATGCAAATTAAAAGTATACAAGCAGTTCATTAATGTGCACTTGAGAGCCCCAACAGTAACAATAACGACAACAACAACAACGATGACAACAAGTGCAATCAGCTAACAAGCTGATCCATCATTTATTTTGATTCCATTAAATCGGGCAAAAGTATAACTAGCTTGATATACATTTTAGTGACTTAACCCAGATCACATAGTTGTTAAATAATAATGCAATTTCAGAATTTGTACAGACAGTTTGACCACAATTCAGTTTGCAACTTTAAATGCAGTTTTAATCTATAGATTCATAGATTCATAATAGATTCATAGATTCATTATACTATATTAACTTAAGCGCTTAGTAAATATTTAAAATTTATTAAATCAGTTAGTCACTCAACTCAAAAAAGCAGCACCAAACAAAGATATATATTTAACCCAAGTCTTATGAAAAAAGTGTTTTCTCGTGAACATATATAAATAAAAGTTAAATATAGTATAAATTTGAAAATAAATATAACTTTATCTGATGTACAACATTAGATTAAACGCCTGTGATTATTTTGTTTTCTGGCCAACTTTCGTTTCAGCGACTTTGATCTTTGGTTATGACTAAAATCAAATCTATATATTCTTACCAGAAACCTAATATGAAACTACTCGCATGTTAAACATGAATTTAAGTGATAGATGGATGGATTGCCGGTAAGGTAAAAGGATAAATTGGCATCACTGATAACGACACACAAATTCTGTTACAAATAAAGAAAACACTTTGCATACCAAAAATGGATTTTTTTGCCAAAAATTATCATTGCACATCGATTTCTTTGCAGGTTGCAGGTTAAGGTAGCATGTGCACGCACCACGCACGTCACAAATAGGGTTGAAGCATTGGCTAAATTTCCCTTCACTAGTTAAATAATTAGTGCATACTTTTAGGTAAACTCAAGAGGCAAGGGTCCAATTCGGACGTATCTATACAAATTTTTCAAGGATATGTTGTTTTAGAATTGGAAGGACCCACTCTGTCGAAGTATACATAAGGATTATGGGGTCACAAAAACACAAATACAAAATCGGAAAAACCCTGGCTCCGAATGGAAATGTCTTAGTTGTAAGAGACTGATTATTCTTGAAACCCACTTGTATTTCCACTATTTGAAGGAATTTCCTTTATTCTATTGCTTTATTGGCAGACCAAGTTATATTCCATTTTATATTGGTCCAAAGGACATTCGGGTAGTCCATCAACTGGCCAAGTTAAGGCACATTTCCGATTTTTATACACGAAACCATTGAAAATGGTAAAAGGGTTGTTGCAAATGTATAGAACAGGCAGAACGAAGCACCTCCGAAGCCCTCTGTCCGTTCGTCCATCGGTCCGCCCGTCCGTCTGGTCGTCCGTCTGTTCGTCACTGCAGAATTCAAAAGATGAAACTGCCTGTCCTGCTAATATTCTCTTTGATTGGCATTCAACAATCTTACATCAATAAATTGTTCTTTAAATATAAATTGAATTGGTATATATTCAGGGCTGTTTTACACTCTGTGTACAAATAAAATTCCGGTATTTCACTTGAACTTTCGAAGATAAAGATTGAGTTTTGAATCACTTTTATAGTTGGGATAAAATAAGTCTTATAACTCGCACTGTATTCAACTTGATGGATAGCTTTTCACCTTTATAACCGGTTCGAAGATGTGACAGTCTCATTGGTTATCAAATGGTCGTACAATGAGACTATCGCAAATCCCAACGGGGTAGGGCGAAAGTTCTGTTGAACTTTGATTTTGTTATTTTGTGTTGTGTTCTACGTACGACGATTGTTATCGATAAAGACTAATCCAATGTGAAATGTCCAAACTGCATTCCTCGTGGTGATCGGTGCTGAAGAACCAATTGCATTCGATTTGAATCGCGAGACTCATTGTTAATATTAAACAACGTATTTCTACATAACAACAGAGAGTCGAGATTCCAATCCAACAACAATTGTTAGCCGATCTAACTGTCATCAGGTCTATATACGTGCTATACGGTTGAAAACGATAACTTGCAGCAGCGAATTTCTGAAGAATCGTATTGTGTTTCAGAGAATACCATTTTGATAATACAATACAGTACTGCAGAAATTTGCACCAGCAATACCAGGGGTATATACCTTAGCACACTTACACATAAATACACACCTACACATACACATACACATACACTTACAAGAACTTACTGACAATGAGCTGCAAATAATAATAATGCTGGGCGTAACTCTGAGGGCAGCTCCAGAGATGTGCAAACATGAATATATATTCAATTAGGCGCACCATACAAAATTGGCCAACAAAGCCCGCCCCCATCCACCATGCCACATGCCACATTCACCTTCCCCACCCTTTCTTCAACCCACGCTCGTCTGGACAATAGGCAAGACCCTTGACTGAGTGTGTGAGAGGAAAGCGAACAGAATGGTACAACAAACAATTCATTTAGCTGGCACACGACTCTGTAGGCGTTAGCAAGTGCGTGCAAGCTGTAGATGTAGCCACCAACTGCCACGCCCACATTCCACACTGCCCACACGCTCTATAGACATGTCTGTAGAAGGTAGCAGTTAATTGAACAATGAAATATGAAATTGCAATAAAAAAAGAGAGAGAAATGAATGAAAAACAAAGTTACAGTTGAGCTACAATTGTTGAGGCTGCTCACCTCGGAGACAAGCCAAGTAAGTTTTTCAAACAATTTATTTTTTCATGAATGAAATACTCACCCAATATTTGGGAATACTTAATATTTCGAACTTAATTTGAAAAAACTATTCCATAATTTACTTCCGGATTCAATTTTATTGTTTCCTCATGGAACCGCTCAAGCTTCATATCGGAAACATTCCATATTTTTGTTATTTTGACATGATATGAACTTTAACAGACTCTGAGCCCGAATAAACAGATAGAGAACTGACCAGGAATATATACATATATCTATTTAGTGTAGAATGTCTAATGGCAAAACCAATTTAAGAATACGGCATCAAATTTTTGCAGTAATTTAGACAATCAACTAAGCAGACAAACAGTTGCACTAACAACATATTAATAAAATTCGAAAGGATTCGGAATTAGTTTGTTGAGCTACTTGAAGGAGTGTAGGGTATGAATGTACATACATGCATGCTAACATACATATGTACATACATATACACAAACATACACTCATAAATGTGTAAGGCGCGCAACAAATGCAATGATTACATTTAATACATTTATAGATTGTGTAATATAAGGCGTGACCCACATACATGTACACGTACTCACAATCACACACAAGCACCCAAATACACACATACACACACACACACACACACACACACACATATACATATATAACAAACAATCGCAATGAAAATTGGCAAAAGCTATTTTTGCACAAGTTGCTAATGTGGGTGGCAGATGGGGGGGTGTGGAAAGAGGCTGGCCGTTATCATGCAACATTAAATTAGGTAGCTCCTGCTGCACAGGAGGTGACAAAATTAACACACTCACACTCGCACACGCTCCACTCACACACACTCACACGCACCCGCACACATAGAGGCACGAGGCATGGTGTTTGACTTCTTTTGATTCAGTTCCAAGTTGCTGCTGTTGTTGCCAGGCTTCCATAAAGTGGAGGCACGTGTCTCAATCAATTGGGTGACGTCAACGGCGACAAGCGGCCAAAAGGCAACCACTTTGGCTAAGTGAACGACAACGAAGGGGAAATGCGACAGCGGATGCGGATCCGGAAGCGGATGCAAATGAAGACGTGGCGTTGACACCTGCCGCATGCCCCAACCGGACTTCCTTCAAAATAAATGCCAACACCTACATTCAAATGCAACTGCAACAGTTCTACAGCAGCCTCTAACTAAATCCCGTTTGTCATTGAAAGCGGCTGTAACCAAAAAGCTTTAAACTCTCTCTGCTGTTAAATATATATTTATGTATATATAGTATTGTATACCCAAATATAATTAGGGCACAGGACCTAAAAGTAAAAAAAAATTAACTCATTTGTTTCACGCCCGATGTTGATGAAAATTGGCCCAGTTGATCAATAATACGTCAGGTATGTTATATATCAATTAGAATCCACAATGGCTTTTATCGCTATCGGAAATCGATATGCATCGATATTTCCAAAACGGAGTAAGTTATCAGCTAATCTGAATCTTAGTTTATTTTAGAAATATTTATTTTGATTATTTATTTTATTGTCTATTTAAGCATGAAGCAGTCTTTCATAACAGCCTCTAATCAAAAGTGAATTAAGTTATTTCCGTATAATGATATTCCTATAAATACGGCTGTACCTTCCCCTTCCCCTTCCCCTTCCCCTTCCCCATTCCCATGCATACCCCCGCCCACTCAGGACACAACCCTAAACAGAGTCTGGACGAGCGCGTCAGGAGTCACCATGGGTAAAATAGACGGAACACATGTACAAATTGATTTCAAATTTTGTGGCATAATTCAACAATTCATTTGATCCTCATTTGTTTTTGTTCATGTTCGAGTTCGAGTTTGAGCTGGAGTTGGAGTTGGAGTTGCTGTGGTTGTTGCTGTTACAAATGTAGCTGCATTTCTATTTCCTATTTCCTATTTCCCATTTTCTGTTTTCTTTTTCCTTTGTTTTCTTGGTTTTCAATTTTCATATTCTGCATGCGAAATTCGGAACCCAGTGCCCAGATCTAAGAGCCCAGTTGCCTGCATGCTCGAATTACAAAGCCCATCGACACATTAGGGAATGTTCTGCCAGCAGCCGAGGGCACTGTGCAAAGGGGAAGGCCGTGGGTAGGGCTAGAGGGGTGGAGAGGTAGAGTCAACCCCCCGGCATGCGAAGCATTTGAAATTTCTAGTTTCACAGTATTGTGTGTTGTTTTTTTGGGCACTGGTTTACGCAGTTGTCCATCAGGCTCATGACGCCCCCTCACTCCCTCTCTCTCTCTCTCTCTTTCTCTTTCTCTCTCTCGCTCTCTTACTCCCTTGCGAGTGTGTGTGTGTGTGTGTGCAACAACTGTGCGCTTTAGTGCGACACCCCGAGGTGTTGACAGTCACTCGGAATGACGAGCTGCGTCTTTGTCAGTCCCAACAATTTGTCCCGAATTGAGCATATGCGCATTTTGGATTAGTTCTCAATAGTTATTTTTGTAGACTCGTATTACTCCATATTACTCCCCCTCCAATTCCCCCCTCAACAACTAATGCATCAGTCTCAAATTCGAAGTAAAAGTTAAGATTTCCACTTGTACATCATGCAAATTTTGTCACAGACAGTCGGTGTATATAGTCCATAAACAATCGTAGAGATAGTAAATATATAATCTAGTATAAATAAAATTCCGGTATTTCACTTGAACTTTCGAAGAAACAGATTGAGTTTTGAATCACTTTTATAGTTGGGAGTCTTATAACTCGCACGGTATTCAACTTGATGGATAGCTTTTCACCTCTATAACCGGTTCGAAGTTGTGAAACTCTCATTGGTTATCAAATGGTCGTACAATGAGAATGTCGCAAATCCCAACGGGGTAGGGCGAAAGTTCTGTTGAACTTTGATTTTGTTATTTTGTGTTGTGTTCTACGTACGACGATTGTTATCGATAAAGACTAATCCAATGTGAAATGTCCAAACTGCATTCCTCGTGGTGATCGGTGCTGAAGAACCAATTGCATTCGATTTGAATCGCGAGACTCATTGTTAATATTAAACAACGTATTTCTACATAACAACAGAGAGTCGAGATTCCAATCCAACAACAATTTGTTTTAATGTATTGATAATTAATACATCATTTATTTTGTCAAGGGCCTTTTATTTTTTAAATTATATTTGGTTTCTAATTATTGATGATTGTGTGCCACATCAATGTGACCAATGGAGGTTGCTGGAATTTTCCAATACATTCAATAGCAACCCTCAAAGATCAGATCGATATAGGCACATGTTGCAAGTGGAACCTGCAATTCCAACAACTTGCAAAGTATAAGATTCGATTTTGGGCCTGAAGATGAATTTACACTCGATTTAATGTTGTTTGCTTTTGAGTTGTTCGTAGGGCATTCAGAAGTCGCCTGTGACCAGATTATTATTTAGATCTCATCAGAGAATCAACTTGAAAACCTGCTGAAACAGTTCTCAATTGTGCTGCACTTGTGTTCTGCGCCGCTGGACAAATGTTGACAGGCAGCAAGAGACGCAGCAAATGGACCACCATGTGTGCCACCAGCACCACCAACACTACCACCACCACCACGACCAGCACCACCACTACCACATTGGCAGCAAACAAGCAACAAGAGAGCTGCTTCATCATTTGCAATTATTTAGGCAATAATTACTATTGTGTCTTATGCTTACATTTTGTGCGACCAGACCAAAGGGGGGAAGGAGAGTATGGAGGGTGGTTGAATGGATTGGATGGGTTGGGTTGTGTTGCACATACGGCGTGCAACACGCCCAAGCAAACGCCCATTCCATTTGCGTTCTTGTCACCCTCTTGACTTAATGAGGCCTTTTTGTGCTCTTGATGGATTTTAAATTGTTGTCATCATCGCTATTTGTTGTTGCTGCTGCAACACCACCCTTCGCCAACCCACTCCACCAACTTTCACTTGGCAGCCAAACTGCGATCTGCGGCTAATCTGTAAGACTGCATTTTGTGGCAGACTTTTGACGCTCAAAGTGCGTTTTGCTCAAATTAACTGATTAGCCGACAGCTTATAGCGAACTTCTTTAACTACTCATGCATGAAAGAATGCATGCCAAAGTCAGCTGCTTAGATGTGCGCTGCTCTTGAGGCTACCATAAAACCGTAAGATTCGTAATGAAAATAAAAAAAAATAAATATCTTAGATGGGTAAGCTTTTCCTTAAGCAATTAATAAAATGCTTAAAAAGGATACACGCAGCAAAGATCCAAGTAAACTTTTCGACTTTTCCAGGATGAAGCATCTTGAATAGAGTCTGTTGTTTTTCCTTGCTTCACTTTGGGAAAACAATTTGCATTTGATTTTAATATTTACATGAAGTTAAGCAAAACAGACTCAGATTTATGCTGGGCTGATTAAGACATCGATGAATTCTTATTTCATTGGTGTTATGCAACATTTATTTCTAGCTTTGTCAATTTCATTATAATTACCGAACATGGCTACATATATATATCTATAGTATTGGGATTGGGGATTGGGGTTTGGGGTTATTAGCATACGCCTGAGAGCCTTTGTCTTTACATATCCGAGAGCGCATTAAACATTTAAAGAAACCTGTCGTCATCATCGTCGTTTCATTGACTTTACCGCAGTGCTACAAACAGACCAACCCTTTCCAGACTCAGTCAAATACAACCCTTGGTTGGTTATTGAGCTTGGGCTTGGTCTCAGTTTTGGGTTTTGGGTTCTGAGTTTGGGCTGGTTCGCGTGTTTTGCCTATGCCCTGCTGTCGCCCTTTTTGCAGTTGCAAATTACATTCAAATTATACGATTTTGATAAGAGGAACATTCAAAAGTTTCCAATTTCAAGTTGTGATGCTCTTGCTCTTCAAAAGCAGCTCGTGTCTGAGTGTGTGTGTGTGTCTGTGCGTGTGTGTGTGTGTGTGTGTGTGTGTATTCTACGGCTGCTTGCTGCCAAAAAACTTCTCGACTAAAGTTGCCAGCAACAACTACAACAAGGGCACAACAGTCAGTGCAAAAAGTTGACATATGTGCGCCTCGAGCACTTTTCCGGAAACAGCAGGGCGACATTTTTTCCCACTTTTTTATTTTCCTTTTTTTTTTTTCGTGTGTTCGTCGCTGAGTTTTGAGTGTATCTTCAGCATCAAGGGACATGCACTTGATTTTAGTTGAGAGTCCAGGATAAAACGTCGCGTTGTTGATGTTGCTGCTGTTGATGTTGTTGTTGTTCTTGCTGTTGGTGGTGCTGTTGTTGCTGTTGTTGTTGCTGGGACTCGCTTGGCGGCATATCTGCTCTGCTGCTTATGCTGTCCGAAGGTCCTTCGGTCCTTCGGTCCTTTCTTGCGCAAATTGTATGATTGAAAAATTAATGGGCATGACCGGCGCATGGCGCGCACCGACAACACAGCTGTGTGCCAAAAGCGGATTGGTGGAGAAGGTGGCGGTGGGTGTGGGGGGGAGAGGGGCGTCAACTATTTGACTGTGGTTCACAGGTAAAGTTGGCTTTCAAACAGCCGCTCCACCTCAGGCCTTTTACGCACAGACGGAGCACACAATTTTTCCCATTGCTCTCGACTACTCTTTCTATCTCTCTCTCTCTTTCTTTCTCTCGCGCTTTCTCTCCCTTGCTCTCTCTGTCTATGTATCTGCCTGTGTGTCTATCTGTGTATTGTAATAATCTAGCAAAATGCAAAAACGAAAATTGAATTTTTTAAAATGATGCTAATTAAATCGAAAGATTTAAATCAGTTAAGCGTCGCAACATTCCATTCAGAGAGCGACAGAGAGAGAGCGACAGAGAGAGAGCGACAGAGAGAGGGAGAGAGAGAGCGAGAGAGAGAGATAAAATCTCTTGACTATATTTCATTTCATTACAAGAGCTTAGCTCTTATGTTCATAGGTGTATGTTGTATGTGGACAATGCCTTCCAACGAACATCAAACTTTATTTGATATAAAAAGCAAACAAATGAAAGTTTCATACCCGCCGAGAGAAACCGTCCAGTTGGAAATTGAAATACTCCACTTTTCAATACTATATTGACGACACTTTTTGGGATATACTATGCATTTGAATCAGTTTGTGAGACTTGGGACAACTTCTATTCTCGAACATAAAAGCAGTATTTGATATTTCATGGCAATCAAATATTACAATTTTGCTCAATTACAGTAGATGTCCTTTTGTTCCTTTATTCAAATATGTTGAGGTATGTACAGGGATGTACATTCAATTGAGGAAGATTAATTCTATTTTAATTTGTCTTGAAGCACTCAATTATTGTATTTGACCCAGACTGAACTTATCTTAGAACTATACTCAGATACAACTCCGTCATGCTGAATCCGAAAAGTAAACAGAGTCAGCCAACACAGAAAGTAAATGTCCTTCTTTTATGTTGATTACAGATTAAATATTCATGCAGCGTTTTGGCCTAGTTAGTTAAGGGATTGAATGAGACATTGGATTCAATGTTTGTGCATCAACTCTTTGCTTTAGATTTATAACAGATGGACACCAATGAATTATGGTGTTCTCAAGGTTGTCAAGGTCGTTAAGACACCTTCAGTTCCACAACTCATTAAGCACTTGCGGATTTTTATTTTAATTTGATTCTATTACAGAATCTTTACCATATTTACCCTACTATCGGATGGCCTTATAGTATACGATTAAGGATGTCCACCATTCATATGGCCTCGTTGATTTATAAAAGTTCTCAGCTTATAATTTGTGTTATTTGAGTCGATTTACTTTGAGTTAGTTCTCTTCGGGCTTATTTTATGGTTGCTTAAGGCTTGCCTTAGGTTTCCACATAATATATAGGCGCACACATGTGTGTGTGTGTGTGTGTATGTGGGTAAAAGCATCTACTGACTAATAGGCTAAATTAGACTACGACAGTCAAGCAGGCAGGCAGGACAGAAATGAAGGAGGGGCGAGCGTTGAAAATGAAACAGTGCCAGGAAGGTAAGCAGAGCAGAGCGACAGAGAACATAAAAGAATATGAGCAGATAAAATAGAACGAAAATCACAGAGAGAGAGAGACAGAGAGAGAGAGAGAGAGAGAGAGAGAGACGATAGAAAGAATAAGCAGAAAAAAGCCTTTAAACGCGCTTAACCGCAGCATGGAGAAAAAAAGTGCGTTTTGCAATCAAGGTAAAAATGCAGAAGCCCTTAAAAAATACACATACAAGAAATAAAAAAAATGAAGCTAAAGCATCATGAAATGAGCAAAAATGAACGCCAGTGGGTACAGCGTGGGCGATGGGGGTGTGGCGGGGGCAAAACGAAGAGAAAGCAAAAAAGGAATAAAAGAAAAACTGACAGCAGCATCAGCTAAATGAGTTGAAGGACAATAAGGCGGGCAAAACAGAAAATGACTGGCTGACGGGAGAGGGATGTGGATTTGGCGGGGACTGCGGGTACAGCTGCGGATAGCAAAACGTTGGCAAAATGGTCGCAGTCAGCGTAGAGTGAGGGACAGAGAGAGAGAGAGAGAGAGAGCGAAGGTTGAGGTTGGGGTTCGGGTCGCAGCTGAGGACTGCCACATTGGGAGCGTGTAGGCAGCAGGCAACCATTTTCTTGTTGCTGCTGATGTTGTTGCTGTTGTTGGTGATGTTGGTGTTGTTGTTTGTCTACTCTCGCTCGCATTTCATCTTCTTGTTCATCGTTTCTCGCCCACTTCCCATTTAAGCCATGCGTTGTTGTTGTTGTGTGCACTTTTTTCTGTTGCTGAACTTTTTTGTCTTTTTTTTCTTGTGCGTCAGCTTTTTGAAATATTTTAAAAGATGCTTTTAGCGGTAAATAATGAGAAGTTATAAAGCCACATCAATGGGATACATTTTGCTATCCTGCGTATCAACTTTGTTGCACGTTGACAGGATAGACGGGATGGGGACAAGGGTGCCGGACAGGGTAGTGAGTAGTGAGCGGAGGAAGCCTGCGGAGGGAATTGACGAGTTGCTTGCTCTTGGGGCTTCTTGTTTGCCATGAGCCCACGAAGCACTCAGCTAGCTCTTTATCTATGTGTGTTTGTGTGATTTTCTTATTTTTTTTTTTGCCAAATGCAACTATTTGAGTCAGCCACACAGCAGCAAATTGAACTGAGTCATGTAGAGACAGAGCAGACAGATTGAAAGCTACCCTGTAGCAGAGACTAAAGTATCCCATATGGCGTAAGTGGCCTCAACAGGATGCAAATACAAAGATGTCACTCATACTCAAGTATTAATTTACAGAAGAAAAACAAAGATTTTGTAAACTAGCTTAAGGTGTCAAACTGCGAATTGCAGAGAGCGGAAAAGAGCGAGTGAAATGAAAGATTTGGTTGCTTGTATGAAAGTGTTTCAAAGTTTACTTTTCGTGCGATGAAATTGATTGTCTTTGTTTTTGTCAAAAATAAACAAAAGCGGATCTAAAACAATGCTCAGTGAACTCGCGGATAAAATTGTCTGTGACATAATCGAGCTCAACTGAGGAATACCTTTTTCCCTTTAGCAATTTGTAGTGTGTACAGGGTATTAGGACAGCGACAGGAACAGCTACAACAGCAACAACTACAACGATGCCAACAAACAACATCCATTAACAATTTCAGACAAAAACATTCGAGTCGATTTTAGTAGCTCTTAACTTTGCCATGTTTTCCCCATTTGTGTACGATAACAGAGGATATTTAATCTTGTCATGCAGTATGTAACACAGGGGAAACATGTGAGCCCTTTAAATTATATACACTTATATCAGCATCATACCAAAAGCAATTAACTTGTGGACTGTTCCTATGCACTCCGAGAAAAGTCAGCCGATCCTTTTTATGTCGAAGTTATGTGCAGTTGGAGTTGTGAGGGTATTGAATCTTTGGTATGCCCAAGCAAATCCAAATTTTCTTGTTTCTATCATTTGCCCAATTCTCGGGCACATCTCTTTTCCATTTTTCTTTTTTCTTTTTGTTTTTTAGCTGGCCTTCTGGAAATGATGAGCTAAAGATGTCCACAAGCAGCGAGCAGTCAACTAACTAACCAAGAAGCAAACTCTCTGCTGTCCTTGTTGTTGCTGTTTTTTTAAATATTTTTTTCTTTTTACATTCGTTTGGTCAGCATTTTGCGGTTTTGGCTTTGTTGGTTGAATAGTTTGGGGGAGAGTCCTTAATTAATGTTATGATCATCAGCAGCGCCACCAACAACAACAACAACAACAACAAACGGAGCAGCAACCTTCAATCCGCTTGATGTGTTTGTTGGTTTTTTGGGAATATTGCATTTTGTGGTGCACGCTGCGTATGTGTAATGTATATATATATAAGTATATATATATATGTATATATGTGTAAGGCCAAAAACGAAAGGGAATAGAAGACAGCTAAGGGGTTAGATGATGACTGGAATGAGTTACGATTTGGCAATGGCTGCCATTTTGCTTTGGCTTTAGGTTTTTTGTTGTTGTTTGAAACTAGACAAAATGCGAAACTGCAAACAGTAACTTGGGTGTGCGTGTGTGAGTGTGTGAGTGTATGAGTGTGGGAGTGTGTGCGTGTGCAGATACAATTTGTAATGATACACAAATTAGTATTCGAAATGGATGCTTAATAGCCCAACTGGTTGTTTGCAGACTACGACTCTAGCCACACACACACACATACATACACACACACACACCAAGCTTTGTAGATGTGGGTGTGCACTTTGACAAGCTTTTCCAGCATATGAATATACATTTTGTGTAAGTGTGTGTGTGTGTGTGGAGAACAGGTTATTGCTGGCTTTTGATGTCGCTCCGAAACATGCGGATTGAGCAACGGGATTGGTATTGCGATTGTGTGTGTCTCCCTCTTTCTCTCTCATTTTGTGTATGTGTGTGTGTGTGTGTGTGTGTGTGTGTGTGTGTTTCGCAATGCACTTAAAAGCAGATTTAAGCCCATTGCAATGGCAATGCAATGAATTTATGGACATAAGTATGCTACAGAAAATGACCATCCGAATGTGAGCGCTGAAGGGTATGTATAAATGATATTAAAGGATATTTAAGTTAAAAAAGAACAAAAAAAAACAGTTTGGCAAAAATAACTGCTGACATTAAAGTGATTGAGAATTAATAAGTATTGCAAATTTGTATATATCCTCAAAGGATATCGGTATAATTAATTTGGACGTTGAAGTACTAACGAGCAGCACATTCAAGTGGCCCAACGATACCAAGAATGGGCTTGTTAACCCACGGACCCAGGCAAAACTGCAACCCACCTCCCACCCAACCGACCGAGGAGTGCGCCGCATTCCATTACAAAGTATGGAAAGTAAAGTAAAACAAAGTAAACATAAACTAGATAAAATAGGTTTGTTTGTGGTCAAGTATAACCAAAACGGCGCAATTTAATTTACAATGAAGCAACTTAAGTGTAACTAAAAAAAAGTTGTATCTTTTGATACTACACTCAGAAAAAAAACTGCCATTGGTTCTCGAATCCCCCGGGAAATCACAATCGAAAATAACTTAAGAATTCTGCTCTTCTCTATATAGAAAACAACAACAACTATTGGAAATTCTATCTTTTGGAAAGCCACAGCCACAAACTTTTGAAATTTACTTTCTGAATAATATGGTGACCAATAATTGGCGATTTACTAATATTAAAGCGATTTTTTTATGAGTGTATCACTTAGCTGAACACGTCGCAAACATTTTTTGTTTACAATTTTAAATGACCGCAGCTTATTTACAATCTACTAACAAATAAAAAAATCGTCATTAAAACTTCAGAAAATTGTCAATAACCTGAACCAATATTGGGCGATCAATTTAATTTAATTTAATTTAATTATAGCTTAACTCAAATAAAAAAAATATTTTTATATATTTATTGTTAACTGATAAAGAAATAAATATATGTATGTATGTAACAAATTAACAGATGCATGATAAATAAAGTGTGTAGATACTTTTTCAAATTCGTTTCCTTACAGAATATTTAGATAGACAATTTAAGCGGCACAACCTACAAACTGACCAACAGCATGAAGGCACGAAGGCACGAAGGTTCGGCAATTGCCTTAAGGTCTTAAGGACCATATGCACATACAGACAACACATAAAAGCAGAGTAAGTTTGTATGTATGTGCAACAAAAAGCTAAAATCGTTTCGAGCAAGGCAGAGCGTTAAGATTAAAAAATAGAAAAAGAAATGGAAATACAGCAATGAAAAAGCAAACAAATGATTAAAGAAAAACGAGAAAAAAGTGTGTAGGAAAAGAATCAACAATAGCTGAGGCAGCTGGAAGAGCAGAAGCAAATGCTGGACAGACGCGCCCGCCCCAAATATATCAAGAATGGGAACGAGAAAAGTAAAACGAGGACGAGGACGAGGACAAGCAACTAAACGGCACGAAACGAGCGAGGATAACGATGGCGACGAGCCAAAGCCAGTTTGGAGCAGCATTTTTGGAGGCTTCCAATTCAAAAGTATTGTTTTAAGGATTATAGCGACGCGCAACTGCAGCGCCCAACGCCGCCCCATAAAACAAACTAGCAAAGAAATGTGGCAACAGCGCCTACGTCGACGGCGACGTCGACGTAAGCATCGACGTCGTCGTCATCATCGTTGGCATCAGCGACGTCAGCAGAGATAGCAGTGCCTGCCACATTTAACGAACACTAATTCATTGCGCTGGCAGCGCAACAACAACAGCAACTCCATTTTTGATGCTGCTCGGCACTGATTGGCCAGCACATTTGTTAGATTGCGCGCGCGCATGCCAGAGCGAGACGAACATACTGTGCACTGTGCACTGTGCGCGTCAGTGTTGCTGTGCGCGCCATTGCTGCCATTGCTGCCATTGCTGTCGCTTTAGCATTATTTTCATTCTCGGAGCGCAACTAGAAGCATGCACAACAAACACTAGCGACAAATTGTACTCCTGATGCTGCCACTCGATGCGTATGATTTAAGCTATAGACTCCAATGCGGATTTTTTCTGTTGCTATGTGCGAGTGCGTGTGCGGGTGTGTGTGGGTGTGTGTGGGTGTGTGTGGGTGTGTGTGTGTGTGAGTGTGGGTGAATCTGTGTGCCGGCCTTTACAGATGGGAGCTATGCGTACTGCTGCACCATATTCCATTTGGAATTGTTGCAGAGTGTTATTTCATTATTTACAGCTTTTAATGACCTCGCTGCTCTCCCTCTCTCTTAATCCTTCTCTCTCTCTCTATCTCTCTCTCTCTCTTTATCTCTCTCTCTCTCTCTCTCTCTCTCTCTCTGCCTCTCTCTCGATCGCTTTGGCTCAATGTCAAATCAAAAGATAGAAGTGTGTCAAACTGTGGCAACGCTTGTCTTCATGGCTTGCATCTTTTGCGCAGAAAAAAAAGGAGAAACCAAAAGAAAAATGCGAATACAACTAATTTGCACACTTTCACTGCTCAAGCAAGTTTCAAGTGCATTTCTTAATCAAAATTAACAACAACGACAAATTAGCAGCTGCTGCCGCTGTGGCCACCAACTGCCAAAGCAGCTCGCCAAATAGATGGAATTCCCCAAAGCGTTGCCACGTTTCACGCCAAATGTCTGCCGCTCGCTCTGGCAAGGAAGTGTGTCAGACATTGTGGCGGCTCGAGTTGGAGCAGGCGAAGAAGAAAAGTTTTCTGTGTGCCCCGTCTAATAGAATAAATGTTGTTTCATTTTTCTCCTATTCGGAAATTGAGGCGCAAGCAAGCGAGAGCGAGAGCGAGCAGTGCAACAACAAAATATACAAAGCGAGCCTTATTGGATCAAGAGAAACATGGCATACATATGGAACTGCTTGCTGGACTACACACACACACACACACACACACAGTGAATGTCGTGTCGCATCAGGCGCTGCCGCAGTCGCTGACGTCGACGTTAACGTTGAGCGGCAACTAACGAAATTAACCAAAGCAAGTTAAAGCGAGACAGCAAGACAGCAGCAGCTGGCTGGTGCGCTTGTGCGCGAGTGAGAGAGAGTGCATTATTTCACTTTCACAATAGGGGCCCTCGTGCCGTCGCATTCAGCACACAGCACATCCTTGCCAGCCTTGCCAGACTCTCTCATCTCCTTTGGGGGCACACACACACACACACACGCACACACGCACACACAAGTTTCATTATTTTTCAAAATTATTAGTTCGACTAACGATTCGTGGTCTCGCACACTCGCACACACACACCAGCACACACACACCAGCACACACACACATGCACAGACAGCGCTCTGCTAACCACCAATCGTTCGCGCGCAGCCCGCAACCCCCAAAAATAACATCAGCATCAGAAGCAGCAGCTGAGCTGGGATGCAGCAGCGCTGCTTTGAGTAACGTCAGCGTCGCCGTCGCAGTCGCAGTCTCTGTCGCTGTCGCTGTTGTCGTGAGCACATGATCCTTAATTTCGTTATAATTTTGTATGTTGCCTGAAATTGTATATCATTTTAAGTTTGATCGGCCGCGAATACGTACCGCCGTGCGTGCGTGCAGCAACAACAACAACAGCAACAGCAACAACAACAGCAGCGGCAACAACAAATAATAATAACAAAAGCAATAACAACAGCAAGCACAACAACAACACAAAGAAGAACGGCTTGAGCATAAGCGAAATACAAAGCGGACAAACGCACAATAGTTGCCCGATTTCCTGTGCATTAACATTATTTCAATTTCAATTTATATCCATATATAAATACATCGATTATTTTATGTATGTGTCCAGTTTTTGTTGCACTTTTTGTTCTTGTTAGCTGATAAAATATTTAGCATTTGCCGTCGCCATCGCCGTCGTCGTCCTTGTGTCGGCTGCCGTCGCAGTCGCAGTCTTGTTTTTTTTTTTCGGTTGTTGTTGCTTTGCACTGGCAACTCTGGGCAAGAAACCAACAAGACCCACAGTCGCTGCAACGGCCTTAGACATAACGGTAACACACACGTGACACGTCGCAATTGTGCAATTCAATAAAAAACAACAACAACAACAACTGCAAACCAACAAAAAAAACACAATCATAACAAACATAGAAAACAGCTCCTCTAATTATATATATATATATTTTTTGAATGTGCTTTCGTGTTAAGATTTGCAAACAAAAATTCCCAATACGAATTTTTTTTCAAGTGAACCGCAAAGAGCCGTCGCCATTTTGCAACTAAGAGCGAGCGAATTTCACGGCAACAACAACAACAACAACAGCAACAACAACAAAAGCATATAAATAGTGTGTAGTGCAACAAAGAAAGAAAATAGATTTAGACAAGCTTCAGGCAACGAAATCAAATCGAAAAAGTCGCATACGGAAATTCAAGCGAGTCGTACAGATCAAATGCCATTTTAGCATTTGCAACAAAAACAATAACAAAACAAAACAAACTGACAAATAATTGCAGATACGAATCGCAAAAAGTGAGAAGAGAGAAACATTAATAGTAAAAGCCGTAGCAAAAGTAAAAAGCGGATTCTAAGCGCGTCGGCAAACGGCAACGCAAGCAATTTGCGAAGTGTGAAACCTACAACCCCCCACGCCCACCTCCCCCTCTGAGGAACTTTCGTTTACGGCCACGGAGCGCGTTCGCCGCGTTACAGCCTCCAGTTGGATTATTCAATAGATTTCTTCAAAACGTATATCGATACGCAGCGTTTTTACGCCGGCCACAAATTGGATTTCAAACATCAAAGTTGTGCCGGCGGCCCTGGTTCCGGTGGTGGCGGCGCTGCTGGAGTGGTAGGAGTCGTCGGCAACACCAACAACAACAACAGCAGCAGCAGCAATAGCAATAACAACAACAACAACAGCGGGAACACAAACAGTCAACAGCAACACCTACAGCAGCAGCAGCAGCACACACAGCAACAGCAGCACACACAACAACAGCAACAGCAGCAGCAGCAGCAAGCGTTGCCAGCGAACGGCAGCAATAACAACAGCAGTAATAATAGCCACGCCCACAGTCACGCACACGCCCTAGCGCACGCACATCAGTTGCACACTGTGCTGCCGCTGCAACAGCAACAACAGCAGCAGCAACAACAGCAACAGTTGCCAGCGGGCGCAGCGCCACTGCAGCAACAACAGTTGCCGCAACAACAGCAGCAGCAACTGCTCAACAGCAACAACAATAGCAACAGCAACATTGTAGGCGTCGTTACGCCCACACTGCTAATAGGCAACGGTCCGGAGTCCGAGGGTCATACGGTTTCAGGCGCCACAACGGTTGCTGCATCAGCGGCAACAGCCGCCGCCGCTGCCGCCGCTGCTGCTGCAGCCGCCTCTGCGTCGGCATCGTCCGTTTCGGTGGCAACAAGCGTATCGCTGCCCCACGTGGCATCGCACAGCTTGGGGCTCAGTCCGCAGTCGAGTGCGGATTCGCAGCAGTTCAACATCTTTCCGGCCATCTTCAGCCGGCAGCTGAACTTCTCAGCGGCCGGCGCTTGCGGGCAGGCGGGCAAACTGAGCATGGACGAGCTGCGTCCGAATCTGGTGGGTGGGCTGTTGGGGCTGCAGCAGGCTGGGCTGCTCGAGGATCATGCGAATAGCATGCAGCATGGCGGCGTTGCCCAGGACACCAAGTTCATGTCGTTCCAGGATAATCGCCTAATGGGCATCAGCGGCTCGCATGAGAATCGTCTGCTCAGCTTGGCCTCGTCCGTCCAGGACACTCGCTCCCCGATCACCACGCTGGACAAGTCATCATCTTCGTCGCTCAACCATCAGCGCAAATGCAGCAGCACACCCGAGGATTTCAGCGCCCTCTACTCCGGCCTGCCCACGCCGGGAATGGACTCATCCTCACACCATCACACTCCGGCCCATACACCCCCCTCGCGTCTCTCCGATCACACCATTTCGGGTAAGCCACAATCCGTCCTAACTACCTCATCTTGCCTAGACAAAAGCTACCCAAAAATCAATCAAAAACAATTCCTACTCAAGTTTATTGTTTGTTGCCTGCCGATCTTAGTTTGAGATTGAGATTTGATATTTGAGATTATTTCAAGAGTTTTCGTTCTAAAATGCTTTAACCCTTCATTTTTTGAGGAAATTTGAATTATTCGCAAAGTTAAATTGCGTTTTAAGTTTTCAGCAATTATTGTAATATTATTTATCGAATCGAAAGAAGTGCCCCAAAAAAAAGGACGAAAAAAAGCTAAGATGGCAACACTGATTATTGACCAATGCACTTACTCATGCACAGTCACACACACACACACACACACACACACACACCACAATCAGGGAGTGGAACATTAGCTGAGTATTAGTCTTTTGTGGATGTTTAGGGATCGGAATACAGCTCTTAACCCATCCATCCATTGTCGAGGACGAACCTTTTGACGCCTTTCGCTTGCCTTTCTTTATTTCACTATTCGACTTTACTTCATTGTTACCGCCATTTGGGCACGCGCCAAAGCCAAGGATTATCGCCTCCTGCCTCCTGCCTCCTGCCCTCTGCCTTCTGGCACCTTTTCGTCTGACCTCGGTTTCGTGTCCTTTGCCATTTGCGGACATTTCAATCGGCTTAACACAATTGTTGTGACTGTCGAGAGAATCTACTCAACGAATACTAAAGGCATTCAAATTACAGGAAATCAGCTGTTAAGCAGCAGCCAAACTGTCCGTCCACCAATTCATTCCATTCAACCATTCAACCCACTTGTCCAAGTACAGCTGAATGGCCATCAAAAGAAGAGGTAGTTTTATATTGATGTGATCTGTTGGCTAACTAAAATGTAAGTCAGATGGTGATGATGAAGCACAACTTAATAACGGGAAAAGCATATTATAATTTGTACATGAGATTCCAAATGGGTTATGAATAGCGTAATTCGAACTACAAGTTTGAAGAAAAAGAGGCAGAAAATTCCTTGTATTTCTGATCGGAACTGTAAACTTAAGTTGGCTGATAAACTCTGAAGAATCAATCTCACCGTTTATAAGCTTGTGTAAAAAAATAACACCAAGCATAGTTCTACGATCAGAAAGAGATGGAAGGGCAATTAATAGACCATGTTCTTGTACGGATTCTATTCTATCCTGATGAACCTTGTAATTGGGTGACCATATACAAGATCCATATTCCAGAATAGGAGGCACAAGTGAGATATAAAGAGTTTTAGTAATGTAGAGATCGTCAAATTCTTTCTAGACCAGCGCCTAATGAAACCCAGGACTCCAAAGGGTCGATTAACAGAGGAAGAAATATGCTTGTCAAACTTAAACTTGGGATCTAAAAGTATTCCCAAATCATCAACACATTCAACGCGTTCCAGTGGCTTGCCTGCCTATATGGCTTCAAAACTATCTAAGTCAGCCTGAAGCCTCTGTCCAGAAAACGAGTCGGTAGACGACAGGCACAGTTTTACAACATCGGCATACATTAGTACCCGAGAATGACATATAACGGGCGGAAGAAGACCACATTCAAGGTTGTTCTAGATCTGGCAACCACAAGTATCACTGAAGATGAAATATCTGACGTATTATCCGCAATGGAATTTGCATAGCAAGAGCATGAAGAGGCTATAGAAACTATAGAAAGATAATACGTACATAATTATCTGTTATAAACTCCCATTTCTCACTTCTTTGAAAAGTCAATTTTATCAAATGAGGAGATTTATTAACGTGTTCAATTATTTGACCTTACTGGTCAGCCCAAGTAACAAGGTCAACAGAGAGAGCGAGAGAGAGAGAGAGAGACACAGATAAAGGAATAGTTGAAGCGACAAGGAATGAGAATTACTTAACATAAATAAATGACACCTTTTCTAAAGAGGGTAGGCGGGGATCGTATCAAGGAAGGCAGAAAGAGGGAGACAGCGGGAGAGGGAGAGAGAGATAGAGATGGAGAGAGCTTTGTATGTTATTCAATTAGTGTAAACGGACCCAAAAATGAATAAATAGTTTAAATTTTGTTAACGAGCTAAGCGCGCCAATTAAGCGCCAAGCAGCAGAAGCAGAAGCAGAATCAGAGTCTGAATTTTGGCGTCGCTGTCAGGTGGTGTTGAGGCCGTGGCATCCTGTCAAAATTCATTCTGTACACAAGCCCGTACCCTCACCTTGCACGTCTCCGGCGATGTCCCTACTTGTGTGGCCACTTTTGCGAGCTGCGCTTTGACCTTTGCCCCGTAATTTGCCGCCTTTTGGCACGCGACGCGCCGCCAGGTGGCAGGTGGCATCCCAGGGCCCAGGACCCAGGACTCAGGACCCGGCACAAAATGCCAGCTCGATTAATGTGGCAGAGAATTTGCATAAATTATCCCATATTGCATATTCATGTGACGATGACGACGGCGACGACGTGACCCAAAGTCTGGACACGAGACGTTGCCACAAAAGCGACAGCGACGCCAGCGTTAGCGTCTTGTGGCCGCAGTGCGGTTAACCATTGTTGTTGCTGTTGTACGCTTTTTAGGGCATAATTATGCAACATTTGTAAGTCAACGCAACAAGCGAGCCGCCTGCAACAAGCCGCTAAATATATATTTATTTTGGATATTTAAACAAACATGAAAATATTTTGTAAAATCGATTATAAAAGCAAAGCTAATGAAAATAGTTTGAAGAAGCAAGTTTTTCACATTTCCTCAGAAAATATACTTTTTTTCAATTTGCAGACATCTTTCCTTGACCCATACTAATCAACCATATATACATATACATATGTATGTTATATATAGAAATGAAGGGAAAGAAAATGAATTTAAAAATAAAATCATTTGATTATCAAAAACTCTTTCGAAAATATTGAAGTTTAAGATTTGCATGATCGAAATACTCAAGCTTAAATTGAATTTCGGTTATGCATAGAAAACATTTGGAAAAGATTTGTTTCCAGGACACTTGCGAAAAATTGGCAACAAACAGAATACAAATTTAGCTCACTTTTAGACAAGCTGGAACGAAGTCAAAATGAACGCAATTAATACGTTTAATTTAAGCAAACAATAATGTACAGAGTTTTCGACGCCAAATGGTGGAAACTGAAAATATTTGTAATCATGAATATAAATATTTTTCTTGTAGCTGAAGGAGCATTCAAGAAGCTGAAGCCGGAACCCAACAGCGGGTTGTCAACGGTTTCCGCCGGCATCACATCGCCCGGAAGTGGACTTTCCTCGCTGAGTCAGCACGCCGGCCACACCCCAACCACAGCATCCTGCCCAACGCCAGCCCGACGAAGACATCGAACCACATTCACACAGGTCAGTTGCCCAAACAGCCAACAATCCAGCCAGCAAGCCGTCAGCCAGCCCCTATGACACCTATCCCTACTAGAGCCCTCTCTTTCTCTCTCACTCTCTTACCTCAATCTCCCTCTCTCTCTGTCTCTCTCTGTCTCTCTCTCCCGCTCTGAGTGTCTGCCTGTGTCGCAACTGCTGCTGCACGTAGTGAGAAATTTTAATTAGATTTCGTGAAGGTTACGCTTGCGATTAAAACTTTGGCATTTACGAAGTAAACGGCAAGCCAATGACGCCAACAACAACCATGACAACAACAAGTGGCTGGTTAAGTGTACACTACTGTACGCACACACACACACACACACACACACACACACACACACACACACACACACACAAAGTACAAGCCTTTAAATGATGATTTAATCATAAATATAAAATAAATTTCATCAGTTTGCTCACCTCGCGGAGGGATGTATAAATTGCATTAGTGTTTCAATTTTGAGTAAACTCCAATAATAACTGCAAACTTCACACTAAATCAAGTAATTTGCCATAAATGCGAAATACAAGTTTAGGGCAAAGTATTCACTATTTATTCACTATATAAAATGATGACTTGTCATTGCATTATTGTCGAAACAGAACCGATTTTCAATTCAAAAGTAATTTTTGATCAAAGCGTTGCCTCTCAATCAATTTTTGCATCTGCAGCATCTGTCAGAATCCTTGACAAAAATAAGGACATGTTAAGTCACACAGGAAGTCCTTTCAGGACATTCGACTTATGTGATATAAAATCTTAACATCCAGCTCTTTATTTAATTATTATCTGCACATGATTGGCAGCACAAATGTTTCGAAATGAACACAATATAACTTCATTTGGCCTGAGACTGTCTCACATTAAGGATGATAATTGTCAAGCTTGAAAAAGCGAGCAGTATATCAGAATATAAATATATATAGATATATATATATATATTTCAAGAAATCATCAGCGTCAGCCTTAAGCCCAATAAAATTTACACTTTGCTTGCTGTTGTCATCTAATTTCGAGTGCTTCAAAACTGCATTTGCTGCTTCTAAAGCTAATTTAGGTGGAAGAATATTATTCTGTCTTTGCTGGCACGCATTATGTGAATCTATTTAAGCAACGGGGCTGTCGGGTCATTTTCCAACACTGCATTTGCGTCTTTCTAATGGAAATTTGGTTTGGTGGGCAACTCTCAAAGTTTTGGCAAGCCCCAAAGTAGGCAACACAATTTGCATTCGTACACTGAAAGTGAGCAATGGGAATAGAAAATGCTCTGCCAATGCCAAAAAACCCTTCATCGCCCCGAACCCCCAACCCCCTCACCCCCTCCTCACCATTCTCTAGCCCCAAGCTGTAAACTGTATAAAAAAAAAACAAGTGACAAAGTATTAAGCATAAAAGAGAGAAAGAGTCTGAGTAAGCTAGACAGTGTGTTTGAGTATGTGTGTGTGTGTGTGTGTGTGGGTGTGTGTGTGTCTGTGGGTGTGTGTGTGTGCGCGCGTTTGAGTGCAGCTCATATAACAACAAATTAGCCTAATTAAAATCCGCTTAATTTCAGGAACAATTAGCGGAACTAGAAGCTGCATTCGCCAAATCGCATTATCCGGATATTTACTGTCGCGAGGAGTTGGCGCGCACGACGAAGCTGAACGAGGCGAGGATTCAAGTGAGTATAACAGCTACTCGACATTAATACTCCAACCAGGGATCCACACGCAGATCGTGGGCAAGGACTAAGGAGTGCAGCTGCTGGGGGGCGGTGACTGTTCAATTTTCAATTTATTTTAACAGTTGTTACTGCACCTGCTTTGAGCAGACGCATCCACAATCCACAACTGTGGATTTTGCTGATGTGATTTAGACCCTTTGCCTTCACACACGCAGCCCCCTTCCTCCCTGTGGCGGCATGCCATTTCCGCTGATCATCTCGGTTAGACGATTAGTGTGCGATTATTCCAATTGAATGCTTCGCATTTGGGTGTCGCTCTAAAGTGCTCTCTCCGGGCGACATGGCATCAAAGCCAGCCAATGCACACAAATGCCCTAAGGCCTCCACCTCCACCTCCTCTCCCACCCCACATCCAATCCCCCTGCACGTCTGCGCTGCGACTCTGTTGCGCTTTCAAGTGCGCCGCGGTAATAATTAATTTATAGTTTTTATCATGACTGCGAAACATGTGAGTGCAGCAGGGGGTGGTGATGTCCCTGTGGTCAGGGGTGAATTTTACCAACCACCGCCCTCCACACACCCCGTCCCCAATTCGCCGTACTCACTCGAGCGGTCGAAGATGGTGTTTGAAAGCGCCTTTCATCATATTTGCCATTTGAATATAGTTGATTTTTCAGTTACTTAAATTTATCATTATTATTATTTCTGAAGAATACACAAGCCCAAGCTCAAGATGAATTGTGCCATGAAACGCAGGATTCCAAAATCACGCCAAAATCGCAAGACCCTGATTGCACGAAAGTCCAAAAGAAGTGTTACCAAGTGCCAGAAATCCGGGCCAGTTACAGCTAATGCGTTCTCAAACTTGATGCGAATTTTTAGGCGGAAGAATTGCGGTCTTAGTCCCAAAGAAATGTTTCGCAAGGGCGGAACAGCATGGCGTATGTTGCCCAAAAGCGAAAAGGATCATTATCGTCGTCAGGCTTGCAAAGTAACCAAGAGCCTCCGCCACAGACGCCGACGTGTTTGTGCTTCTTACCAACCAAGTCTGCATTACTATATGCTATTTCGTTTACTATCGTATGAAATATGATGAAAAATTCACAAATTTTACTTACAAAAATTTCGGAAAATATTTCCAAAACCATTTTCGCTTGGCACAAAATAAATACTGAATTATCTGAAATGTTGTTATTTGTAACTAACTAGGAGCTACGTTGAGTTTGCAAAGCACACTTGATCTAATGTTGTTGAGCTAATGCTGACAGCGAGCTTTCGCTGTCTTGCAAAGCACATTAAAGCTTCTCAAGTGCATTAGCATATTGGCAATAATGATGGATGTTAAACATTCTGCTTTTCAGTTTTACTCTGAAATCTGGCTCATCTATGTATGATTATATCTATATACATTAGTGTATATGTATTTCAATTTCCTTCAATTGCTGTAAAAAAGTGCTTTTGAGATTATGAGTTATTATTCAAAGGGAAACAACATTTCCCATTTGGTCTAACTACCAGCTACCAGCAATATGACAAATTTATTTGCCAGCCGTCTGATCTGATAATAATGTGAGCTGAATAGGCAACTGATTGATATATATATGTACACATATACATACTTACAATCGGATTGAGCATCTAAAAACTGCACCCGCAATCAGGATATTTGTTGGCGATCAAATGACGGGCAAATGCCGGGCTATTAGCACAGCATAAACCATATTTTTCTACAAATGTTCAAATATTTACACATACACACCCTCGGAAGTGCACGAGCCTTTAACCTCTCTCCTCTCCTCACCCCTCGCATGCAGCGACCGCAACCCTCTAATACCAAGGCACACACACACACACAGAGAGAGCGAGACAGGTTTGAGTTCTGTTGGTAATTTGACGAGTGCGCTCGGCGTTTGCTTACAACTTGACTCTGCCACTCACTTAGCAACTACAGCAACAACAACAATCAGCCACTGCAACAACAGCAACAACAACAACAACAAGGCATGTCTACATCATAATTTTGGTTGTTGTTGTTGTTGTTGCTGGTGTTGACGAAATTTGTCGTGTATATATTTTATTGCAAATTTAATGCTTGCTTCGAGAAACGTCTCTTTGGGCGGGATGGACGGTGGTGGATGACGAGGGGAGTGGGAGGGGTGGGCGTTGCCAGCCACATCTGCTTTGAAAATTCATCAAGCAGAGATTTTGTCAAAGTACCAAATTTGTCACATTTATTCCAAAACTACTCGCATGACATTCGAATACCCGAATGGCGGAAGGCGGATGGTGAATGTGAATAACGAATGCTTGATGCCTTAATTAAGCATCTTTTCCACCAATTACTTTCATTCAGTTTATTTGGGTATTATTGTGGGATAACCAACTAGAACTTAATCATGTACTATTTTAGTTTGTACTAATAGATGGATCAGCTAAATTATATTCGGAAAAGGAACCCGAGACAGAGAAACATTGAGTTCAAAGTCTAAACCATCATTATATTCTTATATAGAGTACCATAATTTTGTCGCATCATTTATAATGCACTGAAGAAGACGTATCAAACCCCATAAAGATCATATATTCTTGTCTCCGATGACACGTGGCATGCATCGGCAGCATTTATGTTGGACCCGTTTGCAACAGATTATATATCATATCATATACATAGCTGTCAATCGGTTGAAAGATGAGTTCTTGTATGAAAAACATTTTTGCTTATCAAGTCATAAGTATCATAACCATGATGCTTCTAAAATATGAACACAAAATTGGAATAAAATTTCGATTTCCATGATTTGATGCAGGTGTAAAAGGGTGTATAATCTTTGGTATACCTTGTTTTTGACAAATCATCCACAGATTATCTCTGCAATACTTTTAACATCGATTTGCTTACTATTTGTTGGACTAAAAACTGTTCAAATTTAATCATGGAGTCTACAAGAAAACAGAATTAGAACGAATATAGCTTCCCAAATGAATAATATCTAGATGCCTAATTAATCCACAGGGCAAGCCCATTAGTACATGGAAGGAGTAGTGACAAAGGGAGTCCGCATCTAATGTGCTTTGCTCAGATTGAAGAAGTCATTCGATTTTCGCTTACTATCTCAAAAATCAGGCAAACAGAATCGGTCTGCTCGAACATCTGGTAACCGTTGTTGTTATTATTATAAAGTGCGATTTCTGTTCGCTCGCATATTGTATTACAATTGATTGCTCAAAAGCCAAACTCTTCTCTCGATTCGAAGAAGATACTTTTTTCTGCGTAATAAGCGGCATGCAGCTTTGTGGCGCGTTGAATTGTTCGATGAGCGCCAATAAATAAACAATAAAAGTGTGCAAATGGATTCCGTTTAACTTTTGCACATTTTTGAATCAATAACAATTGCAGCCGGTTGAAAAGTGATTGATTAAAGAGTTACAAAATCAATGGCAGAAAGAGAGGGCGTAACGATTGCTTCAGCAATTGGCCTTAAGAATGGAAACGTTGCACGACTAAAAGTTACTTAAAATGTTATTTAATCATAGCATATAAAACATGGAGACGACAGAAGACATTGCGAAAGTACAAAGATTACAAAGTATTTGTAATCATTTCTCGTTTACTAGAAATTACCGAAAAAAGTTCTAAAATTTCTAACACAGAGAGAGAGAGAGAGAGAGAGAGAGAGAGAGCAAAACGCCTTTTTCAGACATATAACAAAGTCTTTGTTGGAAGTTACTATATGGATAAAGCTGGCAGTTACTATATAGACATGGATATCGAAAGCTATGTATAGGAAATATGATTTAAGTGGAGTTGAAATAATCAAGAAGGCTTGGTACACTCAAAAGAATTAAAGATAACCCGATTGCATGCATAGCGAGAATATCATTCAAATGGGAAAAGTAACAAGGGTTAAACTGCAAAAATGAGCTAATCGAGCATTTGCCATTTGCCGGTTGCCATTTGCCGGTTGCCATTTGCCGGTTGCCGTTTGCCGCTTAGCTATTTATGGTACGTGTATGTGAAACACAATAGCAATTAGATTAGGATAGTTTGGCTGCTTCATTGTAGGTCAACGCACCGCAAACATTTAGCCAAATGTTGAGCTAACTTGAATGCAACAACAACAACAACAACAACAGCAGCAGCAACAAGACCAAAGGAGTACAACAGCAACAACAACAATTAGGCTAAAAACCCTAAACGAGGCCGAATCGAAAAAACCAAAGCACATAACATTGCACTGAACGTTGTGCGGGTCAAAATTTGATTAAATGTTGAACGTAAATTAAATTTGAATACGTTTAATTTTCATATTTCCGTCACAGCAGCGTGTATGTGTGTGTGTGTGTGTGCGGGTGTATGTGTGTGTGTGTGTGTGTGTGTGTGTGTGTGTGTGTGTGTTTGTGTATATTTTAAATGCATGGTTATTTGTAGTAATAATTCATCTAATTAGTTAAGCTGCCTGCTTATTTAGATTGACCACATTATCCGCAGCAGCGAGAGGCAAACAATAAAAACGAAAATAATCGAAAATGATGCAAACAGATCGATATGTAAAGTATTTAATGTTCAGTACTCAATGTGAATATGAATATATATTAATTAATATTCTCTGTATGTCAAATCGAACGAGAGAGAAACAAAACAGTTAATGACCAAATTGGTTTGCAAATGCAAAATGAAAGTACATCAGACATGAATAATTAAATATATATTTTGATTAATATTGAAATCCGTCTGAACTTTGCACTTCGAGTACTTTCAGATATACTAAAGCAATTTAGCATCGATGGCATAGCATATATGTATGTACATATATTGTAGAGCATCTCAAAGCGCTCGATTTTTAAATTTGTTTTTACATTTTTTTTTCTTTTTTTTTTTTGTATGTGCATCTATTTGTAGGTGTGTGTGTGCGCCATCAAATGGATCCTTAATTGAGTTACTCCGCCCCCCCACACACACACACATCCACACACACACACACACACACACACACACGCACACACAGCAATATACAGCGACTGGATAGACAAACTGAGAGGTATACAGGCAGACCAGGGACAACGTTTCAGCAATTTCAACCCTCCAACAAACATCTCATAGCTGATGGTTAAGAGCATTTTTAACATACACACATACACACACACACACATAAACGTGGCGTACTCTGGGCTGGCATTTTTATGCTGGCAGCCAACCAAATGAAACCGAACGAGCCATCAAGTGGGCTCAGAAAACAACCCCCAAAGCAGAGAGGGGCAGGGGCCAAAGAGCCCGACTGCCTGCCCGACTGCCTGCCTGACTGCTAGCAAGCTTGTATTTTTCATTAAAACCAACACACACACATACACACACGCCTACACAGAGAGTTGCACACACATAGCCATGGACAAAGATAATAATAATGATAAAATAAATACAAGAAAAATGCCAAAGACGTCCAAGAAACGACGACGATGAGGAGGAAGATGTCTGACTGCCTTTGGCCCCAGTAAAAGCAAACCAAACCACCACTCGCAACACTCCACCTCACACCAACCGATCCACCCACACAAACTACCCCCTGGCCCATCCTCATCCTCACCCCCTGTGGACTTGTCTGGGCCACCATTACAGGGCGCTCGCTGCCTTGTAAGTAACTCAAAGCAAGCTGAGCAGCTTTCAAAATGTCGGAAATTTTTACACATCCCCCAACCCAGGAAAGCCTCTAGCCAACCCGCCCACCCCTCCCCCCACTGCATGTTGTCTATGCCTGGCGCTGGCTTTCATCTTGGCAATTTCTTTTTGCCATCAAGACGCAGGACCCAAGCAGCCAGCAGCCCGCAGCCCGCACTCCTGCATCCAAGTCGCAATCGTGAGGACCATCTTTAATAATGTCTAAGCAGCACACTCACACACACATACACCCGCACACACCCGCACACACATACACACAGACATACTTCCGTCGATGTTTCGCTTACAAACAGCGTCGTCAACTTATTTTCAATTTCAATTTTGTAGATTTTTTCACTCATAAGACGATGACGACGACGTCGACAGACTTGAACGCCCCCAGTATGGGGCAAGCAGTATAATGCACGGCAGGGGTAGGGGTTGGGAGAGTAGGAGGGGTGCGCTGAGTTCTTACAGTTTGCCATTGCCTTTTTCCTTCATCATCCGCTTTCCATCCTCCTCCATTCTCCTCTCTGCTGCGAACTGTGTTTTCTACCCTCGCAAGAGTTTTTCAAAGTGACATTTTATTTTCTTTTTTCTGTCGTGCTTTTACTTTTATTTTTTTGGGTGAGGAACGTTTGGCTAATTTAAACAACTTAAAGGTCCGGCAAAGCTTTAATTGATGAACATTTCTCCTTATCTCTTACACTTTTCTTGTTGTTGCAGGTTTGGTTTCAGAATCGACGAGCCAAATACCGCAAGCAGGAGAAGCAGCTGCAAAAGGCATTGGCACCATCTGTGATCCCATCGTGCAACGGCATGATGCGGAACATTCAAGGCTACAGCGTGTCCCGTGGCTATCAGCCCTATCCACACCACAACACCATGAATCGCTATCCACAGGTAAACTAAGCCAAACACACACATTTGTTATGTGGATAACTTACTCCGTTTTGCACTGCAGGATCTCTTCCAAATGGGCGCTTCCTCATATCCTGGCATGACGCAGCCATTCTCAATGGCGCACAGCACGAATATGGGCTCCGTGGGCGTGCGTCAAGACTCGATGGGTAAGTTCACTAAATAAAAAAAAAATCACAGACTATTTCGAGCATTCAATTTGCTCTGATCTCTCACTGCACTTAGGACGTGTTTAATTTCGAGCGCCACTTGCCACAAACAAATTTCGAAGCTTGCGCTGTGCGCCTTTTAAATGCTGCCACGAGCACAAAATAAAAAAAAAATCACACACTATTTCAAGCACTCAATTTGCTCTGATCTCTCACTGCACTTAGGACGTGTTTAATTTCGAGCGCCACTTGCCACAAACTAATTTCGAAACTTGCGCCACGCGCCTTTTAAATGCTGCCACGATCGGCAGGACGAGCTTTCACTCAAGCTTGTATTCCACACGGGGGCTTTTGGGCTCTTGGCTTAGTGCTTGGCTTGAGCATGCGCATTGTGTGTCCAGCTTCGTCTACTGAGTGGCTCAAAGAGAACTCATAAGTTCCTCTCGACTCTCTTTGTGGTTGACTTGAGCAATCAACTTTCTTACTCCGCTCGAAAAGTTTCTCTTTGAGTTGTTCTCTTATTTGGGTGCTTTGACAAATCGTTCTTTTGATTGCGTATGGTGCACGCTGGTGCTCTCATTTGTTTCTCTTCAATTTTGTTCAGTTGTTGAATAATTTTGTATTCTATACCCATGCAGAGTACCCATCAGCTGTATATATTCTTGATCAGCATCACCAGCCGAGTTGTGATAGATTTGTCCGTCCACCCGAATTTCTTAGTCTTATGCGCAGACTAAAGCTATCTTAATGAAACTTATATATTCGTGTATATTGGGCGTAAAGTAATTTTCAGCTGGACGAAACCTATAATGCAATTCATGTAGGACTTTGGGGGCGATCAGTGATAACTAATGACATTTAGGTGAATCAAACCAAAAGAATCTATGGTTTTATAAAGGTGCAAATGAATGTGATGAATCGATAGGTAGAAGGTAGAAGGGCTCTGGAAGGTTATTTAATTGGATTATATCCGATTCTATGCGAATTGCATATATAATTCATAATTTAAATCGAAAAAGCGAGCAGTATATCAGAATATAAATATATATAGATATATATATATATATTTCAAGAAATCATCATCGTCAGCCTTAAGCCCAATCAAATTTACACTTTGCTTGCTGTTGTCATCTAATTTCGAGTGCTTCAAAACTGCATTTGCTGCTTCAAAGCTAATTTAGGTGGAAGAATATTATTCTGTCTTTGCTGGCACGCATTATGTGAATCTATGTAAGCAACGGGGCTGTCGGGTCATTTTCCAACACTGCATTTGCGTCTTTCTAATGGAAATTTGGTGTTGGCAACTCTCAAAGTTTTGGCACCACTGTAAGTCAATGCAAATTTGAGCTTACCCTTAGTCCATGTGAATTTTGTTGTTGCTCAGGTTACGTGCATATATGTATATGTATGTGATGTTTATATCTGATGTATCTGATGGCTCAGACTGGAAAACGATGTGTAAACTTCCTGCTGATTGTTATGATTGTCGGCTGCATTTATTCAGCTGAGAGGCGCCGTCTGGGCCTCTGCCTCTGTCTCATCAAATTTATCAACAGAAGCCATAAACAAAACCTGACAGATAAACAATTATTGCTCATGGCAACTATACCCATTTGTATATTTAATAATAATGATAACAACAAAAGATGGCTTAGAACAGACCCAACTTAGCCGGATATTATGACGTGAAGGAAAAAAATGTCGACAGTTGTAGAATGGGAAATGAATGTGCAAAAGGCGACGACGAATGAAAATTCAGCAAATGAATTTCCGGCAAAGCAAGACGAAAACCAAGTCAAGACAAGTTTCTCAAGTCTTTCGGCTCGTGTCTCTCATGTCCAGTAATATTAGCACATCCTGTCTGTCCTACACAGAGATTTTTGTTTATGTAGTGAATTTCCGCAGCACGGAAATCTTTAATAATTTCCAAAATATACAAATGCATAGGAATGACAAAAAAAAAAAATGTTGATTCAATCTACACTTGAGCTAATCTCCCGTTTCCCTCTCTCTCTCTCACCCTATCTGTGTCTCTTTTTATTTGTGGAACCTTACATCTCTGCAGGCATGTCACCGGAGGATGAATGGTATAATAAAAGCCTATCCGCATTGCGCATGAATAGCTCGCATCATCCGAACTTATCGGCACCGATGCTGCAATACCAAACATAATCAAAAACCTTTGACGACTTCTTTTAAAAGATCACAATTCAATCTGGCACCTTTGGAGTGCGATCTTTTAAGAGCGAGTGCGTCAAATGGGCAGCAGCTACACATAAAGTATATACTACACATAGTAACGTATACGCAAATATATATATATATGCATATAGTACACATATATATATACATATACTTAGTTAGGCATAGCTATAAATCTGTATCTGTATGTATTTAGAACTATTCCTCATGTACGTATCAAGTATCAATTGCCTGTATGGGTGTGTGAGTGTGTGTGTATGTGTGTGTGTGTGTGTGTGTGTGTGTGTGTGTGTGTGTGTGTGTGTGTGTGCCTGCATGTGTGAGTGAAAATACTTAAGCTATTGATCGTCAAGTACTCTAATTTACTTGTGTGTCACATACTTATACATATAAATATATATATATATATATATATATATATATATATGTATATGCATATGATAAAAACATGTACTTTTAAGACTTGTTGATATTTTTCTGTGTAATAATTTTTTTTTTTTTTTGCTAAAAACAAAACGTTTAAACTAATGCAAAGTCGTACTTAAGCGTATTGTAATAGTCAACTAGTCATAGCAACTAAGCGAATTGTGTATTGAGATTTTAGCGTGGCATTATAAAAACAAAAACGAAAACAAAAACAAAAACCAAAGGCAAAACTAACAAGTATTGTATGATATGCACAAGCACACATACCCTATGTATACTACACAATATTAAAAAAACAAAAAAAAAAACACAAAAAAAAAAAGTTTATGGGACAACGCCTAGTATAAGACAGAGATTGTTAATAACATATAGATGTAGAGCTCTACACCAACACAAAACATTCACCACTAATTCATTCAGCTACAGTCTCCATAAGTAAGGTAATTTCAGTTGTTCTTAAATTCTTAAACACGCCACTCGTTTGTCGGCAATAGTCGCTCGCTACAGCTTCATAAATAATATCCAAATGCAACTAGTTTAAGCTACTCGCTACTCGTTACTTTATTATAAGAACATTCGGCGTTGTCATAACTGGCGAGACCACATCGACAAAGGTAGCGAGAAAGAGAGTGACATCAACCAATCAATCCAACAACTCAACAACTCAACGACTCAACAGCTCAGCAACTCAGCAACTCAGCAACTCAACAACTCAACAACTCAACAACTCAGCAACTCAACAACTCAACAACTCAACATCTCAACAACTCAACAACTCAACAACTCAACAGCTCATCAACTCAACAACTCATCAACTCAACAACTCATCAACTCAACAACTCAACAACTCAACAACCCAACAACCCAACAACCGCAGCAATTACAATGGCTATCCGAAAACATCATTCGAAACTATTTAAACTTGTGTAACTAATTATAAGTGGATTTTTTTTAGCTAAGCAATGCATAAGCGAGAGTTAAATTTAATAATTAATTATAAATAAAAAACGAACACTAAAACGAAAACTAAATTTAAATAAATGAAAGCATAAAACCAAAATGACCGCAACAAATACAAAAATTAAATATAACAACAACAAAAATATGAAAAAATTACATAAACTATATATATTTAAATACGAAAAACAAAAAACATGTTTAACAAATTATGCCAAAAAACAGCAAAATGAAAAATAAATAAAAGTAATAAAAAAAAAAAATTAACAAATTTGTATCATTACAGGCAAATTTATTATTATCTTCAGTTTTTTTTTTGTACATTTTATTTTGGGATACACTAATTTTATCTGAATGAAATGCTTATCAGATCAATAGTTGTATGGGTTCAACAGCCTGAAGATCGCAGGCGAATAAATGTGTATGCAAGGGTGTGTAAGTCTTTGCAATCTCGACAAAAATCGTTCGACTGTGTTTCTTCTACGATCTGCCGACATAAACACTACACGATCAACGGCAACAATAACACGCTTGTGAAATCCGGCTAGTGCAGACCTCAGCAAATTCGCCGTTGCCGCCCAAAAGGGATCCAAGTGTATTTTATGCTTACATAAGTCATCAAGAATTGGTTTTGTATATTTTGACATCTACTTGGATTGTAAGCCATACGAGAGCTGGCATATTTAGGGTCATAGATAAATATTAAGGGCTGCCAAGGTAAGTAACTTTCATGAAAGTCTGCGCATATATATATATTAACAGTATTCGAGCTGTCAACATTTTCGAATTACTCCAATCAGTATCAATCAATACAACTTTCAAGTACTCACACATTGCGTTATTTATAAAGAATATTCATGATTTATATATATGGCTTATAAATGATGAAAATAAAACATTTATGATTATACTTCCAACTTAAATTAGTTCAAATCGCCTGTCGTTTTTTTTTTTTACTGTGCAAACTAATAATGAATTTTAGTCTAAAATGGTTCAGTTATAGAAGGCAAAGACTGAAGTTGTTATTCTATGATTTAATCGATGTAAATTGTCAATATCGATGTACATATGCATATTTATGTGATATGTCTCATCTCATCGTGGATTTCCTTAGCTACATACACGTATGTAAATGCACACGTGCGCGTTCAATCGTTGGCAATCGATATACTCGTTAAAACGACATGCAACAAAATAACAAAAAACAACAACTCCAGGATTCGCCTGATATGCCCGCCCTTCCCCCAAAAAGCAAACAAAGTAAAAGAAAAATCAATTTGTGGCTGTGTTGCTCTCTGTCTCTGTCTCTGACACTGTGCCTGTCTCCGCCCACTGTCGATGCGAGAGATGCCCCGCCCACAACGTGTGTCTGTCTGTCTGTCGGTCTGTTTGTTTGTTTTGGGGTCCATCCATCCGTCAGTCGCCCGGCAGGCAATGCACGAGGAATAGCACGCAGCTCACAAAGTAGGCCAAACTATTGATCCAATTGGGTATTTGACGGCCACAGATAAATCTCGTCATTGCTTCCGAGAAGTGGTTACAATTATTTCTGGTCAGATGGTAGATGTTGCCCGTGAACTGCCGGCCCAATTGCCCCACAATGCGATGCACCTCGTTGCGACTGTATGCTCTCCCGATAATGAATATGCTCGCCCAGCTCCTGCTCAGCGCTGCACGGCTGCAGCTCAAAGATGCCGGAATTGGAATGGATGTGGTCCCCGTAAGTGTACTCAGTGCCGTAAACCTGAACGCCTGTATGATACATGACTAAGCCGATCGGTGACTTTGAGAATGACCGCTGGGCATATCTAGGGGCATCAGCTCCTCGCAGTTCTCTGTCGGTCCGGTGGAACGATTTGGCAGCGATGACATTGAGTTAGACAAACTGCCCATGGTGACGGTGAGCAACAGGGCGCTGTGTCGCCACTTCAGCTATGGCCAATATTTAGATCACAGCAGACATCCAAGCCAATTTGCAGTTCTTTGTTGTGGACTTTTTTACAGAATTGCAGGTCAACTCGAAGCACGCATTCCTCCCTAAAATGAAAGCTCTCTCAAGCAGCAGCTCCAAAAACTGGAAGCCTACTCTTAGGCATCCGTTTCTTGCTCGCGTAAATAGAATATAATGCGTAATTAGAATTCTTTATCCAACGGATGTCTCTCGTTACTTTTGTTCGTGATTATTGCGAGTGGCACAACTCGTTATTGTTGATTGTAATTTGTAATGAAAATGCGCAAACATCGATTAATTATAATATTTTTATGTTTTTATTTATGTTTTTCGACGGGTTTTTCGCTTGTTGTTCACAATTTTGTGTGTGTGTTTGTGTGTATATGTATACAATTTTGTGTGTGTGTGTATATGTATATAATTTTTATGAAACAAAGAAAAATAAACAAAAATTAATGATCTAAAAGTTCTAAAAAAACAATTAAATCAATGTATTCATTCATATAAGAAAATTGTACCATAAAAAACACCCGTCATGCTCTGTGGAGTGTGTTATTGTTTTGTGTGTGTGTGTGTGTGTGTGAGTGTTTTGTTGTTGTTGTTCACAAGCGTTACCCTCAAACGTACATACATACATTTATATATTTATGCTAAATTACAGCAAGAAAAAAAAAGTTGTTGGATGTGTGAGTTGAGTTTTAGGTTTAACACTTCGTATTCATACAGTATTCACCTTCTGCTGAATGTTCTCATTATATTAATATTAATATTATATTTATTAAATACATAATTTGTAGTAGTAACTCTTTCTCTACTGCTGTTGCCTGTCTGTTGTTTGTTCTTGTTTGTGTCGTTGTTTTTGTTGTTTGTTTTTGTGTTATGACTGCAATGGATCTGCTTCTTCCTACCATTTGTGTATCTGTCTGTCTGTCTGTCTATCCATCTTTCTTGTCCATGTGTGTCAAATTAAAAGACATTCCTCCAAACTCGAAACGCCTGAAATTGCTAATTTCCATTCAATAGTTAATAGCAATATCTTAATTTGTATATATATATGGAATTAAAAAAGAAAAGAAAACCAGAACCTAGTCGATTTAGGGTCAGACTACTCTCAGGTATATCTTATCATGTGATTGTGATGTTCCAAAAAAAAAAAACGGTTTATCAACTAGTATTCATCATTGTTAAATGCACCCCAAATCAGCGTATGAAGACGTGAAATGTTAAACATATGGTAGAATGCATGATTTAAGCGTAGGAACCGTAAGTAATGATTATTTTGTGTAATTATTCAATATTGCACAATCTTCGTTCAAACGATTGTGCAATAATGATTTTGATTTTAACGAAAACAATTTAGGGCATTATTATATTTCCAGAGATCAAACAATTTAAAAAAAAATAAAAAAAAAACTACAATTATAAAAATCCGTTTTGCATTTTTTCTAAAATATGCTCTTTTTGATAAACATGTCTGCAAAATGCATGCGTGGAAAATAATCATTAAGTTGTGATATTTATAATAAAACTTATAATAATTACGGTCCCTGTTCAAATGGATGAGTAGAAAAAAAGATTAGAGGGTACATAAATATGCAATCCACTAATTAACCAAATCTATCAATGTTTGCATGTTTGCATGTTTGTGTGCTTGTGTGTATGAGTGTGTGCCATCAGATAAGTCTCCTTAAAGTCCTTAAAATAAAAATTAGGAATAGAGTTCTTGGGCAGCTAAAAAAAAAATAGTCTAAAAAAATGTTGCCACACACAATGACCTTTGGGATTAACGGCTAGCAGATATAACGATAGGTGTAGATAGATGTAGATATATCGTTGTGCGATATATCGCCTGTGACCAGACCAGCTCAGTAATCCTCGGGGCGAGCAGGGTGCACCTCTCACTTAGCAAGGAACTCGGCGCTAACAGTGAGCGCCACTTTTTTGGCTGGTGGCATTTCGATAGTGTCCTTCTGGGTTAAATGGAAGTGTCAGCGAGTGATTTGCAACGAATAAATTGACACCGATTTTGGTGTTTGTTAACTTACCAATTGGGAATTGTCACGCTTAATCGAAGCGGACGACCCTTCGCTGTCAGCATCGTTGTGATTGTTATTCGTCGATGGTGCTTTGGCTGGTGCGTTGCTGCTCGTAGTGCTGCTAATGCCCGATGAGCCCGAATTGGCATTGCCAGCTTTTTCCGGCTTGGTGTTGCTGCAGCTGTTGGCCAGATCGCTGCTGAGGCTGGTCGCCATATCTGACTCATCCACAATGGTAATGGTTGGAGCGTTGGCAAACGCCGCCATTGATTCCTTACCAGATGCTGCTGCAGCGTCATTGGTATTCCCAGTTGCAGCAGCAGAAGCAATTGGAGTAGTTACTGTTGCAGCAGTGGCACACTCGCTTGTCTTTGGCGCAGCGGTTGTTGCTGCGGCATTCAGCAGTTCTGGCTTCTTCTTTGTGCTGGCATTTGATGATGATAATGATGTTGTTGATGATGACGACACAGATACTGTTGCTGCGTCCTCCTTCTTGGACAACTCTTGGCTGCTGAGTTCGCTAGCATCGTTGTTGGCTGCCGATTTGATGGCCACAACCGCAGCACCGTCCACTGCACCCACATTGGCATTGGCACCAGCCACCGCATTGGCAGCAGCAGCAGCAGTTGCACCTACAGTTGCAGTTGCAGGTGCAGCAACTGCAGTTGGAGCATCGCTACCCTCCTCGACGTTCGACTCTTCCGCCTTGGTGGACGCATTCGCTTCGTACTCCTTAATAATCTGATCAAGATTGTAGCGTCTGCGATTGTTGACATAAAAAGAGCGCACATGCGACTCCGTCTTTGTGGCCACCACTTTGGCTATCATCTAAAACGACAACATAGAATTAGGATTGTAGCATAAGTCTGGCTTCAGATTAGTGCACTACGTACCGCAAAGTTTTTGCCGTAGTCGCGCAACGCGAAACGCGCCACTGTAATCTCATTTGGTGTCCAACGGGCCGAAATGCGGGGTTGATAAGCGGCTGCTTCAGTGTTGGCAACCGTGTTGGTGGTCGTAGCAGCAGTGGCAGCACCGCCGCCAGCAATGCCTCCTCCTCCTGCTCCCTCATCAGGATTAACATCGCTGCAGTCCTTATCCAACTGTTCCATCGATTGCCTATTCTTCTGTATCTGCAATTGGGTCGAGTCGGGTCAGTGAGTCGATTGTCTCGCTGGTGTGTGTGTGTGTGATATTTTATGCGTATATTGTGTATGTATGCATGTGTGAGTATGTGTTTGTGTGTGTGTGTGTGTGTGTGTGTGTATGAGTGTGTGTATGTATGTACAACAGCTACTATAAAAGAAGCACATGCAATCCAAGCCTGGTTGACAATTTCACTGTTTCCGAATTCAATTTGAAATCATCTATCAAATTTTTATCTAATCGAGCTAAAGAAAAACAATTGGTCAAAAGCTGAAACTGAACAGCAAATTATTTCAAATATAAAATCACCAATTTTTTTATCAGATTTAAGTTAAGATATGTATACCCAAATCAAGGAGTAGAGCCTGATAAAGATTCTAAAACTTAAAAAGCACAACTAAGCTGAGAGAAAACAACACATAAAACACCATAGCACACAACACACTGAACCAATATCTGTACGACTTTGACTAAGCTTGGGGCAGACATTTTAGCTTGTGAAATTTGGAATTTCTCATTTACAATCGTGATTGGACCAAGCAAGGAAGCAAGTACAAACAAACACAAAAAGATGATGGGAATGGATTAAGGATTACAGAAGAGTTTCTTACTTCGGCCATAAGGGAGGCAACTCTACGATCGCCTTCGGCTAAATATTCTAATGGATTTTTGCAGCCGGCCAAGGCGGTGAGATCATCGTGGTTGATATACATGCCGCGTGGCGGTTTGCGCTTGGAGCGATCAGCTGCCGCGGCAGCAGCGGCGCTTGTGTGTGTGGAACGTTTTGTCAGTGCAATGCTATCCGGGCCGGAGATGGGACGCCGATTGCCAGTACGTCTGTGTCAAAGCAGCGAATGAAAGCGATGCAGGAGGGAACGAAACGAGGACGCGGGACGGAGACTCGAGATGGGTCACACAAGCAACAGAAAATATTGCAAACCAATGAGTATGTAGGTAGGTATGTATGTATGTAGTAATGTAGGTATGTATGTATGTATGCATGTATGTATGCATGTATGTAAGTATGAATGCATGTATGAATGCATGCATGTATGTATGTATGCATGTATGTATGTATGTATGTATGTATGTATGTATGTATGTATGTATGTATGTATGTATGTATGTATGTATGTATGCATGTATGTATGTATGTATGTATGTATGTATGTATGTATGTATGTATGTATGTATTATGTATGTATTATATATGTATGTATGTATGCAAGTATGCATGTATGTATGTTTGTGTTTTTTTTTGGTTACGCCATGTTTGTGTGTGTGTGTGTGTGTATATGTATGTGCGCATGTGTGTATGTGCATGTGTGTATGTGTATTTGATTTGTAGTTAGACATATTGTTGGTCAACAGATAATGCAACATTTTTGTTTTATTTTTTTTTGTTTTATTTTTTTTTTGTTTTATTTTTTTTTGTTTTGTTTTTTTTTTGTTTTATTTTTTTTTTTGTTTTATTTTTTGGTTTGCATTTTTTTCGGTTTTTTGTACGGGTTCAGGGAGAGAAAAAATGGGAGAGAGAGAGAGAAAAACTTAGCATTAGCTTTGAGATTGTAACAACATATTTAGCTCATTTTGAAGATTTTTTTTTTTTTTTGTCTTACTTAACATATATTGGAATATAGGAATATCTACCTCCAATGCGTGTGACAACTTTTACACATGCGCCCCAATGGCGAATCGTACAAAATGTAGCAGACAACATTGCAATTCTTGCAGAAACCGCCCACAACAACGCGTCGATTGTTGCTGCCATTGTTGCTGTTGTTGTTGTTGTTGGTATTACTATTGCCATTCTCGTTGCCAGCGATATTATCATTCTCAATATCATCATTATCGTATTGCAGACTAAAGCCAGTCAAAGTATATCCAAGCATATCATCGCCCATCGAATTCCTATAAATGCACAGCTCCGCATCCAGATCGTTGCTGTTACTGTTGCTGCTGCTGCTGCCAACGCCGCCGTTATTGTTGCCGTTGTTAGTTTCTGAAGTTGTTGCACTGCTGCTGTTTGTGCCACTTCCATTGCTTCCAGGCATTCCAGAAGTGGGACTGCTGCCATTGTTGTTGTTATTTGTAGTATTGTTGTTGCTGTTGTTGTTGTTTGTCGTCGAATTGTTGTTGTTCGCCCTCTGCCCAACCGAAATAATTGTTGTCGTCATTATTGTTGTTGTGGGTTTTGTTGGGGATCAAGATGCATAAGTTGGTGAAACATGCCAACGCAGTCGCAAATAGCAGTAGCAGCAAGCGAATATACATATATATATATATTATATACATATGTATTATATATATATATGTATATACATACATTTATTTATTTATTTTTTTTTTGGATTGTACGTTATGTTGTTACGAATTAAATTCGGTAGTTTATACGTCAGTTTCAGACGGATATTTAACGAATTTTTTTTTTATTGTTGTGTGACATTAAATGCAAAGAGAAGAGAAAAAAAACAGTTGTTGGTTTTTGCTTTAGTTGACTAGGTAACACTTAAGAGGTAGTTGTAGTTGTAGTTGTAGTTGTAGTTGTAATTTTAGTTGTTGTTGATGCTGTTGTAGTTGTTCTTGCTGTTGAAGTCCCCGCACATTAAACATGCCGCCTCACCCTAACCAAACCCCATCCCTCCTCCGTCAACCAAAACGCTTGCATCAAACCCCAAACGAAGATCAAACAAAATGCAACTCTCTACATGTGCTTCTTCTTCGTTGCTTATCTTGACATTTTTTCTTTTTTTTTCTTTATCAAACTTGCTTTGCTGCTTTTTCGATTTCGAAGCGCATAAGTGTATGCATTGGTATGTGTATTTGTGGTGTGTGTGTGTGTGTGGGAATGTATATAAAGATGTGTATGTGTATATAGATGTGTATGTGTATATAGATGTGTCTGTGTGTGTGTTGTACGTTTTCAAAATTCGAAAAGGACATATTTTCGCTTGTTTTGTGACTAATGATCCAATTGTTCTACACTGAAAGAAACTCAAAACATCGTACTTATAAACACATTCATATATATATCTATCCTGTATACATACATGCATGCATAAACACATGTACGCACATACGTACATACATATACCAGATTCATATGGCAATTTTTGCCTCCCTATCTCTCTCTCTCTCTCTCTCTCACTGTGTTGCTCTCTCTCGCTCTTTCTCTCTCACACTGTCTCTTAAGGATGTCTTAAAAGAAAAAAGTATTCCACTTTAGATCCAATAAAACTAGGAAAGTTAGCCTGAGTTTAGCTTGAAAAAGTAACGAGTATTACTCGCACAACGATGAGGACGCAACGAGTCAGCGGAAAGGCCAATTGCATCGTGTTAGTTTTTTTTGCCAATGAACAGCGAGTAATTGTAGCGAGTAAAATTGTAACGAGTAACGAATCAAGGCCAAAATGGTAAAATAAATATGTTAAATTGCAAACTAAACCAAGTCGGGGAACAAACCAAAAATAATAATAATAATAACAATAATAACAATAATAATAATGATAATAATAATAATAATAATAAAACTAAACATATCCCACATATGCAACATGAATGCCACATATGGTTTAAGTGTATATTATAAGATTATCAATTATTAATTAAAAGTTAAAACAGTTAACTAAGTGCTTGGGAAGCTTACGGGTAGCATGTGAGGAGTAGTGTGTTATGTGTGTGAGTTGTGTGTGTATGTGTTATTGGGTGAATATAGTACATATTTGAACTTTAGTGTTACAAAGTAGTAATCGTATCAGGCTGAACGCGAATCATTGTTAGGTATTCAACTATTGCCCATATGCTCTCTTCTCTGACAAATTGACATAACCCAAATCGAACCAAAAGCCCAAAGGATGGAATTTACGAAAATAATTTTGATAACATTGGTTGATTCTTCTTTGGCTAGATGTTATCCCTGAGGCTTATGAATAAGAAACATATATAATTAAATTTTGGTTTTCTTTTTTGTTTAATCTTCTTGCAAACATATGAAATTTATTAGCATTAAGTGTGTGATTATCATCAGCATTATCATGAATAATATTTATCATTATTATCAACGTGATATATATTGTTTCTGTCTGAGTTATATACTTCTATATATACAGCATAACTATTACTGTATGTATATATCATTTTGGATATGCTTTTTGTGCTTTGCTTCGTTTCGTTTAGTTTAACTTTAATACTTTTATAAATTAATATTTGATTTGTATATAAATTACTAGATTGTATTTACTATATACTAATTTGGCACATAACTTATATTTAGTAAAAAAAAAATAAATAAAAGTACTACTGTATGTAAAATGTACTTTGCATTTGATATATATATATATATAATCTGTATAAATAAACAGTCTATTTGCCTTACGTCTAAAGTCCCCCTGATTTTATGCTTGCAATTCATTCTATATGGTCATAAAATAAAATAAATATTTAAAACAAATATTATTTTCTAAACACAGACTAAAAACGTGAAAGTCCGAAGAAAATACGATCAAATATTAAATACATAGTTTTTCTTGATGCATAGGTAAATCTTAAAGATGCTGGTCAATGACTTGGTTTTGGCTACAGTTCTTCGTGTATGCATGTATTGAGTGTATGGTTGTTTGGTGTGGTGTTGTGTGGTATGTGTTTCGTGTGGGGTGCTTATATGCTTTAAGTTTTTATGAGACGTATGCACGCACGGCGATTATCTGAAAGAATAACGAATCAGATTTATACATCTACATATATAACGATCATATGGGCTTGAACCCCGCAACTAAGCTACACATTCCACGACACTACACTACACAACAAATGATTTTGCATATCTTAAGAGATTTCCCAATTTGGGTAACTTAAAAGATAAAAGTAAGCTGGAAGACACCGCGAGACATATTTGTAATCATTCGATGACTTTATACATATGCTATGATTCTGTGTATACCTTAAAATAATTACGATTCTAACGTAACTTTGGCTCAGCTCAGACCTATCGAGTTTCCTATTTAAGTGAAATTGCTATCTATTTATTACCTCCAAAGCATATATGAATGAATAATGAATTAAGATCTGTTATTAATCAGTCTACGATTCTTTCGTTCAGTGGAACCGATATACCCACATATGCAAATACACCCGACCCATTTTCTGTATGAATAAAGTGTACGTGTGTGCGTAGAAATAGCTGAAAGGAGAGCCATCCGTTCTTTTTCGCTACCTTGTTACATTATCGGTCTGTTTGATTGTGTGGGTGTGTTTCATTGTGTGCGTGTGTGTGATTATGTGCGTGGGAGTGATAGTGTGTGTGAATGTGTTTTTTTTTTTTGTTTTGATAGTGTGCCTGTGTATGGGAGTCTTAATAGCTGGATGAGTGTAAGGAAAGATCTCAAGGAATGTATTGTTAATGTACGGGATAGGGCTGATGATGATGTATGTGTGATGGGGAGTGTATGTCTGTGTATATGCATATGCACAAGTATTTGTGAATAGAGGTGAGGAGCGGAGTCTTGCTTTGTCGGTGTTTGTTGAGCTCTAAGTTTTAAATGATAATTACCTTATCATCATTATCAGATTCCTCATTGCTGCCCACTTCGCTGCCATTCTCGGAGCCCTCTTTAACTGCAGCCTTTATCATTTTCTCTTGGCGGTCCATAGCGCTGCTGCGATGACGCGTTTTCTTCCACGAATAATAGTATTTAACCAAACTGGCAATTGATTTGTCAGGCAGCTATAAATGAAACAGGTACAATTTGTGAGATTAGAGACGCGCTTCAACTTGATCAATCATCGTATAATTATAGCTTACCATCTGGCGTATGCGATGGAAACTTTTGCCATGAAACTGAAATGCCTGCTCGAAGAGCACTTTATCCTCGATAGTCCACTCATCAGGAAACGGCGTAAAATTGGCCAAATCCAAGACCGCACGCTCCAGATCGTGCTTGTGCCAGAAGAGCATGCCTAACGCCTGTTCACCGTTATAGCCATACTTCTCCTTGGCCACCGAAATGTATTCCTCCACTAAAGTTAAAACTTGCAATTAGTATTCGACGACTTAAAATGTTGCCATATTGCACCTACATTTCACGTCAGGTATATCCTTGGTGGGCGACCAGACCAACAGTGCGCGTTCGTTGATGTGCTCCTGACGGCGATCTGCATCAGCCACCAGCGGCGGACACACCGCCTGATAATCGCGTCCAACGCGTATTTTCTCTGGGCAAAGCAAACAGAAATGCAAAAGCTGGTACACTATGCATATTTTATGGATGAAGATGATATGTACTTACCTTCATATTCTGACTGCTTGGCTTTGGATTTGCCATTTCGTTTTGTTGCTGCGTTGAGATCAATAGGTGAGAAATATAGAATTGTATGTCATATTGCCACAGTATAAGATTTACGTATTTTAATCTATAGATACTTACAGTTATCATCGTCGGAGCTCTCCGGTGTGCCGCCAACCGGAACGGTTGCAGTCGCCTTTTCATTGGATGTGGCATTTGTGGAATTGCTGCCACCACCGGCACCGCCGCCGCCTCCTATGCCGCTAGCAGCATTGTAAGCATTCCCAGTGCCACCGCTGGCAGCGCCGCTTGCGTGCGTATTGGGGCTGGGTCCACGTGAGCGGCGGCCATTGCGCACAATGTCGCTGGTGTTGCGCTCGGCCAACACCATTTTGTCGCGTATGAGCTGCGAGCGTTTATTTTGCTTCTCCATCGTGCTGATGTTTCTCGCTACCGTTGGCGTGTCAAGGAATTAAGCGGCCAAGTCGAAGGAGCAACTGCAAAACGCAAAGCGAACAATACAATTTAAATTATTTTTTCTTGTAAAAGATCGCACGAAAAAAAAATTAAATACGAGCAAATTGTCAATTCCAAAAAAAGGCACAAACTTGTCGACAGCAAGAATTTGACTGAACCTTTGACAGGAAAAATTTGTCTATTAAATAGAAAATCGGCAGCATTCGCAGCGAATTTTGAGCGCCTACTTTGATCAAATGCGCTGCGCTATTTGTCGCTAACGGCCGTAGTCGAGTGTGTGCTGTCAAACAGTTATACATTTGTATTTGTGTGTGTGTGTGTGTGTGCCTAGCATGTATATATATATATTTATGTATATGTGTGTGTGCGTGTATTCACGCGTGTGAGCACGCCTGTGTGCGTGTGAGCTGGCGGGAGAGTGTGTGCGTGTTTTTTGGCCAAAGCAGCTGAGATGCATATAGCAAAGTGCACATTTGAAACACGTAAAAAAACACATTTAAATCACATCCAGCTTACCTTAAACGTTGCTCGTGGCTGTTTCGTTGCGCAGCCAGCAACAAAAAAAAAACAAAAAAAAGAAGACGCGCGCTTCACAAAAGGAATACGGGGGTACGCCGCTGCTTTCGCTTATGTATTTACACAATTAAATGCCAATTTACAAGTCGCAGCAATTCCAGGTGACTACTAGTGCATTCATTTGTTGGCAGCGATTTGTATTAGAGTTTTGGATTTGAAAACGCAGGACGCAATCACGTCTGACAGCGACGGGGTTGTTGCGCGCAGGTAACTAAAACCTAAACTGAACGCGAAAAAAAAACTCGAGTATGACACTTCTGCATTGGCCGTTCACAGCACACTTGACAAGTACGACCGTAGCGTAGCTTTGTCTTTCGTTGGTCGGTAAATTGTTGGTGTGGCCTAAGCGCTGCATACAACTGCGTTATCCGTACAGTGCCCAACAATTTCTGATTCTTTTATTTAAACACTGATTAATATTTAACACCAACTTTATGCTGTATATTGAATAAATTCTACGCAAGAGTCGAAATTAATTTAAACTGTGGCTGTAACACGCAGGGTTGATAAGGAAAACATCGGTATTCTTGAGGAGGCGCTTCGATAACATTTCAGATTGGTGATGCCATGCAATATAGTCTTAAAATCAAGTCTAAGATGCCACAATATTTTATATGTACAATTTGAGTACTATCCTTGCCACACCATTTGAATCAAAAACACACTTTAAATACATATTTATTAACTCTGAGTTCCTTTTTTTTTGATTTTCTAATCACGTGTATTGTATGCAAATAGACAATAAATTAAGCTGTTAAAAGCTTAAAAGAAAACTGACTATTATATTGCTATGCATGTGAAAACGAAGCAGTGTGGCAACGCTTTTAGGCGTGCTCGGTTATAATAACGCGTATCGGCTTGCTCTGCTCGACATTCATCAGTTTTCCGCTAGGTGGCGATACGGCGGGCGCAAAGTGAAGTCTCAGACGTGCGAGTGGTCAAATTTTTTTCTTGCAATAACGAAGTGCAAATATCAAACGCAACGTAATGGCTGCTAGATTTATACAGAAAATTGTAAGAATACAAAGGATAATAGCATAACAATATTAACTACGGTTTGCCAGTTATCACAAGCAAAAATTGTGCTTCGCTTGTTCGCCTCTCACCCTCATCCCATTGATTACGTGCGGCCTTATGGGGGACAAAACTAATAATAAAAAAAAAAAAAAAATGATAAACTAACACTATGATTTTGTTTTTCAATTAAAAAAACCCTGCAACACCCAATCAACCACTACTACTACCGACAAAACCAACCAACATGCTGCCAACACATTACGCAAAAAAAACAAAAACAAAATTTGCAGCTCAAGCAATTGGGTTTTCGGGCTACGCGTGATGCGACCCAAAAGTCAACGGCCTTGGCCAAAACAACACTTAAAGCCGAGGTTCGTGCAGCTTTATCTTCAAATTCAAAGACAACAACTGCCCTAACAGAGGAGCAACAGCGCATCTATAAAATCAAATCGCAAAAGAAATGTAGAACCAAAAGTTCCTTTTACATAACACACAAGTGCACGCGGAAGGGGCACCACTGCGGGGATCGGCGAAGGGAAAGGGGCTCTCCTATCGAAATGTTTTTGCTAACGACTTTTTATTAGTTATCAGTTGGTGATGAGCCCTCATAAATTTCTTAGTTTCTATTTATTTTATTTTTTGCACGGGTTGCATAAAAAAGTGCTGGCAACACTTGTCTGCCTTGGCTTGCCAGATGCGCGCTCTAACCTCAACAACGGGAAAACGCGCACCGGACAATCGGTTGCAGCTATGTATGTAGCCCCCGTCGCTGCCGCCTCCTTCGTTCTGCATGCGAGATGATGCCACTTATGTAACCAATCAGACATCTGGCATGTTGATAACCGTTAAATATGCATGTCTCGTGACTTGTTGTTGTTGTTGTGTGTGTGTTTGTGTGGGTGTGTGTGTTGTGTGTTGTCAACTCTTGATTTAATTAACAGTTAACTGGTTTCTTGCTTCTGATTTTTCTTGTTGCAGGTCAACACAACGCCGGCGGCTACCCGTGGCTATGCGTCCAGCGGCAAGAAGGTAACGCTGATACCCGGTGATGGCATTGGCCCAGAGATCTCTGCTGCTGTGCAAAAGATTTTCGCTGCCGCCAGTGTGCCCATCGAGTGGGAAGCTGTCGATGTGACGCCAGTGCGTGTAAGTAATTTCCTCCCGCATACATCCTCATATATCATATGTTTTCGAATCAATGCAGTTAGCACTCAATTTGCGAGAGTTGCCAGCCAGGCAACAATCAATATTGAAGTAAATTGTTATCGAAACGAAGTTAATTGGTAAGAGAGTTATGCCATAGAAATTCAAACGACTTTATGCAGCTGCCCAATTAGTTAGTTATATAAAAATATAATGGTTAATTAAATTTAACTTGGTATTTTGGAAAATAATAATAGGGTGGCAACGCAATGCAAATATGTATATAAATAATAAATTGAAATTTCAATCAATTGGAATACAGGGACCCGATGGCAGATTCGGCATTCCCCAGGGTGCCATCGATTCGGTCAACACCAACAAGATCGGCTTGAAAGGCCCACTGATGACGCCCGTTGGCAAAGGCCATCGTTCGTTGAACTTGGCTCTGCGCAAGGAGTTCAATCTGTTTGCCAATGTGCGTCCCTGCCGCAGTCTGGAGGGCTACAAGACATTGTACGATAATGTCGATGTTGTCACCATACGCGAGAACACCGAGGGCGAATACTCCGGCATCGAGCACGAGATCGTCGATGGTGTCGTGCAGAGCATCAAGCTCATCACCGAGGAGGCCTCCAAGCGTGTGGCCGAGTACGCCTTCCAATATGCCAAGAACAACAACCGCAAGAAGGTGACTGTGGTGCACAAGGCGAACATTATGTAAGCATTCAAGCAGCGAACTCGACTTCCACTTGATTCGATTCTAACGATTGTATCCTCTTTCTGGCAGGCGCATGTCTGACGGCCTGTTTCTGCGTTGTGTGCGCGACATGGCGCAGAAGTTTCCCGAAATTCAGTTCGAGGAGCGTTACTTGGACACGGTGTGCCTGAACATGGTGCAGAACCCAGCCAAATACGATGTCCTGGTAAGTGTTGGAGCACAGCGATTGCTGCAACTACTACTACTGAATGTATAATTACATTCCACATCATATGCCACATCATCTCTCATCTATTTTAGGTTATGCCCAATCTGTATGGCGATATTTTGTCTGATATGTGTGCCGGTCTGGTTGGTGGCCTTGGCCTGACGCCATCGGGCAATATGGGTCTGAACGGTGCTCTGTTTGAGTCTGTGCACGGTACAGCGCCAGATATTGCTGGCAAGGATCTGGCCAATCCCACGGCTCTGCTGCTGTCCGCTGTAATGATGCTGCGCCACATGGAGCTCAATTCGCATGCCGATAAGATTGAGCGCGCCGCATTTGAGACCATCAAGGAGGGCAAATACCTAACTGGCGATCTCGGCGGACGTGCCAAGTGCTCCGAGTTCACGAATGAGATCTGCGCCAAGCTTTAAACTGCCCACTGTTGCCAAGCATATTACAAACTTGTTCAGAGTGTTGAAAAGAGCAGCAACAACAACTACAAGCAATTCAGTTTGGCTGTATTTAAAAGCAACATCAAAACACTCGCTCCTCAAACCAAATAGCAAAAAGCAAACAACAAACAACAACTGCAACAACAACAACAACTGCAACAAATTAAACAAGAACCACACAACAACAACAACAAAAACAACACTCACAAAACTAAGCCGACAGTTTCTAATATTTTTTGTTTGATTTAGTTAATTATTTTTCAAAAACAAAAAAAACGAAGAGAGTTAGTAACCCAAAGTATTTTTATGTTCGAATACGTCAAATTATTATTAAATCAATTTATTGAATTGCATTAGCTGAGATCCCAAAATTTCAAATTTTGCTAGCTCAAAAAATAGACTTGGGCATGAGCCAAAGTCAAGTCTTTATGTGTCGCCATCCAAAAATATTCAATTAACTAATAAACCATAAATAATTATTATTGTTTGATTATTATTATACACATAGCAAATACATACATATATGCCGACAAAAGTAATAGTAATTAATTATTATTTATTAATTGTGCTTAGACATTTTTATATTTTTGTTGTTCATTATCCTTGTGCGTTAAAGATGTGTAGTAAAATTCATGCTAAACATAAACAAGAGCAACACAAAATATGTATACACATTTACACACACATACAATACACACACACACACGCACACATACACACACCAATTATTAGATTCGAAGGCAAGCCGAAAGTTGAGTGCAAAAAACATTTTGAAATTAATTATATGCAATTGTTATTGATAATTAAGCGTACCGTAATTGCAGCAAGCGAATGTCATGCAACTTATGGAAAACTCAATAAAAGAAATGTAAAGTTAACAAGAGTCGATCATCTTTATATATATATATATGAATGATAACCAGAAGTTCGAGGTGGATAAAGAGAACAAGAACCTCACAAATAGCTATGAGACGAAAGTACCGAAGAGTAACTCTAAGAATAACTGATGAAACATTTATTATAATGCCACTGAGTTTGATTGACATCCACTCCACTGCAATATCTTTGGCTCTACCATTGAATATATGTAAATGTTGGAGCTGTTTTCATTGTTTTCATTCCAACTGCTGGATTATCGAGCATTACTCCCTTTTCGCCAACGGTAAGGGAATCGTTCAAGATATCATCAGCTACAGCAAGATCTGCGAGAGATTGGTGTCCGCACAGGTGTGCTCGTAGCCCGTAACTGCAGCAATATAATGGTCGCTTTTTGCAAGATGCAAAACTCATTAGCAATCCACTCTCGATTTGGTGTTAGCATAGTCGAGGTGCAGACGATGACCTGCTCCGATCAGCTGATTGCATGTCTCATTCATGCCATCCAAATCGGCCAGCTTCGCCTCGATCTCGAGGATCTGCTGCGGCTTACTGAACGGCTATTTTGGCCTCGATCGGTGGGTCGAACACATTTCAATTTAGTGAATGCAGAATATAATAGATATGAAAGTCGCCTGCTTCAATAACAATCCCACACCTTCCCATATAAATCCCATCCTACCCTTACCTTCAAAGGAGAACTATCAATTGAGACCCGCTCTAGGCACTGTTCTGTTAGGTACAGCTCTCGACAGATTTGGCCAATTCCAATGCAGCATACTCAATCACAAATAGCTCTAACTCAAATTCTTGAATGACATGGTGCACTGGAATCACTAGAGTCCACTCTACCCAATTCCAATCATGGATCATGGGGTCATTCGCTTCAAGACGATCCTGAGTCCAGATCCCGAAATCAGAAGCTACAAGAACGATTGGTGTCCTTTGGGCAGTTGGACACATGACTTGCGGGGATCATCAAGGATGAGAAAAACCGTTCAACTTCAGCTGTTCAAAGAATCAAAAGACAGAAATATCATATATATATATATATATATATATATAAAAAACACAAAATAATTTCATTTTTTTGTTGGTTATTTTATTCCTTACGTCTATAAAAAAATACATTAACATACGTTTCACTAAAGATAACTTTTACAAAGACTTCACACTGCAGAACATGCCACAAGTTTTCATTTCAATTAAATTCATTTTTTTTGTTTGCTTGTCAATCGTAAAAAAAAAAAAAAATGTATTATATATATATATATATATATATATACATATTTAAAATAAAGTTATACAAATATTTGTATTCATGAAAATTAATTTTTTTCCGATTCTTAAATTTAATGCTTAACTCTACAAAATTTTCTCTGTTCCTCTCTTTGCATTCCCTTTTCGGAGCAAGTCCTTAATAATATAAAGTTGGATCAAATATTTATAAAAAAATTTATAATGCAAACATATTTGTTCAGTTCAAATGTGTTTTCATAGACGTATAGCATATACTATATCTCTTGATAGTAAATATTTGTAATCATGAAAATGAGTTTTTTCCGTTTCTTAAGTTTAATTTTCTCTGTTCCTCTCTTTGCATTCCCTTTCGTAGCATGTCCTTAATAATATAAAGTTGGATCAAATACATTTATAATGCAAACATATTTGTTCAGTTCAAATGTGTTTTCATAGACTTATAGCGTATACTATATCTCTTGATAGTAAATATTTGTATTCATGAAAATAATGAGTTTTTTCCGTTTCTTAAGTTTAATTTTCTCTGTTCCTCTCTTTGCATTCCCTTTCGTAGCATGTCCTTAATAATATAAAGTTGGATCAAATACATTTATAATGCAAACATATTTGTTCAGTTCAAATGTGTTTTCATAGACTTATAGCGTATACTATATCTCTTGATAGTAAATATTTGTATTCATGAAAATAATGAGTTTTTTCCGTTTCTTAAGTTTAATTTTCTCTGTTCCTCTCTTTGCATTCCCTATTCGTAGCATGTCCTTAATAAAATAAAGTTGGATCAAATACATTTATAATGCAAACATATTTGTTCAGTTCAAATGTGTTTTCATAGACTTATAGCATATACTATATCTTTTGACAGTTGTCCGTTTCTTAAGTTTAACGCTTAACTCTACAAAATGTTCTTGGTTCACCTCTTTGAATTCGCTTTTCGTCGCATGTCCTCCTTAAGTCTGCTTAAATACTATATACTATATATATATATATATATATATACTATATAAACTTGTGGCTATTACATTTACAATGTAAGAGATAAAAACAAAAAAAAAATTCAATACAAAAAACAAAAACTTCAATAAAAAATAACAAAAAGTCAAAGAAAAATAAAAAAACTTGAGTAAGTTCCACTTAGTTCTCGTTATAAACTACAGAGAAAAAAAAAGAAGAGATAATTTGTGAGATTATTTGTGTAGACTTATTTACAACATACATACATATATATGACTACATACATACATACATATGACTACTTTGCTGCTTCTTATATATATGTAACAAAAAATAAATAATACAAGAAAAAATTCTTTCTAACTACGAATGTTGTAGCTTTTTTGTTTTTAGTCTTCTGCGACTTTTGATACTGCTGCCAATGCTAATCATTCTCCCTCATACGGCGACTCCTCCGACTCCTCCGACGCCTCTTCCGACGCCTCCTCCGACGCCTCCTCCGACGCCTCTTCCGACGCCTCTTCCGACGCCTCTTCCGACGCCTCCTCCGACGCCTCCTCCAACGCCTCCTCCGACGCCTCCTCCAACACCTCTTCCGACGCCTCCTCCAACGCCTCCTCCGACGCCTCCTCATTCTCCATCTCCCCAGGCAGCATCTGCTGAAGGGGTACAAATTTGATGGCATCATTGACAACAGCTGGACGGGAGGCAATGGCCGGATTGGTAATTGTTATGGGCAGCTCCATTGATGTGGGCAGACGGCTGCCATTGCCACTGGTGACACCAATGACAGCAAGGCTATGCTCCAGATTGCCATAGTGCAGCGGCGCGCTGTTGCATCGCATGTGCAGCCCACCAGTGGGATGTTCCAGCGTCGACATGATGGGCGACTGATCCAGCTGCGAGTTTGTTTCGCACGTGGATGTTGATGTTGGCATCGTTAGCTGCTGCTGCAGATGGTGATGATCGTGCGGCGTCGCCATGCCCACATCGAATGTATTGGACAAAGCAGCGGCCAGGATATCAATGGCGGGCGCAGCAGCGGCAGCAACAGCCTGATCATGGTTGTTGTTGTTATTATCATAATCAACTTCATTGCCATCGTCGTAATTGTCCGCATCATAATTGATGTTCACCGCATTCACATATCTCATCTCCTGCAGATAGGCTTTGGCCGCTAGGATGACATCGCTGGCCTGCAGTGTTATCCGTTCGCCGGCGATCTGGCAACAGACAGTTTCGAACTGCTCCTCGATAATGTTCATCAGGGCATCGCCGGTCAGCTGCAACAGGAGCCCATTGACGTTCAGCTGCATATCTTCCATTGCGAACAGCTGAAGGAGTTCGTCTTGCGTCAAGCAACTTGCCGCTTCACCACGATCAACCGGAACGCCATCCTCATCCATTTCAATGACATCGAGATTCTCATTGAAATCACCGACAACATTGTCAGTCACTTGATGGCTCAACGGCGACATGCTTTCAGTCAATTCCATCTCCTCCTCCTGCTCCTGCTCGTGTTCCTCCTGCTGGTCTGGCAATTGCATCGCTCTCATTGGCACAGGCACCAAATGATTCTCGCTATCCAGATACAGTCTGTCATTGTAAATCGGAGTTAAGTTGTTATTGTTGCCCAGCGAGCAGAGCACGAAGGTGTTGCTGTAGCCACCTACGGGAGGTGTCATCACAGCGCATATGTTCCCGTTGGTTATGCTGTCCTCCAGCACATCGTCATCCCTATCCACATAGCCATCGCCATTGCTATCATCATTGATGCGCTGCGTGTTCAACGCTGCAGAGGATCTGGAGGTGCTGGAGATTTCGTCATCTGACAGCATTAAGTTTGCTGCCTGCTGCCTCTGCTGCTCCATCGCCTTCTGCTGTTTCTTCCTCGCTTCAGAGGAGGTGCTGGGGCGTTCGTCATCTGACAGCATTAAGTTTGCTGCCTGCTGCCTCTGCTGCTCCATCGCCTTCTGCTGTTTCTTCTTCGCTTCAGAGGAGGTGCTGGGGCGTTCGTTATTTGACAGTATTAAGTTTGCTGCCTGCTGCCTCTGCTGCTCCTTCGCCTTCTCTTGCTCTTTCTTCTCCTGGTCTTTCTTCTCCTGCTCTCTCTTCTCCTGTTCGAATTGCGCTTGAGGCAGTTGCTGAGCGTTGGATAAGCGTGTAAGGCGTTGCTCTGCCAGCCGCAATCTCTCCTTGTTGGATCCGGTAATGAGACCTTCTTCGTATCTAATCAACGCGTCCAATTCATGAGGCTTCAGATTCTGCTCGCGTGGGTTGAGGACACGAGTCAACCTGCGCTGCTCCATAGTCATTTCCTGCTGTGGCTGCGCCTGCTGCTTCGGCTTCTGCGGCTGTTGCGGCTTCGGCTGCTGCGACTGCTGCTTCGGCTGCTGCTGCTGATGCGGCTGCTGATTGCCCCTGTCCATTTCATTATCGGGGGAGCTTGGACATTCCAGCTGCTCTTCGACGTAAGGTCTACGCGACAACCGCTGCTGCCGTTGCTGCAGCACTGGCTTTGCCTGTGTGTTTGAAGCAGCTGCAGCAGCAGCAGCTGTTGGCCGTTGACCGTTGTTATCATCGCTATCACTACTGGAACTAATGGAACTGCTTCTGTTGTTGTTGTTGTTGTTATTTTCAATGGATGAGGCAGGCACAGGCGATGCCTTATAGAGTGTATCCAGCAATATGTTCTCCAATATGACGACGCGATTTGGATTCGAATTGTCGGCCGATGCCTGAGCGGAACGCTGCAGTTTCCCTTCCTCCTCAGAAGAGTTGCTGTAGCTGAAATATCTGCTGCTCTTGTTGTTGTCATTGTCGTTAGCAATGCGGTTGTTGCTATTGTTGCTAATGTTGCTGTGGTTGCTGCTCATGCTGCTCTGGGCAGGCGACATGTTGCTGCGATCGTTCATCTTCACCTCCAACGGCGCCGCGTTCTCCTCCTCCTCTGAGGAGGACGATGTGCTCATTGGATCCGTTAGCGGTTTCATTTTTGACATAGTTTTGAATTTGGTTTTCGAATCAGATTTCTCGATTTCCGTTTGAAGAGGACTGCGGCGACGCTGTTCCTTCTTGTTATTCTTGCTAATGTTGCTGTGGTTGCTGCTCATGCTGCTCAGGGCAGGCGACATGTTGCTGCGATCGTTCATCTTCACCTCCAACGGCGCCGCGTTCTCCTCCTCCTCTGAGGAGGACGATGTGCTCATTGGATCCGTTAGCGGTTTCATTTTTATCATAGTTTTGATATTGGTTTTCGAATCAGATTTCCTGATTTCCGTTTGAAGAGGACTGCGGCGACGCTGTTCCTTCTTGTTATTCTTGCTAATGTTGCTGTGGTTGCTCTTGCTGCTCCGAGCAGGCGACATGTTGCTGCGATCGTTCGACGTCTCCACCAGCATCGTCGTGCGGAGCTTCTTCACATTCATCTCCTCCTCCTCTGAGGAGGACGATCCGCTCATTGGATCCATTAGCGGTTTCATTTTTATCATAGTTTTGATATTGGTTTTCGAATCAGATTTCCTGATTTCCGTTTGAAGAGGACTGCGGCGACGCTGTTCCTTCTTGTTATTCTTGCTAATGTTGCTGTGGTTGCTCTTGCTGCTCCGAGCAGGCGACATGTTGCTGCGATCGTTCGACGTCTCCACCAGCATCGTCGTGCGGAGCTTCTTCACATTCATCTCCTCCTCCTCTGAGGAGGACGATCTGCTCATTGGATCCATTAGCGGTTTCATTTTTATCATAGTTTTGATATTGGTTTTCGAATCAGATTTCCTGATTTCCGTTTGAAGAGGACTGCGGCGAGGCCTCTTGTTATTCTTCTTGTTGTTGTTGTTGCCCTTATTCTTGTTGTTCTTATTCTTGTTGTTGTTGTTATTCTTGTTGTTGTTATTCTTGCCATTGGTTGGCACCCTGTGCATGAGTTGAGTCTGTGGGGCGCCCGGCACTTTTGTGGCTGCTGCTGTTGTTGGAATTGCTGCGGCTGAAAGAGGTGCATCTTCTGCTGCAGCAGCAAGAGCGATTGCAGCAACTGTTGCTGCTTCTAGCTGCTCTGGCTGCTTTGGCTGCTTTGGTTGTTTTGGTTGCTTTGGCTGCAACTGCTGTGCTTGCTTTCGGACTGGTTCCGATTCCGTTTCCGGTTCGAGCTGTTTCTCCTCCTTCCCCACAACGTCACGCTGGACGCCCGCCTGCTGCGATTTGTTGCGCGACTTGCGCTTCTGTCGCTCCTTAATGGGCAAACTTGTCTTCCTCACATTCGATATTTTTGCCTTTTTCAGCTGCTGCATATCGGGATGAGGGCCAGCTGCAGGCGGCGCCGTTTCGTTGTGTTGCCGTGTGTAGCTTAAGCAACCATCTTGTCCACCGGCTGACACTGCACGTGGCCGTAGTACCACCGCCTCGTCGTCCTCGGCGAAATCGAAGCAAGAGGAATACTTATTTTTTGGACCAGTGGCAGAGGCGGCTCTTGGCACGGGCTTGGCGACGGACGTGGTAGCTTGAACTGTTTCCGATGATGTTCCGGTGATGTCGCCCGGTTCGAGAAAGACAACACTTCCCGTCGAACTGGTATCGCTGCTATCGACGCGAATGATATCAACTTTCTTGTGATTGCTGGCGGAATTGCCGCTCGCATCGGCAAACTCCCGCAGAACCACATCGCGTCGATCCTTTTTTGGTATGTTGCGTATCCGCTTCTTAATGGCAGCCAAATTCGATGCGACCGCTGTGAGTGGCGTCGCCGTTGACGAGGATGCACCACCAGCGCTGCCACCAGCTGTCTCCTGACCCTCATCATACTTCTCCTCCTCTTGCAGCTGCTTCTTGTTGACGACCTTTGATTCGATCAGAGTCTTCTTCAGTTGTTGCTCCTCCTCCTCCGCATCCTCATACCAATCGGACAGCAGGCTCTCATGCAAATGATTGCCATGTAGCTCCGATTCGGGTAACGGCGACGACACTGTTGGTTGAGTCGGCGTTGAGCTGAAATTGGGTTGCTCAAAATGGACGAAGTCATTGTCATTGGACTGTGTGTTGACCGGAGTGGACATGGTGTAACGTTGGTCAGTTAATATGGAAGGTGAAAAGCTGCGTCGCTGGCTCTTCGCTGGCTTTTGATAATCATCCTTCTTCTCGGAGAACACCAGGCGACGCTTGCTGGAGGGTTTGCGGAATTGCTGCTGCATCTGTTGCTCCTCCTGGTCATCGGAAGACCAGTCGGCCAGCAGGCTATCCGTCAGCTGCAACGAATGACAAGCTTCCACAGTTTCAGCATCAGCAACAGGTTCTGCCTCCTCCGTGTCATTTTCCACATCTGTTTCATATTCAGATTCCTCCTCTGGCGTCTGCAGCGGTGCGCCCCGACGTTTCATTGACATGGCTCTCAGTTCGTCTTTGACACGCTTGCTGCTGCAGTTGCACTTCCTCTTCTGCATGGTCAGAGCGGGCACGGTGCAAAGTTTGCTGTCTGTTGGCGTCGCCGGCTTAGTTGCATGGCTTCGAAATTTGGACTTGCGATTTGCGACATATGCGGATGCGTCATTCATATCCATTTCCGCTAGCTGACATTCTGCAAAGCTGCGACGTATCTCGCGATCAAACTTCAGCAACACCGCCCGCCCTAAGAAATCGAGTCGGCGAAGCGATTTATAGCTCAGCATTCCATTCAGCACAATAGATGTATACTGCGTGTAGCAACGATACAAATTGGACACGTGACGTTGCACAGTGGTCCCTTTATCTTTGCCCTTTGTAGGGTTTTGTGCCGCTGTCCCAGCCGATGTTCCAGCCGATGTGCCAGCCGATGATCCAGCCGATGATCCAGCCGATGATCCAGCCGATGTTCCAGCCGATGTTCCAGCCGATGTTCCAGCCGATGTTCCAGCCGATGTCCCATTGCCCACAATCCGATGCACCGTACCCAACAGCAGCAAATGCGTGCTCCGATGCTGGATTAGCACATCAACGCTCTGCGCACGAAATTCACAGTCATGGCACGCGTAAAATGTGGTCGAATTTTCATCTTCATCAAGGGGCAGATCATGTGCGTATATGGGGATGATTTGCGTCAGGGGCATGATGTGTATCGGCGAGTCCTGTAAATTATATTCAATCAATTATCAATTCAATTATTCAATAATACTAGCTGACAACAAAGGGTTCTCAGTTCTGAAACGGACAAAGATATCTCAAACGCCAGCGGATCTTATCTTAAATGAATGAATGGGATTCGCAACTCTTTACGGGTCAAAGACCCTGTCTTAGATATATATATATATATGTGATCCAAAAGAGAAGATCCAGTTTAGACTCTCCTTTCGAGATTAGCTAAACTGGATCTTAGCACATATATATATATAGAAGATATAGACGAGCGCTTTATGCTGATCATGATCTACCAGAATTTAAGATATTTGGGATATATGTGGGCAACATATACGAGTCTTCCTAACAGGGTTTCTTCTTCTTCTTTCTGACTGACTGACTGTCTTTAGAGGATCTGTAATGTGTCGTCACCTTGGCACTATTATTAGTCTTTCCCTTGCGCTTGGCTCTGGTGTTGCTTTTTTTGTTGTTGCCGTTGTTGCCGTTGTTGCCAGCGTTGCTGTGGACGCTGTTCGAGAGTTGGGCCTTTATCAAGGTTTCCGGTGGCCTTTCGGAGGCGGCCGCCTTGGCTTCGTCAGATGCCATTATCTTCGCACTGAGCTTTTCGGCCGATTTCACATCCCCGAGGAACTGTGTCAGCTTGACCTTTGCCAGGTTTTTCTTTTCTGCAATAAATGAAATAAAATAATTACAATTGATGAAGATGACGTTATCAAGTTAACCATTCCCTGCATATCCGTAACTGTCTCATAACCGCTGTGATCCCGATCACAATCCCAATAAAACAAAAAACTACTCGCCTACTGGGCTTTTCAAATCTCTGTCGGGTCTCTCACAAATCTAGTAGCCGCAGAATTTTTCACTCGACTTGGCTGGGAAGGCTCACAACTAGAGCTCATAAGTATTTTACATCTCGTAGAGTTCACATCGTGCTCTAAAGCAAAAAGTATAAATTTATTTTTTTTTTTCTCATTTTTCTACGAGAATTTTATTTTGTGTACTATTCCAAAAAACGAATTCGAGAAATTTATATATATATATTTATATATATATATAAAGAAGCGAAACGAGCGAAAACAAAATGGATTTCTGTAAGGACATGCGCCCCTTGGGCTGGAGTTTCGGTGAAGACGGTTTTATTGGAAATGTGATCAATGCCGCTGGGGCAATCTCGCAGCTGCGTCTGCAAACGCTAGTGGAGAATGTGAAGCCATTGCAGCAGATGCTCATCAATCGCCGCTATGGAACAATTGTCGCCGGAGGTCTGGCAACGGGTGCAATGCTCTACTTGGGACATCGCTGGCTCACCGACAGCGGCGTGAAGGATCAAGCCTGGACACAGCCCAACAATCTGGACACTGACAAGAATGATGATGATGATGATGCCGCAATCGATGCAGCCTATTATAATAATGAGGGCAGCTATGACGATGTGGACTAGCACAAATAAGAGGAAGAGGTCCAGCGAGAGGGGGAGAAGCATAGCCACATCGCAACATCGCATCGAATCGTTTGTTTATTGGAATTATTTTCTGTTTGGTTTATGTTAAAATTCGTCTTAGAAGTGACTATCGCTCACACCTTGCCATAGAGGATGTGGTTATGCAAATATATTTGAATTGATGGCCTGGTTCGGCCTGCTGCATTTAAAAGCTAATACTCACTTTTGGCCAAATCGATAAAATCCATTTTGCGAGGACATTGAAACGGATAAATGTTCTTCGATGAATGCACCAGTTCACTGAAAGAACGAAAGCCAATTAGGGGGGTTTATGGTATGGGTTATACAAGTAGTAATGTGGAACACATGTGGAATACTTACTAGGTTTTCTCACTGAAAAAGACGACGACGGCAAAGGGTATGATAGACGTGGTAATATAGCAATTATCATCGGGGGTGGCAACTCTGCCCGGCCACCAAAGCTCCAATGAATTCAATTTCACCCATACCACATCTCCCTCCCGGTAATTGGTCGGGATCAGCTCATCGTTGCGAATGCGACGCATTTTGAAGCGTCTTTGCTTCACAGCCGTCGGCTGCGAAGCTTCGATCTCTTCCTGTTACGCACGCAGTTAGGGCTGTAAGCATTATCAAGAAATATGATTAACATTGCCGAGCGCTGATCAACTCTTAAGTAGCTGTAAATAGGACAATCGCTTAGACTTAAAACTATACTAAACTCTACAATAATGTCTAACTTCATAACATTCATTAAAGTTCAGTTGGGCAGCATCCAGAAAAGCACAAATACCCGCTGCTGTTATCCATGGGATGTGCGTGGTCCGAGTTCCAAAAGTCAAGAAGCCTTTGCCAATATCTGGTTTATTTTATATATAAATCGGATGGCTATATCTTTAAAAGTTCTTCTTTGTCAAACCGCCAAAACGGGTGCATCACTTTTTGGCGCGTAAAAACCCAACATTTACAAATGTGTCCTTTACCGCAAATCGATTTGTATCGATTACTGCGGCACTTATCGATAAAATTAAATAAGCATAATCGACGAGAACTTGTATAAAATATTGAAAGTTATCAACTCTAAGAGTCTCTACGACTCGACTTTCGATGCTGATCAAATATACATATATACTTTATGCCTCTTTTAGTCTCTTTCCCAACGGACAGACATTCATACATGCATTTGTTAACTCTATTTATAAATATAGCCCAAATCCCAAAATCTCTCGAAAAAACACAATTTTCGTTTACTTTTGCTTTGTTCTCGTTCTAATTTATTTGTATTTATCCATGTATTATATAGTTTTGAGTAATTATTTATATGTCATTACAATAATTCAATATACATATATATATAGTATATGTTTGTATATGTATAGTGGTGTATATAGAGAGATAGATTCTTTGATTTTGTAAGCGCATCAAATTCAATTAGTTCAATATGGGGAAGTGGGGCTAAAGCTTGTATAAACGACTCATATATGGACAACATCGAAAAGACGACATATGAAAGGAAAAAACACACTCAAAAAATAGACACAGAGTTAGCTACCGTTCCTCGCGTATCTTCCGAGTATAAAATAAGGGTATATAATTGTTCTTAAGTTTAAATGTACGACAGAGAATCTAAGTCACAGCTTTAATTGCTGCAATTACATACAAATATATATATACACATATATATAGAAAAAACATCAATGATCGTAAAAAAAAAGAAAACACTCCACGTAAATGTATCTCTGAATAAATGTCAATAAATCTTACATATATGTAGTGTAAAATTGTTCGTCTTACGTTAGGGTACGTTATATTTTAAAATCTTGTTTCAAGTTCATCTTTTAATTTGTTTTTGTTTTTTTTTTTTTTTTAAGTAAAAATACATTGATATAACAACAGCATCATTCCATATAGTATAATCCAATCACAATTTAGCACAATTTCAAAGACAGAAAGAAATTCAAAAAGAAAAATAAAAAACAAAGTCAAAAACTAAGTACAAATTAACTTAAAATAAAGATTTCGCATATGTTAAAGGCGCAACTGGCATCGTAACAGATGTGCGCACTGCGACTGTTAACGTTAACAGCCAAATGTTCAATTGTGTGTGTTAACAGTGTGTGCTGTAAAAATGTTACAGTCAATGTGTATACAGTCAGAATAACTGCTATGTCCAGTGAGTGATTATGTATATAATCCTCCTATTCAAGTTAAATTAAGTGTTGCCATTGAACTAGATTTTCGCGTCATATTCCGTATTCCGTGTGCTTGCTGGCCAAATGGACTGTTAGATCAACTAACAGTCACATTAATTTCGCTGTAAGTGTTAACTTTAACAAGTGCAATTAGCTTATTATAGCTGCTGTTCCCAACTAACCGTAACAGCTGTGTTCGTTTACCGTTCATTTTTTTGTAGTCACTTTTCATTTCATTCTGTTCTGCCTGTTAACAGCAATCGTTTCGATTTCGACAACGCCTGCGCTATGTGTGTCTGTATATATAATTATTATCATTAATATTATTGTTATCATCAATATTATTATTATTATTATTATTGTTTTTATTATTATATTTGTAGTTGTTCTTCTGTTGCAGTGCAATGGGGTTGGCTGACTGACTGACTGATAGTGGGTGGGGGGTGGGAGATTGTGGAGTATTGCCTTTTATAATGTCTTCGATTTGGATGCGGTTTTGGGTAGGTGATGATATCGTCATTGGGTGTCGACACGACCGCCGTTGCCATTGGTTGCCGTTGCGACATCATCGCCCACAATTAGCACCTTGCCGACGCCATCGGGCGCCACCAGCTCACCGCTGAGGCCATCGAGTCCTGGCTCGCTGACATCGCCGGGTATTTTTGGCTTGGGACGATGCGTATCGACCGCATCGATGGGTAGCTTAATGTGCTCCACCTTGCATCCGTAGGCGACCGGTGTCAGCTTGATCACCGTATGCAGTGGCACATACAAATAGGGCAGCTCATCAGCAGACTTGTCCAGAAAGTAGGCAAACAGGCAACGCAACACCGCCTGATGCGAGACGACAAGCACATTGCCCTGTCTTTCCAGTTCCATGATGACTGGCTCGAGCCGTGCCACCAGATCCTCATAGCTTTCGCCGCGCGGATAGCGATACGCAAACTTGTTCACATCACGGGCCTTAAACTCCTCGGGGAAACGTTCCTTAATCTGCTCATAGGTCATCTCCTCGCAATGGCCCGCATCGATTTCGTTGAGAGCCTTCCAGCGCTCCTGCGGCGCCTTGACATCCGCCACGGTTTGGATAGCCCGCTTCATCCAGGATGTCCAAACGCGCAGTCCGTCAATCTGCTGCTGGCCAATGAAGGAGGACAAGGCGCGTGCGTATTGATGACCACGTGCACTCAAATTCGAATCGCCTCCGATGAGACCACTCAAATTGTGCTCGGATTCGCCGTGACGCGTCAAGTAGATGGTGCGCGGCGTAATGTGTATGTTCATCAGATAGTAGACAATGCGCGACTCCACGTGACCGTCATTGTTGTAGACGACAACCTTTTTGCCGGCATTATAGACCTTCATGAAGCTGAGATGAGATTCGGCTACCTCATCGATGGGCTGGTATCGTTCCTCGTAGTGTTCGATGCGTTGCAGAAAATCGCGAACAACCAATTCAGTATTCATGTTAATGTAGTCTGGTGAGCTGACCTTCACCTCGAGTATGTTCTGCTCGATAATCTGTGGATCATCGCATATCGATTCCACAAAGAACAAACGAAAGCCATGCTGCTTAACCACAATATCATAGATCAGCTGGCGACGATCGTGGGTCGAGTTGGTCGCATCGAATACCGCAATGCTACCCAAACCGCTCAGGAGCCATTCGCAGGAATCGTGGAGTGCCTGATTGGCGCAACGATTCCGTATGGCCATTGCCTCCTCGTTGTCGGCGCGAAAGAACTCGTGCGACTTGTACGCGGTGGTCGCATGCCGCCGATACTCGCCCAAATTGAACACACGTGTCGCAATCCCAATCCAATTCAGATAACGTGCCAGCTTCTTCGATATGAAGGTCTTGCCACGCGCCGGCAAACCGACCATCGCAATCACATGCGGAGTGGTACAGTCGGCGATTGTCCGCTCGCCCCGAATGGGGAACGGTTTGGTCATCACCGTCTCCGATGTGGGTGGCAACAGTTTGCGCAACTCCTCGGACATCACTGATGGACACACATGCAGCTCATTCTCAATAGCCAGATCGGCCGTCTTCTTCAGCTGATTCAGCGAGGTGGTGCGCACGCGTAGCGACGGCGAGGTGTTATAGGGCATGTCCATGATACTTGTGAGCACCAGTTGCTTTGCTAGCAACGCGGATGCGGCGACAATTGCGGCGTGTTGCTCTCTTTGGTCGCGTTCCACTTGCTGACAACAGCAGCTGCACAACTTTTCGCTTTTTTTCGGTTCAGAATTGGACGAGATGGAGTTGGAATTGGAATCGGACGAGGTGGAGTTGGAGGAATAAGAGGGGCTGCTGTACGGATTGGACGGATGCTGGGGTGGCAGGGGGTTCGTTTCTGTTGATGATGATGCGTTAGTTGTTAGCTCTCTATCAAAAAGTGTTGGAAACAATTGGTCAGTTGTTGTTGTTGTTGGTGTTGCGGCGGGTAATAAGCCAGGGTTGTTCTTATCAATTAATGTCTGCTCAGTTTGGTTAGAAGATGCAAACGTAATTTGTTGCTTATCGTTGTTCAGCAATAGCTGCTGCTGCTGATTTGTTGTTGCTGGTGTTGTTGACAATAAGCCTAGGTTGCCCTCAGCCCTAAAGTCCTCGTCTGTCTTCTGGTTGCTGCTGATTAACAAGCAATTGTTGCTGTTGTTGTTGCTGCTGTTATTGTTGTTGTTGCTGCTGTTATTGTTGTTTTGGCTAGCTGTAATGTAAATTAATTGTTTTGAATGGTCGTTGTTGTTTTTGTTGTGCTGCTGCTGGCTTGTTGCTGCTGCTGCTGTTGTTGCTGATGATACTGTTACTGCTGTTGCAATTGTTGTTGTTGGGGTTGTTGTTGTTGTTGTAGGCGCTGTTGCATTTAGCAGTTGTTGTTGTTGTTGTGGTGTGAGACATGAAATTAGGCGAGTATTTGTTTTAGTTGTTTGTGTTGTTGTTTTTGTGGATGGGTTGGTGTGGCTTGTTTTTGCAGTTGAAGATGAATTTGACGTTTTTTTTTTTTTTTTTTTTTGTTGTTTCGTGTTCCACATAAAGCACCTCAACAATATTATTCATAAATATGTGTGTGTGTGTGTGCGAATTGGACAAAATATATTGTGAGGCAAAAGCTAAGTTAGTAAAGAACCAACCAAATTGTAGTACAAATTAGTGTAATTAAAAATAAGTTAACAATACCCGAGAATAAGCGAGAAGCCACACTTGTTAGAGCACAAAAAATCAAAAATGGAATAAACTAGATAGGTACACAAACACACGCAAATATATATATATGAATATATGTGTGTATGTGTCTAAAATATACGATAAATGTTTGACTTCTTTGCACTTGAGAAACGAAGCGGGCGATCGATCGAACGAACGCGTAAGAATGGAAGAAAACGTAATGCGTACAACACAAAAACCTAAGGAACGGAATGGGAAGTGATGAGAAGAGAACCAAAACGTGCTATGATCGTGGGCGATAGAAAGCAACAACTGTATGCGTATTTGTGTGTATGTGTGTGTAATAGATATGGGAAAACAGCTGTTGGTTGAAACACGAGGGATGCGTGAATATGTGTGGATGTCTGTGTCAGTAAGTGCCTGTGTATTCTTGCTGAATTTTGTTCTTTGTTATCGATAGTTCAGCCCTGGCTGTAATTAGCAATCGATTAACCCAAAATGGTGAAGCACTTGTCTTGCTGCTGCTGCTTCTTATTCTTCGCAGCGCTGCTTAAGAAGAATGCGGCAGAAAGTTTGTTGTTGTTGTTGCTTTTTTGGTTGCTAGACTGCTGTTATCGACGCTGTTAACACTTTTGACATCTCGTTGTCTGTCTTTTTGCTACTCTGCTTTTAATGTTAAAATTTCAATTGAACAAAATACTATAAGAAACCAGAGATAAGAACAGAAGAAGAAACACATAATAAGAGCACATGTGCCAAACAATATTTTGATAAAGATCTTGCGCATGCCAAGCAATTAAAATGGATTTTCAGTTTAAGTAGCGCTTTTAGCTGTTACGCAAGATCAGTATGACAAAAAACATCAAAAATATGAATAACAATAGCAAGCAGAGGAAAAATATGAAAAATTAATTGGCGATACGCACATGCAACAGGTTTTCTGCTGGAGTCAGCGGTCGGCGGCAATTGTTAATTACAAACAAATTATCAGCTTATGCGTAATCGTTGCTGAATAACTTTCCACACCACATGCAGCAATGTAAATGTGGGTGTGTGTTTGTGTATAGGGTAGAGATAAAGACAAATGACATATTTACACCAATAAGCAGACAATAAACAGTGTTTACACACAGGCAGTAAATGAACGACGATGACGGGCTGGCTGGGCTGTCTTTATCAATTGAACTCAACTTGCGGAACTCAAAATGGCATAAGCAACAACAATCGATCTCTGTCCAGATCAGTGCTGCCAGACAGGCAAAACATCCACCGACAGCAGACACACACACATATCAGCTGTTTTGGTGATACCAATTGCGAGGTATTTGGCAGAAAATTACTGCAATTTGTGTACGATTTCTTTTTTTTTTTTAATTTTTTATGAATATCAAGCTGCAAATTAATTGGCATTGAGAAACCTTAACAGTTAATAATGCGGTTTGTGTTTCAATTTGATTTATTATTATTATGATTGCAGCATACACAGTGCATTTGTTGGTTGTTCTGTGAATTATTTAGTTTAGAAATTATTTGAATATTGAATTGGTCAAAGCTTATGCTCTTAAGAAATCACTGGACTTTAAATAAAATTTATTGTCTGAAATTGATTCATTTTGCAGGCAACACCTGTTGAATTGGGTTTAAGTTGGCTTATTAGAATCACCACTGTCGTTCCAACTGGCGATCACAGTACAACAACAACCTCAACATGGCTCAAGTGTGCACCTTATGGTGTTTCAATTATTCTTGCTGATGAATTCAATTGGAATTAAACCAGTTATGCAATTCAATAACCGCATTGATTTGTGGAGCAACAATATAAATGCGCATTAGCAACGAACAACAATAGGCGAGTTTTGTAATACAAAATAACAATTGAAGACACTGTGTGTGTGTGTGTGTGTGTATGTGTGAGTTGTGTGCAATTGCAATTACCTGTTGTAAGACAGCGTGCCACAGAAAGAACAGTCAAAATAGATGAAAGAGAGATGCGAACAAAGAAACGAAAAACAAACCAAAAAATATAACAAATAATATTGTGAAACTGTCCCAATGATCGATGCGCCAACACTAAAAATTGTGCACTAAATGCAAAACAATAAAAAACCGATTGAAGCAAATTGACGCTGCGCCGCCTGAGTGAATGCAACCGCAGCAGCGCAGTTATAACTGTCAATTTGCCGGCAAGCAGAGGTCACAAAAAAAAAAGAAAGAAAAAAACAGAATCACAAAACAAACTAAATAAGTAAAATAAAATAAATAAACAAATGAAAGGCGACAGCTAACTAAGGGCACACCGACGATGACATACTCTTGCAGGACGGAGGAGTTTTGGCAAATTTTACATTATTTGTATGTGAATTATTCCACACTTGAGCAGTTATTTGGTTCCTCTGGCAGCTATATAATATAGTAATTGGATCCAATCGCCAGACTCTGAAACATGTACTGCGCCCACGGTCAGCAAACAGACGAATATATTTCAAGTTTCAACAAGATTGCTTCAAGACTGAGGAAGCTCTGTTTGTTAAAAACAAAACAAAGAAACTGGACACAAAGATCGGATAAGCCGAGATGGCTATATATACTCGGATCTTCCTTTAGTTATCTACCGCACACATGCCACGACAAAATTGTATTACCCACAACTACCAGGGTATACAAAAGTGTTTTGAAAACGTTGAAAAAATCGAATGGCGCGACTTTGTTTGATTGGCAACTGCAGCTGGCTGGGCTGAGGCGACAGCGTCGACGTCAGCAACAAGCGGCGACCGAGCTTATGCAGCAGCAGCAAAATGCACTTTATGCATGTATATATGTGTAAGTGTGTGTGTCTGTATGCAAAATGTTTATACATACTGGGATGTGGTGGGGTGGTGTGGGTAGGTGTACAGTGAGAGGAGCGCAACTCGCTTAACTGATTCCAAGTGCAATTGAACAAATGCCAGAACAACAAATATGAAAGAAACTTTGCATATTTATTGTTTGAATATAATACAAGTACGCAGACAGTATGTACATATATATATATATATATATATATATATATATATAGATTATGGCAACGCCAACGAAATGCGTCACAGAGACGATCTTGACCCATGGCGATAGGCGATGAAAAGCGACAAAAAAAAAAAAGAAAAGAAAGGTGGATGCTATCAGCAGCAAGAGCAGCAACAGCAGCAGCGAAGAATGAGGAAGAAAGGCATGTGCAACTTGGCTGAAAGTCCTTTATGCAGCAGCAGCTTTTATTTAAGCAGCAGTCGTAGTAAAACAGCTGTTTCTCTCTCTCTGTCTCTTTCTATCTCTCTTGCGCTCACACAACAGCTGCGTTGTGTTATCAATGTGGCATGCACTCGCCGAGCGCGTGGCCAGTGTGACCACAATTGTTTTGTCTTTGTCAATGCGCATTTATCGCCACTCGTTCATAAAAAAAAAATGTTAATGCGATTACATTTTGACGCTGTCTGATAACAATTTTGTTTTTTTGTATTTATTTTGTTTTTCTTGTATTAATTATATTTTTTTGTTGTTTTTTTTTTTATTCACACAGCTCGCTGTGTGCTAGGCAGGCTCATTAACCGTTTCTCACAGCTGCTGCTGTCGTCGTCTGGCCATAATTAAACACGGTCAGGCAACGCCAGGCCAGGCCAATCTATTTTGAATGGCACGCGCGGCCCCAATCTAACACCATTTCCAGTGATAATCGCTCTGTTCTCACTTATCAAAAACAAAAAATAAAAATAAAAAAAGCCAACAAGAACGCAAAAAAGAAATTACTGATAAGACAGTCTAATGAGTCGCATGATACACAAAAAAAAAAAGGGAAAATAAAATAAATAACCATCCATGCTCAATCAAAATCCCGCCGGAATAAACTGTATATAACAATGCAATCAATGTACCTTTATAGAGCTTCCCCGATTACCACTAATAGTGCTGTCTAATCGCATTGTTGTTGCCATTGCTGCTACCAACATAGGTAATAAAGAATTTACCAATTTCAACAAGTGTTTCTGACTGTTCGTCTATATTGCCAAACAGTTCCGTTATCTCTGTCAAACATTGTAATAACAAGTTATTAGTCAGCACAGTTTAGCTTGTCGTCCATAAATATGTCCCCATCTGCAATACTAATGACCTCACAATACAAAATGTGGAAAACTTTGAAGTATGCATTTATGCAACATGTTTTATTCACTTTGCAGCTGTATGTGACACATATTGGAATTTGACGTTAAAAGAAAGTTGAGGTAGGCATAATATGACTATTACAACACGTCTGACTAGTTTATATATATGGAATATTTACAATATGTAATCTAATCTAATCAAATTATTAAGAAAGAACTTGCTAAGCTAAATGAGAATTCCCGAGACAAACAATGAGGATGAGATACAGTGATCACTCACATTTTATAACAATTTAATTTATACATTCATGATGATAATGATGTATATACCTCCTACATGCACCTTGGCATTGACATTGTTTCAATGTCTCCACACATACCCACAAGTAACAACATGCATTAGTACATACATACAGATGTCTAATCGCATTGCATCGCTTCACTTTCACTTTCTTTGCACTTGTTGTAAGGGCTTTGAAGCAAAACGTGCCAAGTGTTTTGTAACAATCAACTATGTCGCTGATTCATCAGACAGTGAGAGGGGGTCTGGCAACATTCTTCAACCAGAACGTCAACCGCGACAACAAAAAAAGTCCCGCAAGTGCTTTAAATAAAAACAATTAAAATAAGCAGAGTTGCCAACCACAGTTTACTTAGAACAGAAATCAGCCTCAGCTTTCCGGTAAGTAATCGCGAAGTAAGCGTGTAAATTCCCCCTGGGAAACATTAACACAGTATTGGCTCTCACTTTTTCTCTCTCTAGAGCAGAGCAGTACAAGGGGAAGCGGGAGAATAGGTACATTACGGTTAAACTTTCACCCAAAAATTGGCGTAAGACGAAGACGAGGCAATAACCGACAACTGAGCCACTGACAAAAGTGCCGTTCATCCGTAGTGTTTTCATAGAAATCATTCACACACAAAACAAAGGGCAAAAAATACAGCTACTTGTTGAAATTGTAAAAGGTATTCCATTGAAACGTTTTGCTCATTGTTCAAAATGTTGCCAAATGCAGCTAAACTTAAATCAAACAAACTAATAAAAACAATATAAGCCAACAACAAAATGAATGAAAGCTGCTTCAAGGCCAAAAACATTCGAGTGTTATTTTTATCAGTGTTTGTTCAGATAGAATTTCGCACACAACAAATTATAGAAAGTATATAATGCATACATATATATATTGTAGAACGTTTTTCGTCAAAAATCTCATCAAATTGCTAAAAACTAACAAAAACAACGCAAAATCCAAAGCATCTCTGAATGCGGAAATTCAGCAGAAGAGGCAAGCAAAAATATTCTAATATATTCATTCAACAAGAATAACAAAAAAAAAAGCTCTCTCTTCATGCTTTTGTTTTGATGATTACAAATTATGCGAATGACGATAATAATAATGTTCGTTGATGTTGATGATGATGTTGATGTCAAGGCGTCAACAAATCGCGTAAGAGGCGTTACTGTAACAATAACAACACTGCTTAATGCAGGCACCACAATGCGGTCTCGTTTCTCTCTGCCCATAAAATAAGAAACAAGAGCGCAGCGATCACAGCAGCCAGCATCAGTGTGACCAATACTACAATCTTGAAAAACACGCACTCGCACACTGACACACACACACACACACATTTTTGCACTGAGTAAAGGGAGTTTTTTTTGCGTGTAAATCAATAAGCAGCAGACAAAATAATTGTGCTTTAAAAAACAACATTAAATCAATGTTCTACAACTTAATGAAAGTAAGAAAAACATGCGATTTAGACAAATCATGTGTCATGGTTCTCTTATCGCGACACGCAGATGTCTGCCAGACTTTAAGTAAAGCGTAAATTGAATGAGATCTGCTGCTGCTGTTGCACTCAGCATCATTTTTGATAACAATAAAATACTGAAGTGCAAGTGCAAGTTGACATTGATGTGTGTGTGGCTGTGTGGAAGTGGATGTTCGTTTGTGTTAAGTTCAGGGTGCTTAATAATACATACATAGCAATGTGGACGCCGGCATCGCTGCTTGTCTGGCAGTGTTGCCAAAACAGGAGGACATTTCTGTTGTTGTTGTCTCACAGCTGCTGCTGCTGTTGACAGAGAATGAAGAGCGCGCGTGCCGCGGGAGAGGTGCTTATAACCTTTTATGCTGCTGCTTCCGAGTTCCTTTTTTCAACAACTCAACATACACACACACACACACACACTTGTTGCACACTACACACAAAACGAAAAAAAAATAGGGGTCACACTCTACACATATGTAGGCAAAGGTAGGTGTATATGTGCGTGTGTGTATGTGATTTAGTCTGATTGGACTCGCCGCGTACGCACAACAATAGGTAAACCAAAGTAACAACGAAATTTGATCAGTCGATAGCAGCGCGCATTGCGTTCCACACACGTTGCTTGTCAAAATAAGAATGAGCAAAACCAAAAGCAAAAAACAGCGAAAACGGCACGCGAGCGATCGCTGCCGGACACGAACGACGAAACGCCATCCGCGACGTCGCTGTCAAGCAGCAACACTGCGACAGCGACCCACGGGTTAGCTATAAAATGCTAAAGTTTTCATGGGAAAAAGCTACATTTAATATGAAACATAGCATAGCGGTTTTTCGCACCTTTTTTTCTTCAAAATGGCAAGTCTTAAGTAAATTCTTATTTTTTTCAATTTTGTGTTATGGTTATTTAATGCATTTCAAATAACGATCACAGCTTTTAATAAATCAACAAAATCTAGCTAATATAAGCAACATTTGGCGGAAGAAAGGATTTTCGAGGCAGCACTGAGTCGCTGACTGCGATGTGCGTCATTACCGTTACCGTTATAAGCTTTAGAAAGAACGTGTCTCATGACAAAAAAACAATAACAACCACTGCAAGTGCAATTTACAAATAAGTATATGTATACGAAAAAATAAATTTGTTCTTCCTAATTTAATTAGCAAATTTGAAGACAGAGCGACAACAATTATAACAGAAATTTCGTATGCACCTAGTCCATATGAATGTACGAGAGTGTGTTTTCATGTGTGTGTGTGTTTTCATGTGTGTGTATGTGCATGTGCATGTAAGTACAAGTGTGTGTGTGTGTATGTATGTGCATGTTTATTCATGTTAATGGTAATGTTAGTCTTTAATACTTGATGCTGCTGCGCAGCAGCTGACATAATTGTTCATCTGTTTTCTCGTTCGAATATTACATTTGACGTCACTGCGGGATGTCGGGCGAGAAATAAGCCATCAGAACCGATAAGTATTTATTTGTATGTACGGATGGACAAATGTTGTTGTGTGTCTGCTGTTGCTGGATTGATAAGAAATTTCTAATTTGTTTGTTTGCAATCAAAATAATGAGTTAAGCACTTTTATTTGATTCTACCCAACTCGATACATTTGCTGGGCGACGCGAAAGTATGTTGCAACGGCGTTGTGAATTGATTAAAAATTCTCCACCTATTTTGAACGGTAATTAACAGTTGTAAGAAATCGTTTGTTGACATTGATATTTATAATTTTGCATGGACGAAATGAAATCTTCGGTTTTAATGAAACCAGAAAATACCTATTACCCCCTGGACCAGTTTATAAATTTCTGTTACATTTGGCATATATTTGCGGTTAATAAAATAATAATAAACAAAACTAGTTTAAGCGGCGCGTTAAACTCTACATAAGGCAACAGAGCTCTCTGCCATGTTAAATTTAACATAAGGCAACAGAGCTCTCTGCCATGTTAAATTTAACATAAGCACTCCAACGCAAAAGCACACCCGCTAAACGCAACACTGTCAAAGCTCTCAATGTAAACCTAATGCAGCTGTGTTTATTTCAACGAGCATGAGACAGAGAGAGAGATAACGAAGACGACAATCGGAAGAGAGGGCAGCGCAAAAGGAAATGTTAAAGGCTTGTGTAAAATAAATTTGAAAAGGATGTTGATTAAAAGGCGAGGCGAATAAATGTACGTACTAAAAGCAAATGCTGGAGGAAAATGAGGCAAACCAGGCATTTGACAACGAAGCGAAAACACATAACAGAGCAACGATAAAAAGTAAAATAGAGTGGCACACAAATTCGAGTTGTGCACGGAAAGGTTGTGTATGTGTGTGCGTGGGTAGTGCACAAAAAATATATATATGCATAATGTACAGTACATAGCGCGTGTGTGATGTATGTATATCTACGTTTTAAACAAAACACCAGAATAAACGAATTTAAAATGCAACTCTTACCTTGACTTGTTTTCGTTTTCTGCACAGCCGAACGCCGTTTTAAACGCACTGATATACACACACGCTGCAGCAGAGACAAAAAAATTTGTCTCCGTTGCTGAAAACGCAACGACTTAACACGACGATGGCTCTAAACAGACTGGGACGATGAAACTACGAAGCAGTCGAAGTAGCAGAAGAAGAAGCACCAGTAACAACAAGAAGTGCAACTAATGGTTGCGCAGCTTTTCAGAGACCGTTAGAAACAACAGACAAAGCACACGGGACCAGTGCCAATGCCAATAACATGCACATGCATGTTTTGGGGGCCGGCGACATCTTTATATATATTTTTGTGACCATTCAGGTATTCAGCATCACTTTTGACAACAATAGAATACTGAAGTGCAAGAGCAAGTTCATGTCGATGTGTGTGTGTGTGATGTGCGTTTGGTGTGTTAAATTCAGGGTACGCAATAATACAAACATAGCAGTATGGACGCCGGCATCGCTGATTGCCCGGCAGAGTTGGCAAAACACAGAGACATTTTTGGCGTTGTTTCACAGCACTGAGCCATTTTCGATACTGTTGCTGCTTTTGACAGAGAATGCAGCGCGCGTGCCGCGGCAGAGGTTCTTACGACCTTTGATGCTTTTGCTTCCGATTTCCTTTTTTCAACAACTCAACGCACAAAACGAAAAAAAAATAGGGAGGCGCACGCTACACATATGTATGCAAAGGTAGGTGTATATGGGCGTGTGTGTGTGTGATTTAGTCTGTTTGGACTCGCTGCGAACGCACAAAAGGTAAACCAACGTAACAACGAAATTTGATCAGTCGATAGCAGTGCGCATTGCGTGTCAAAATAAGAATGAGCAAAAGCAAAAAAAAACAGCGAAAAGGGCACGCGAGCGATCGCTGCCGGACGCGAGCGGCGAAAATCAGTGACGTCGCTGTCAAGCAGCAACAGTGACAGCGACCCACGGCCTAGCTATAAAAAGCTAGTTTTCATGGGAAAAAGCTACATTTAATATGAAACATAGCACTGCGGTTTTTCGCACCTTTTTTTCTTCAAAATGGCAAGTCTTAAGTAAATTCTTCTTTTTTAATTTTGTGTTATGGTGATTTAATGCATTTCAAATAACGATCACAGCTTTTAATAAATCAACAAAATCTAACTAATACAAGCAACATTTGGCGGAAAAGGGTGTTCGCACATCGCTGTCAGCGACTCAGTCGTCGTTACGGTTAACGTTATAAGCGAGCGATAAGAAAAACAAAAACAAAACAGAACAAAAAACAATTACAACCACTGCAAGTGCAATCTACAAATAAATATATTTATAGGAAAAAATATTTGTTCTTCCTAATTTAATTAGCAAATTTGAAGGCAGAGCGACAATTATAACAGAAATTTCTACTTGATTGTTTGCGATAAAAATAATGAGTTAAGCAATTTTATTTGATTCTACCCAACTCGATACATTTGCTGTGCGACGCGAAAGTATGTTTGAACGGCGTTGTGAATTGATTAAAAATTCTCCACCTATTTTGCACGGTAATTTACAGTTGTAAGAAATCGTTTGTTGACATTGATATTCATAATTTTGCATGGACGAAATGAAATCTTCGGTTTTAATGAAACCAGAAAATACCTATTACCCCTGGTACCAGTTTATAAATTTCTGTAACATTTGGCATATATTTGCGGTTAACAAAATAATAATAAACAAAACTAGTTTAAGCGGCGCGTTAAACTCTACATAAGGCAACAGAGCTCTCTGCCATGTTAAATTTAACATAAGCACTCCAACGCAAAAGCACACCCGCTAAACGCAACACTGTCAAAGCTCTCAATGTAAACCTAATGCAGCTGTGTTAATTTCAACGAGCATGAGACAGAGAGAGAGATAACGAAGACGACAATCGGAAGAGAGGGCAGCGCAAAAGGAAATGTTAAAGGCTTGTGTAAAATAAATTTGAAAAGGATGTTGATTAAAAGGCGAGGCGAATAAATGTACGTACTAAAAGCAAATGCTGGAGGAAAATGAGGCAAACCAGGCATTTGACAACGAAGCGAAAACACATAACAGAGCAACGATAAAAAGTAAAATAGAGTGGCACACAAATTCGAGTTGTGCACGGAAAGGTTGTGTATGTGTGTGCGTGGGTGGTGCACAAAAAATATATATATGCATAATGTACAGTACATAGCGCGTGTGTGATGTATGTATATCTACGTTTTAAACAAAACACCAGAATAAACGAATTTAAAATGCAACTCTTACCTTGACTTGTTTTCGTTTTCTGCACAGCCGAACGCTGTTTTAAACGCACTGATATACACACACGCTGCAGCAGAGACAAAAAAATTTGTCTCCGTTGCTGCAAACGCAACGACTTAACACGACGATGGCTCTAAACAGACTGGGACGATGAAACTACGAAGCAGTCGAAGTAGCAGAAGAAGAAGCACCAGTAACAGCAAGAAGTGCAACTAATGGTTGCGCAGCTTTTCAGAGACCGTTAGAAACAACAGACAAAGCACACGGGACCAGTGCCAATGCCAATAACATGCACATGCATGTTTTGGGGGCCGGCGACATCTTTATATATATTTTTGTGACCATTCAGGTATTCAGCATCACTTTTGACAACAATAGAATACTGAAGTGCAAGAGCAAGTTCATGTCGATGTGTGTGTGTGATGTGCGTTTGGTGTGTTAAATTCAGGGTACGCAATAATACATACATAGCAGTATGGACGCCGGCATCGCTGATTGCCCGGCAGAGTTGGCAAAACACAGAGACATTTTTGGCGTTGTTTCACAGCACTGAGCCATTTTCGATACTGTTGCTGCTTTTGACAGAGAATGCAGAGCGCGCGTGCCGCGGCAGAGGTTCTTACGACCTTTGATGCTTTTGCTTCCGATTTCCTTTTTTCAACAACTCAACGCACAAAACGAAAAAAAAATAGGGAGGCGCACGCTACACATATGTAAGCAAAGGTAGGTGTATATGGGCGTGTGTGTGTGTGATTTAGTCTGTTTGGACTCGCTGCGAACGCACAAAAGGTAAACCAACGTAACAACGAAATTTGATCAGTCGATAGCAGTGCGCATTGCGTGTCAAAATAAGAATGAGCAAAAGCAAAAAAACAGCGAAAAGGGCACGCGAGCGATCGCTGCCGGACGCGAGCGACAAAAATCAGTGACGTCGCTGTCAAGCAGCAACAGTGACAGCGACCCACGGCCTAGCTATAAAAAGCTAAAGTTTTCATGGGAAAAAGCTACATTTAATATGAAACATAGCACTGCGGTTTTTCGCACCTTTTTTTCTTCAAAATGGCAAGTCTTAAGTAAATTCTTCTTTTTTAATTTTGTGTTATGGTGATTTAATGCATTTCAAATAACGATCACAGCTTTTAATAAATCAACAAAATCTAACTAATACAAGCAACATTTGGCGGAAGAGGGTGTTCGCACATCGCTGTCAGCAACTCAGTCGTCGTTACGGTTAACGTTATAAGCGAGCGATAAGAAAAACAAAAACAAAACAGAACAAAAAACAATTACAACCACTGCAAGTGCAATCTACAAATAAATATATTTATAGGAAAAAATATTTGTTCTTCCTAATTTAATTAGCAAATTTGAAGGCAGAGCGACAATTATAACAGAAATTTCTACTTGATTGTTTGCGATAAAAATAATGAGTTAAGCAATTTTATTTGATTCTACCCAACTCGATACATTTGCTGTGCGACGCGAAAGTATGTTTGAACGGCGTTGTGAATTGATTAAAAATTCTCCACCTATTTTGAACGGTAATTTACAGTTGTAAGAAATCGTTTGTTGACATTGATATTCATAATTTTGCATGGACGAAATGAAATCTTCGGTTTTAATGAAACCAGAAAATACCTAATACCCCCTGGACCAGTTTATAAATTTCTGTTACATTTGGCATATATTTGCGGTTAATAAAATAATAATAAACAAAACTAGTTTAAGCGGCGCGTTAAACTCTACATAAGGCAACAGAGCTCTCTGCCATGTTAAATTTAACATAAGCACTCCAACGCAAAAGCACACCCGCTAAACGCAACACTGTCAAAGCTCTCAATGTAAACCTAATGCAGCTGTGTTAATTTCAACGAGCATGAGACAGAGAGAGAGATAACGAAGACGACAATCGGAAGAGAGGGCAGCGCAAAAGGAAATGTTAAAGGCTTGTGTAAAATAAATTTGAAAAGGATGTTGATTAAAAGGCGAGGCGAATAAATGTACGTACTAAAAGCAAATGCTGGAGGAAAATGAGGCAAACCAGGCATTTGACAACGAAGCGAAAACACATAACAGAGCAACGATAAAAAGTAAAATAGAGTGGCACACAAATTCGAGTTGTGCACGGAAAGGTTGTGTATGTGTGTGCGTGGGTGGTGCACAAAAAATATATATATGCATAATGTACAGTACATAGCGCGTGTGTGATGTATGTATATCTACGTTTTAAACAAAACACCAGAATAAACGAATTTAAAATGCAACTCTTACCTTGACTTGTTTTCGTTTTCTGCACAGCCGAACGCTGTTTTAAACGCACTGATATACACACACGCTGCAGCAGAGACAAAAAAATTTGTCTCCGTTGCTGCAAACGCAACGACTTAACACGACGATGGCTCTAAACAGACTGGGACGATGAAACTACGAAGCAGTCGAAGTAGCAGAAGAAGAAGCACCAGTAACAGCAAGAAGTGCAACTAATGGTTGCGCAGCTTTTCAGAGACCAACAAAAAACATGACTGTTATTGTGCCGTTAGAAACAACACACAATGTACACGGGACCAGTGCCAATGACAATTAACATGCATGTTTTGTGGGCCGGCGCGGTATTTACATGTTTTTAAATTGCTTGGAAATGATTAAGTGGGACCAAACTTATATTAAAACTTATTACTGTTCCCTTTCATAAACTTATATACGTAGTATTTCATATGAGAATATGTTTTTTCACTTACCCACACTATGCAGCAAGTGCAACCCAAATCCGCAAGAGGCCACACATGCCAAATGTATATGCAATGTATATGTGAGCTGCAACTATATGTGTGTAGTTGTAGTTGTTATGATTCGTTTCGTTGTTGTTGTCGCTCGCTCGCTCGCACACTCCTAAAACTTTTGCTCACTGACTCACACACACAAAAAAAACAAGTGCTTCGGCGGTTAGAACTCTTACTGATACACACTCAATCACGAAAAACGAGCCGAATCACCGAATGAAAAAATGAGTTTGCAAGCGAAACTTGCAACTGCCACCGGGAACTGCAATCCGAGGCACAATGCGCAATGAGTAACACTCCACAGCAGTTGAACTTTGTTATTTTTGCTCATCTATTAATCTACATGCAGCACTTGCGCAAATCGCACAATTCTGCTCCTCTCAATTTTGTATTTGTGTTTGTATTTAAAGTTCAACGCTGCGCTGCGCTCTGTGCAGCGCATACCGATATATACACACACACAGTTGAGAAAGCAAAAAGTTTTTCTTTCTTCTTATTTGATGCAATTGGCGGATACTTGAAATTCGTTGCGAAATTGAACCGAGCCGTCAACTGAAGTTAAACTGAAGTATCTGCTTGATCAATTCAAAAAAGTTTTCTATTCAACGATCAAATTACAATTACGACTAAAAGTAGTAATACACCAAAAGAAATCCCGCAGAGTATTAGATACGGAGCTGAAGGAATGACAAAAAATATCGATAGAGCACACCACATATACATTAACAAATGCGATTAATTTCACATCGATATTCCATTGTGTTTTTGGTGGCAAAAAGTAAAGCTGAATGCTACGTCACGCGATAGATGTGTTGCCGGACTTTAAAGCTCGGCCACACTCACGTCATTGTTTGTTGTTTTTGCTGCAGACAGTTGAATTTTCTGCCAACACGCAAGAAACAATAAAATGGTAAAGATCTCAGTTATCGATGGTAAACAGAAAAACAGTTACACAATTAATTAACATTCGAAATTTGTTATTGTTCCAGAGTGCGCTCTTCAACTTTCAAAGTCTTTTGTCCGTCATTCTGTTGCTGATATGTACCTGCGCCTATTTGCGTTCCCTCTTTCCCAGCATCATTGATCGGAACAAAACTGGGTAATAGGCAGTTATATCTGCTATATAGAAAATATATCAAATGTCAATCTTACACATTTACAGTTTGTTGGGCACCTTTTGGAAGATGGCGCGTATTGGCGAACGAAAATCGCCTTGGGTCGGCGCCGCCTGCTTGATAATGGCTTGCACAGTGCTGTTCTGGAGCTAAATTTTGAATATTTATGGAATTGCAAAGAGTTACATTAAGTAGTTTTAAGTCAAAGAGCTAAACAATAATTGTATGTTTTCTACAAAAACCCAAAAGATTTTGATTTTTATTCGCGTTGCGTTGTGTATTTCGCCTTGCTGCTCAGCCAGTGTGACCGTAGCTAAGAAAGAAAAGGAAACCAAAAGATCAAATGCCGGCATCACAGAAATGTATTACACAAATTTGGAATTGCAATTGCAATTTTGAATAATGTCCGCCACGCAAGAAGCACTGCGTCTCTATGTGGCCAGTGGCAGGAAGCGCCTGCAACAGCTGCTGCAGCGCCTGCATTGGACAGAGAAGGGCGTGCGCCAGGCAAGTGTGCATTATGCAAAAGGCTTTCTCATTTTGTCAATTTCCACTTGCAGCAAGCGTGTCTCGCAGATGAAGTCGAAGTCGATGTGGATGGGGCTGCGGCTGCGGAGCAACTACCAAGCAGTTGCTTGGAAGCCCCACAGCATAGCGTGCAACTCAATCTTGGATTGTTGCAGCAACTGCTCGGACCATCTGCGAGACCGACGCAGTTGGTCAACGGCACATTTGAGGATCTGCAGGTGAATTTCACAGGGACACAGAAGCTGCTTATCTATGAGCATGTTATCCAGCAGACACCACGTAATCGCCAGAGCTTCGAAGAGAATGCCAATTTTGCGCAACTCGTTGCCGACACCAAAAAGGAGCACAAGAAACAGCGACGTCATCGCAAAAGCAAACCGACTCTCCACGAGGAGATGCATCAGCTGGTGGAGCTACAGATGCAGGCGCTGAAGGCGCAGCAACGGCGGGAACTGCTCCCAGTCGCAGCTAGAGAATGGAAAAGGCATCAGTCTGACAAGTCCGAGTCGAACCACTGGCAACGCACTACAACTCGAAGTTACGATCGGACAAGAGATTCCCCACACAGAGATCAGCGCAGCAGGCACAGTAGCAGCAGCAGGAGGAGATACAAGGAGCGCAGTCCCAGTCGCAGCAGGCATAAGAGCAAACAACACTCAAATCGGGCACATTCCCGCTCCCGATCCCCGCTCCATAGCAATCACAACAGGAGATTCCATTGCAATTAATACAAGAGAAACATTTCACAGTAATCTCTTAGAGAAACGTTCACTGTAAGCAAGCTCGACTGCAGCTGTACGTAAATCGTCACATAGAAGAAAATAACGCTGGATAATCTCACATATTATAAGTTTTAATTGTAGCGAAAAAAAAAGAAATTAAAATATTTATAACACGTAATTTTTTTATATTTTGCTGCTGGCAGCAACTTGGTTAATGTTGATGTTGCAGTTGCAGTTGCATTCTGTTTACTTGGTGGAGACGCGCGTGCGTTTGTTCCACGAGAAGTTTACGCCATAATTCTTGACGCGCTCCTTCTTTGCCTTCAGCTCGCCGTCGACGTACCATTTCCAGCCGTTCCTCTCGCAGTAGGTAATCGCCTCGTCCTTGGAGCCAAATTGCACATTCAAATTCGACAGAGGATCACCGCTGCAATCACAGAAAGTTACTTAATCTATTTGAACAAATATTAACCATGAATGATAAAAATAAATATATATATATAAATATTAATATTCATATTATAAATATTTCTGTTGGCTTCTTTCGCATGCTCAACTTTTGAATTGCCCCCTCTGTTTATGGCGAGGACGGCAGCTGGACTACTCACCTGGAGGCCCAGCCCATGAGCGGATTCTCCCAGCGTTCGCGATTATCGAATTCGATTTGCCAGTTGCCGATGTTGTCAGTGCCGCTCTGCATCGCATTCTTTGGTGGTATGTGGATGCGAACGCGTCGCTCCTTCAGTTGCTCCTCGGGCACACCCGAAATGGGAGCCAGGTTGACGGCAACGGGCACCGTTATTTTGCCGCTCAGCTTATTGCGCTGCTCGAGCTCCTCGGGACGGGCCAGCGCCGTGCTCGGATCAATTGGCCCAACACCCTGGGTAGATGCCCAGCGTGCAGTGCTTGGCGGAATGAATGGTAAACTTAGCTAGAAGTGCTGTGTGCGGGCAATTGAAATGTATGTGTGTACTTACAACTGCATAGTGGGTGCAGCGCGGCACATTACTTGGCGTATTAGTGACATTTTCGCTTGTTTATAAACAATTGCGGCCAATAAACGGCAAATCACAATCAAAAATTACGTAAAATTTTTGGAAGCGTTCGCAGTGTTTTTTTTATTTTTTGAACAGCTGATTCTGCTGCGCTGACAGTTAGCTGAGTGCTACGAGTGACATAACAAATAGCTGACATTTCCATCTGCGGCTTGGTCATCATATTTATGATGTTTTTTTTTTTTTTGTAGTAGGCTGGTGATATGGGCATTTATACACACACAAATTACGGTCACTCTGCATACAAGCAATTCGAAATTAGCAGAGTGCTACGAGTGACAGAGCAAACAGCTGACATTTTGATTTGTAGCTCAGTCAGTATTTTTTGTTGGCATTTTTCTTGATTTTTTTTTTAGGAAGGTTGGCACAAGATGAGCATTTATGCACACACAGAATGCAGTCACGCTTGAAAACAAGTCGAAAAAATTTTTTGTGCGAAAAGAGCGTCAGTGTCGTTGCTGCAGTGCAATAGACGTGTAGCAAGGACAACCCTGCAAATAAGGAAGCATAACTAGCAAACAAGTTTTCTCCAGGACCTCATTGCAACATGGGAGTACCAAAGTTTTTCCGTTATATCAGCGAGCGCTATCCGTGTCTCAGTGAATTGGCGCGTGAGCACAGCGTAAGTACAGGGTGTCTACTCCTGTGGGCAGTGGTGTGTAGTGGGCGTAGATTAAGGCATCCTTTCAATTTCACATTCACACACACACATACACACGCAGACACACACAGGAAAAATGCATATTTTCTCATTTCTTCGGTAAAAAAAAAAACAGTATTGACATTTACTTTTTCTCTCTTATTTTGCTACTATTAAGTGGACTTCTTAAAACTATTTAACAAAACATTAACAAGATTCACTCATTAAAAAAAAAAAAAATGATCTTGCACTGACAAATTTCAACAGAACAATAAGAATAAGAAGTCAATAGTTAAATGCATATTTTGCAAAAGAAATGAGACAATATGCATTTTTGCATATTTTACACATGTATATATATATATATATATTTCTGGTTTACCGATAGATACCCGAGTTCGATAATCTTTTTCTGGACATGAATGGGATTGTGCACAATTGTTCGCATCCGGATGACGCCAACATACACTTTCATTTGGAGGAGGCGCAAATCTTTCAGGACATTTACAACTACATCGATAATCTGTTCTATCTGATCAAGCCGCAGAAACTGTTCTTTCTGTCTGTTGATGGCGTTGCGCCACGAGCCAAAATGAATCAGCAGCGGAGTCGCCGCTTCAGAACGGCCCGCGAGGCCGAACAGGTTGATGCGAAAGCGCTGCTGCGTGGCGAGAAGCGGGAGCACGCGAGATTTGATAGTAATTGCATTACGCCCGGCACCGTGTTCATGAGTCGATTGCAGATTGGCTTGCGCTGCTTTCTGCGCACCAAGATCTCAACGGATCCGCTGTGGCAGAAGTGCCGCATCATTTTGAGCGGCGAGGAGACACCCGGCGAGGGCGAGCACAAGATCATGGACTACATACGCTTCATGAAGGCACAGCCAAACTATGATCCCAATACACGCCATTGCCTCTATGGCCTCGACGCTGATCTCATCATCCTCGGCCTGTGCACCCATGAGCTGCACTTTGTTGTGCTGCGCGAGGAGGTGACGTTTGGCAAGAATGTGAAGCGAACCGCCATTGAGGAGACGCGCTTCTTTCTGCTGCATCTGGGTCTGTTGCGCGAGTATCTCGAATTGGAGTTCGCTGAGCTGTCAACACCCGAACGTAAACTGGATGTGGCCCAACTGATTGACGATTGGGTGCTAATGGGTTTCCTTGTCGGCAACGATTTCATACCGAGTCTGCCCTTGATGCACATCAACACCAATGCGTTGCCGCTGCTGTATAGGACCTACATCCGAGTCTATCCCCAGATGAGGGGCAACATCAATGAGCAGGGCAAATTGAATCTGAAGCGTTTGGCGCTGTTCATGAACGCCCTCAGAGACGTCGAGCTGCAGATATTCGACGAGCAGAGCGATAAGCTGAAGTATGCCAATTCCAAAAATGAGGCATTCGATGTGGATGTGGAGGAGTTGCGCCATCGCGACAAGGATCTCGCAGCACTCATCGATAACAGCATGAAGGTAAACATTCATATTCCGGTATATACAGTGGCGGACCGCTCAACTAGACCATGGTCAAAGAAATAACGTAATTGCCTGCCAAAAGCTAACCATTCATTATTTTTCAGAAATTCCAAAGACCGATGGTAGGTATATATATTAACCACCAAAATTAATATATGACCCCAATAAACTGGGGTTCCCCACCTGCTAGGTAGAATTATAAAAATGTAGCATACTTGTAGGTATAGTTTTCATTTGGATCAGTCTAAATAAAATAATATATTTGGCGTATAAAAACTTAAATACGAATGTTAATACTTAGTATGATATCCTTAACCACTTCCCTTAACCTAATATTCATCGAAGATTTCATCTTCCTGGTAGCTTTTGGGCTGATTCTGCTCCACTCATCCCGCAGAGCATTTTGCAGATCCTCTTTGCTGGATATGCTGTGTTTCCGGATGTTATTTTCCATCAGAGCCCACAAATTCTCAATAACATTTAAATCTTGAGACTGGGCCGGTGGAATTATCATGTGGGGGCAGTTCCTGATGAGCCAGGACTGAACTATCTTGGCCTTATGCTTGGGACCTAGCAGGTGGGGAAACCCCAGTTTATTGGGGTCATATATTAATTTTGGTGGTTAATAAATATACCTACCATCGGTCTTTGGAATTTCTGAAAAATAATGAATAATTAGCTTATGGCAGGTAATTACTTTTTTTCTTTGACAATGTTCCAAATAAGGTGTCCGCCGAGGTATATATTTAGATTTATGTGCATCTGTGCATTTGTCTTGTAATTCTGTTTTCGGCTAATCCCGTTAGAAATTAGCCTTTTTTTTTTGACTTGCTTTTGTCTGTGGCCTTGGTAAACATATTCCGATAAAATTTGTCCGTGAAGGAGCATTTTTGCTTACCGAATCATAATGTAAAATATAACAGTAATTAAAATGGCCGTTGGTATGTATAAGGCACTAAATTGGGAGAAGTGTGTGGACAACGGCTGTTTACGATTTTCAATTCGCTTTTCGGCTGATCCCGTTAGAAATAAGCGTTTTGTCTTACTTGCTTTTGTCTGTGGCCGTGATAAATAATTTTTGTATGCATCAATATGCGAGCACATGTGTGAGAAAGGGATGGCACAATGCAGAGCCACGCTACTTGCGATTGTCTGTATGTATGTATGTATTTACATACATATGTATGTATATATAAGCATGCGTTTGTCGCCAGCCACTTCTGGTCACTTCGGCCTTGAATAAAATTATGCGCTTAGTTTTTTTTACTCTTCAACTGTAGACTTGTTTTCCTTTTGTTTTTTTTTATTGAAAATGTTGAATTTTGAAGCATTCAATTTTGAATATTTTTTTTGGGTTTTGGTTTCAAGTATTTTCGAAATGTCCGAAAAGGGCTAAATTAATTGTTAGTTTTTGGCCCTTTAGATTTCCATTGAACATGAAACGCTATTTCAAAGTTGAACAGATTGCAGTATCTGACATTTTCCGTTTAATTTTGTTTATTATCCTTCTCTACTACTCACAGCTGTATGAGGACGACAGCGATGAGGATCTGAGCGATGAGGGGACATCCTTAAATGGCGAATTCCAGAATTTCAAGCGCAACTATTATCGGAACAAGTTCAAGAACGAGATGCACAACGGTCTGATTGCGGAGCTCGGACATCATTATTTGACGGCCCTGCAATGGGTACTCGATTATTATTATCGTGGCGTGCAGTCGTGGGAATGGTATTATCCTTATCACTATGCCCCCTTCATCAGTGATATAACCGATATTGAGGCTACTAAATTCAACTTTGAAATGGGCAAACCATTTCTGCCCTTCCAGCAGGTAAATAATCCAAATCTTATAATGTGTAAAGCATTTATTTTGTATGATTATTCAATTGTTGATTGTTGTTTGCAGCTGCTGGCTGTACTGCCATCGGCCAGTTCAAGCCTGTTGCCGGAGGTATATCACCATCTGATGCTGAGCCCCAACAGTTCCCTGGCAGATTTCTTTCCGACTGAGTTCGAAACCGATCTCAATGGCAAGATGCACGAATGGGAGGCAGTTGTCCTGATACCCTTCATCGACCAGCGTCGCCTGCTGCACGCCATGGCAAAATGCGATTCGCAGCTGACCGTGGAGGAGCGCTTACGCAACAGTCATGGACCGATGTATCAATATGACTATAGCTCGAAATCGCAGGGCCCAATGGCTGGAGTGCCACCGTTGAAATCCCTGCAGAATGTCTTCTGCACGGAGACCACCCGCATGGCCAACGAGATTGTCCTCCATGTGCCGTACACTGTTTGCGCGGAGCTGCCGAATGCGGCACGTCATGTCTTCTTTCCAGGATTTCCCACAATGAAGCATCTAATCTTCGATGTACGCAGATCTTAAAATGCATTTACGTATTTTTTCTTAATTTCATTTGATTTGATTTTCATTTAATTGTATTTCTAGTTCGAGATGCGCAGCGGTCACGTCAAAGTCTTTGATCAGCGGAGCCGTAATCAAAACTTGATTCTGAAGCCGAAGAAGCGAATTTTTCAGGAGCCAAAAGTCGAGACTGTGGCTAATCAATTTTTGGATCAGGTGGTCTACATTGGATGGCCGCATCTGATCAAGGCCAAGGTGGACAGCGTTTGCACACGCCACCACTTTGTCGATAAGAGCGGCGTCACATCCAACGATCAGCGACACTTTGAAGCCGAATGCAGATTGCTTGATGACCAGTTGAGTCTCCCTCTCCCCCCTCCCTCGCTCTCTCTCTATATATATATATTAATTCATGATCTATTCACATTGTAGCTTCTCTTATCGCATGGGCATCAAGTTTGCCAATTACGAAGTGCTCCTCAATGTACGCACCTATGTCGGCAGCTCTGTGGATTTTGGTAGTCGGGGCGAAATTTTTACGAAAGAGATGTGGAGCACATTAGTTACATCATATCCGGTACAGGGTGTCGTTTCCAACATCCAGGTGAAGGATAGGATGCGCAAGCATTTTGACAAAATGGACGAAATATTCCCCATCGGTAGCACCATCTTTCTTATTGGCAATCTTTACGCCGGCAGCGAGGGCACCGTTCTCGATACAGAGCCCGTTTACGCCTGTGGACGCATTCAGGGTAAGTATGTGTGAGTGTGTGTGTATGTGTTGGGCAGTTATTATTGTTATTTAGATTGTAAAAGGGAAAAGCTTTTGAACTTTGTTTCCTAAGATTAACTGAATGCCTGTCATCTCTAACGACTTTAGATTAATCATTAGAAATATTCTGAAAAGTGCTGCAACTGACTACTGACTAATAACAATTAGCATTATGTCCTTGTCCACAGTTGATATACGCGTGTGTCCACAGCCAGATATGTCGGAGGCCATTGCGGAGCAGGCGCGTCAGGACAAGGACTATGTATTCCACTTTCAGGTGTGCCGCGATTTGAATCTGAGCAGCAAGTGTCTCAGTCGGCTGACTGGCACCGTTTGGGTGGTGCTCGGGCCGCGACGCCAAAGAATGGAGAATGCCTCAAGGCATAATGTTGGACTGCAGCTGAAGTATCCGCGACTGAACGAGGAGCGTTCCGGCTTCTGTCGCCATATGAACAATCAGTGGAACTACTCGAGTGCCGCTGTCGATTTAATATGCAACTATTGCGATCTATATCCGGACGTCATCGATTATCTGACCAGGAGCAGCGATCAGGCCGAGTTCGCTTACGAGGAGGACATCTATCCGAATGCCATTGGCCAGCATCTCATCGAGGACATGGCCAATTGGGTGCGCCAGCAGCCGCACATGCAAGTTGATCGCATCGCCTGCGGTTCTCGCACCGTCTGCAAGGAGACCATTGAGCTGCTAATCACCGCCGTCGATGATGTGCGCAACAATCCCATCAGGGACATCAAGCTGCAGGTGAAGCCCCATCTGATCGTCAGGCCAAATGTGACCCTGCCCGACATCTACCGTTCGCCGAACGATGTGCGTCTCTTCGATCGTGTCGCAGTTGTCCGCACCATTTATAAGGTGCCCCTTGGGGCGACGGGCACTGTGATTGGTGTCTACCCGGTCAGTGATCCCAATCCGGTGCGACTCGAGTGCCTGAATGCCGTCGATACCTTCTGCGACATACTGTTCGACAAGGTGATCCCCAACTGTGACCAGGACATACATGGCATTGCCGAAGGTCGCGTCTGCAAGATACCCGAGAGCGCCTTGATCAACATCTACACAAATGGTAAATGGCACCAGTTAACCTGAGCTCATCTCTTTTTGTCTTTGCTTTTCTTTTTTTTTGTTTTGTGAAGGAGACATCTCCGACCCCATAAAACATATGTATTTCTGATTATGTTCACTAGCTGAGTCTATATAGCCATGACCGTCTAATCCCGTAAAATTTCAACTATCTTGATTCATACATTTGCTTAATCGTCAAGCTAAGCCTTCCAATTTATATATATATATATATATATATAACAAACTTGTTGCTTTGCTAAAAACTAAGTTGAAATCGTTCTTTCACAGAGAGCACGGAGAAACAGGGGCAAGCTGACGCCCAGCTACCACAGCAGCAGCAGAAAAAGAAGCCGTCGCAGCAGGGGCGGGGCAAAACGGATGCAGTGCGTCAGGATTGGCGCGATCAGCAGAAGAATGATACGCGTTATATGACTGCCGCTGCAACCGAGCATAATCCCATCACAATGAAAACTCGCGTTTCCGAGGAATTCTTTCTGCCCGGCGCAGCCCCTGCCCCAGCCGGTGCCGCAGCCCCAGCCGGTGCCTCAGCCGCTGCCGCCTTTGTCGACGACCATCCAATAGCGTCCACGTCGGCTGCAGCCGCTGCTGCAGCGCTTGCAGAGGCCAAGTATGCCTCGAAGGCGCCACAGTCGTCCCAGGTGCAAGCGTGGCGTCTCCTGTCAACGGTGCCCTCATTGCAGCAACAGAAGCTGCAGAAGCAGCAGCAAGAACATGAGCAGCAGCAGAAACCACAGCTGCAGCAGAAACAACAACAGCAGCCATGGCAGCAGCAGCAGCAGCAACAACAACGACAACGCCGGCAGCAGCCACGACAGCAGCAACAACAGCAGCAACAACAACAGCGGCAGCCACGACAGCAATATCAGCCACAGCAGCAACGGCAGCAGCATCAGCCGCAGCAGCAGCGGCAGCAGCATCAGTCGCAGCAGCAGCGGCAGCAGCATCAGCCGCAGCGGCAGCAGCAACAACAGCAACAACAACGCCGGCAGCAGCAACAACCACCGCAGCAGCAACGACAGCTGCAACAACAACTGCAGCCTCGACAGCAGCAGCAGCAGCAGCAACAACCGCAGCAGCAGCAACAACAGCTGCCACGACAGCACCAACCGAAGGAACAGCAACCGCAGCAACAACAACCGCAGCAACCGCAACAGCAGCAGCCAATGCAACTAATGTCATCGTTGTTTAAGACGACCAGCAATCAAAGCGGCTCATCGCAAGGTGTCGCCACCGACGGCGCCAACATATCCGATAACCAAACAATGGCCCTTCGCTCGCTGCTGGGCTTGAACACAGTCGAGCAAGTCGCACCGAAGTCGGAGTCAATGTCTGGTTCACAACAGCAACAGTCGCAGCAACAGCAAACATTGCAACAGCAACCATTGCAACAGCAACCATTGCAACAGCAACCATTGCAACAGCAACCATTGCAACAGCAACCATTGCAACAGCAACCGTTGCAACAGCAACCATTGCAACAGCAAACATTGCAACAGCAACTATTGCAACAGCAACTATTGCAACAGCAACCATTGCAACAGCCACTGTTGCAACAGCAACCATTGCAACAGCAGCCAGGAAATGTTTTATGCCAGCTCGGCTCTCAGCCGCTGGCATCGCAGCTGCCTAGTCAGATGCCGGTGAGTTTTATAATTGAGTTATAATTTTGATAATGCTTCGAACGTACTTTTATGTATTTTATGATCTGCATCAAAAGTCAAGAGTCCATCAAGACTCCTTATCTAAAATTTAAGTGTTATTCACTACTTGAAAATGTTGCTTAATTCATTATTCATTCAAATTTGCAAGAAATTGCCGCAGCCGCCGCTGTATTGGCAGCGCGAAGCGCAGGCTAAGCTGCAATCGAACCTTTTTGCCAACCAGCACATGTCCTGTAATCTGGCTGGAGAGGAGACACAGGTACATCCACAGATGCATCCACTGATGCATACATCGGACTTCCTTCGAGCGGTACATCCACGGATGCCTACACTGATGCATCCACTGATGCATACACCGGGCATTCGAGCGATACGTCCACGGATGCAGGCACAGTTGCATCCACAGATGCAGCCAGAGATGCATCCACAGATGCAGCCAGAGATGCATCCACAGATGCAGTCAGAGATGCAGTCAGAGATGCCAGTTTCTTCGAGCATGTTCCAAATCCAGTCCGAGCCATCGTCAACTGGATTCTTTGGCATGAACCATTCATCGTTGTTCTCGTCATATCCCAACAGCTACTGTCAGCAGAGCGACCCAAACGATTTTTATGCCACCAATAACAATAGCAACAACTTGAACAGCACTTTCGGCGTCCGCAGCAACAACAACAGCAGCGCCAGCGGCAGCGGCAACAACAACAATAGCAGCCTCATGGGCAACACCAATTTTGTCACTTTAGAGTGCTACAACGAGTCGCCGCACTATCGTCGGACACACACCACAAGCATTGAGGACTTTGTGCCGATACAGGCATATCGTCCAAAGAACTCCAGACGGGTCTATTTTCCCAGTGATGTCCAAAAGGTGCGATTCATTTCATTCAGATTTAGATGTAAATGAATATAGTAATAATTTATCAGATATTAGTCAATTTTGTTAGTTTATTTTTTAATCGATCGATTTCTCAAAACTGAGAATTACGAACCACAAACATTCAAGTTAAATGAGCCTCCTGCTAGAGGTTGGTGTCAGCTGAGAATAGTTCCATACTCCAGTTAAGGAATGAGATGATGCAGTCACTCAAATCAGAGTCAACTCTGAATTGAAGAAGTTCGGTTGATTGTCAAGATATCAACAGGGAGCGATGTGATTTTCATATTTTATTCAGTGAACTGATAAGCGATCTTGGCTAATGTATCACCATTAATTAACTGCGATCTTATTTGGGGTTTTTTTCCAATGACTCTTTTATTTATTATTATTATCTTTACTGTTTTCTAGAACAATCCCAAACAGGACGTTTTTTTCAGCGACAACGCTGTTGTTGACGACACCGAACAGCCATGTTGCTCAACTACAGCGGCTCGGAGCGCTGGCGATGAGGCCAGCAGTGAGTTAATGAGAACTCTTAAAATAACGGTAATTTGCATTAGCTTCCATTACATATATTGTATAAGTAAATAACTTGTTTTCTACACCACAAATACATAGCCCAGCAGCACGAGTGTCAGCGCTGCCAAATCGGAGGGGATGCCTGAAAGAACCGTGAGTTGAAGATTTCAATTTCAATCGGAAGAATATAGTTTATTAATCAATATCACCTCTTTTCTCTCTCTCTCTCTCTTTCTCTTTCTCTCTCTTTATTTCTTTATGTCCCCCCACATTGGATTCGGAATACATCTTGGACTAAAGAACAATATGATGACAAAATAAACCAATCCACGTTGCTAAATATTTTCCTGAAGATGCATCTTATAGCATGTAATCTTAGACATTAGTATTATATGGAGCACTAACTGTATATTTATATATACTCTTACATATATATACTACTAGAGTGAATATATGCACACATTTTCGTTCTGTAGTCGGACCTGTGTAGCAAACCAAACTATGAAAGCAAAGTTAGTTTCGAGAAATGAAAACTGACTAATAAAAATGAAACGATACGGAAAGAAAGACAGACGGACAACAAACGTGATCTTTCTTAAAGAAAAACAAGACTTTTATTTATATATATTTCCTGTAATTTTCGTTTTCAATTTTGACCTGAGCCTTATTTACGGAAAACACGTGAACTTAATCAAGTCCATCCGTTGAAATCAAGATTTTAAATTGAAACTAACTATAATAAAAAATGGAAAAGTTCGCACCCAAAGAGATGGAATGATCTCAAGTATTCTGAAATTTTGTTGATCTATATGTATGTGTCAAAAGCGTAAAAGATCGTGGAGAGAAAGATGTGATCTTTCTTGTCGTAAATAATATAATCAAATACTTTTACTCGTAAGCAATTTCAAACTTCATTTAAATGTTCCTTTTTTTGGTTCTAATACATTTAACTATATATATACTATACTATATACTATATATATATGTATGTGTGAAGGGCAAAATTCTGTTTGAAGTCAAGAGACACAAAAGGAGGGGAATGAAATTGAAGTGATTGGTTCTTAAAGAAAAATAATATAGAGTTATATGTGTGTTTAAGTAACTTATGCGTGTCTATACAAGAATACAAATATATATATACATATATATATATATATGTATCTTAAGAAAATATAAAGGCAACAAAATAATGAATGAGAACTTTTCGTTCTAAGAATGCCAACTAAGTAAACATTAACTAAAGACATATATATGTATGCTGAGAGACGGAGAGAGAGAGAGAGAGAGGTACGGAGAAAATTAATCATTCCGACAGGAAAACATAATTATAAGAAAATTTCAATTTTTGAACAAGAAATCTTAATGTGAATTAATGTAGCGTTATATGTGTGCTTAAATAATTTATGCGTGTCTATAAATGAATATATATATATATATATATATATATATATACCAAATAATGAATAACAACATTGGCTTCAAACTAAATATATAAAAATGCATTAACTAAAGAGATGGAATGAGAAATAATCATTCCTGCAGGAGAACATATACAGCAGTATAATCGACATAATACGATTGTCAGATGTAAACTCCTCTACTCTAACAGAATACGAAATGAACTTTGACCCTTTTGAAAAAGAAAGGAAATTGAACAATTACGAAAAAGAGACAAAGAGGGAAAGAATTAATCATTAATCATTCCCACAGGAAAGCATAACTATTGCAGAATTGAAATCGGCCGTGAAGCCAAAGTAATATATTGATCGGGCGGCAAATCTTCTCTTACATGAGAATACGAAAAGAATATTGCCCGTTTTTTGTGTGTACGTTTTTTGTGTGGTTTTAGAGAATAAATGTTTTAACCAGCTTTTCAAGTGTTTTTAATGCAAACATTATGGATAAATGTCACGGCAGAGGTCAGCATTATTTCAGTTGGCTGCATCGCTATTAGTTCAAACCCAGAGCTAAGTGGGCGGACGCCGTGCATCTAAAGACGGATCATGATGAGATTCCAAATATATCGGAGAAAAAAATGGAAATATTGACCTCTTTTTGAAACGATTTAAAAACACGTGACCTGCAGCTGACTAAACTCCTGCTTAAATTAGCTGTGAAGCTTGTCCACTGTTGCATCAGATAGAGAGAGATAGCTATACCACTATATACATACGTATGTATATCCAGTGTTTGGTTCGAGTCTTGGCTAATTGCTTGTGTGTATTGACTGAAATTAGATTTATATTGAATATTTATTCGAATTTATTCGCATCGATTTACAGACAAGATGTGCATTTGAGAGATGTCTAAAAATCAAGCTGGCTTTACACAGATGCGACGATGGCGCAATATATCGATCTGGGAAAAAAAAAAAAAAAAAAAAAAAAAAAAAAAAAAAAAAAAAAAAAAAAAAAAAAAAAAAAAAAAAAAAAAAAAAAAAAAAAAAAAAAAAAAAAAAAAAAAAGTAATAACCATCTCCATCTGCAATCTCCCAATCTCCACACGCACACACAGGTTATAATGTGCTTTTTCGTTGCGCCTATTTTTGGCATTACAGAAAAACAACAGCAATGGAAATCACTGGTTACGATTCCAATTGAAATTAGTAATGTGCAATTAAAGGTTGCTACTCTTTACCCCAAAATGGTTTCGCCGATGCAGATACAGTTGTCTGTTTGCAAACTTTGATTGAATAGAGCAAGCGGGCCGGGTGACGAGTGGGGTTAGTTGGTTGTGGGCTCCAGCTGCTTAGTCGCGCCATTGAGCTTCGCCGACGCTGGAGCAGCCGACTCTACGCAAAACTAAATGGTGCGTAAGGATACCAAATTGGGATTGGGCAATGCTCTGAATGTCATTACTATAGTCGTTATAACCTCAGTTTGCAATCAATAATCTCCATCTGACAATAACATATACCTCCCAGCCAGCGTACTCTTACGTTTTTTTTAACACATCTTTAAACTCCTTTTGATCAACAGAGCTAAACAACAGCAAGGAGTCGGCAACAACGGGACCGGATAATCGATTGGCTTAAGTGATGGAAGCGACACACTCTGGCATGATCTGCTCGATTTTATGGGTCTCGATGTGGCCTACAGTATAAGGCGACTGCTGCCTGCCGATCTGAAAATATTGTGTACCCGTTGTCCTCGGCCGGAGCGCTTAGAGGCGCTGCCAACGAACCCCTTTGTCGCCGATTATCCGCTGAGTGCGAACAGCGAGAAGGGCGGACTGAATGTCTCTGAGCACGTCGTCTACGGCTGCCTGGCCGAGTTGCCCTGGACACTGGCCATGGAGGCAGCATTGCTTGAGCAAGCGTGGCACTGTGCCCAGTGTGACTTTCAGCTGTAGCAGTTCGACGTGCCCGATCAGCTGGAGCATCGCCTGCATTGTCCAGGACGACACAGCAAGGAAAAACGTCGACCGCCCGCGCCCGAACCGGAAAGCATGGAGAAAGCGAGCTGTTCACGTGATGGCGCCAACTATCACTGCAACAGCTGCGGCCGGCATCTGAAACTGTCACAGATCCAAAAAGCAAATAGCTTCGTCAGATCAATCAGTTTTAAAGTTGTTTTTTTTTTATTAACACAAAAATTTATCATTTACTAAAATGAATAGATTTGGGTTTTATAAACGCGCTCTGACAGGCTCACCACAGGATAACTAACTGCCACCCCACAAGGAGGCCATTCGGCGACGTTCTCGATCTGTTGCGGACAAATATCGTCGGCATTTGGATAAGGATAACTGCGTGATGGAATTCGCAAACAAATGCCACAGGGCATTCAATATTTGCATACCGATAATTGGGATGACAGCCATCTGCTGGAGTACAAGGAAAGCTTGGCGCGTATCTCATGTCTGGATCTGGATAGCATGGCTGCCAAATATCAAGTGTAGGAAAGTCATCACACTTCAGCTTAAGCGAAACAACCCATCATCAATTTTAGTGCTCGTACTTGAGCAGATGATATATATATATATATTTTTAACGCCGTGAGTGTTTTTTTTTTTGTGCGGTGTGCCTGGGCTAAAAATTATAATTGCGCGCTGTAGTAATTACACTTATAACAATAATAGCTCCCTCTCTTAGCGAACGGAAGAATTTTCAATTCGGTGCAAAAGTAGCAGCTGAAGAAGAAGCAGCAGTAGCAGCAGCAAACTTCGAAGATGCCTTCCAGCGAACCACTGCCGCCCAAGGAGGCTGCGCTCTTCCCTAAATTACTGGTAAGCCCACAAATACAGATATGTATATGTGTAATAACCATCTCCATCTGCAATCTCCTAATCGCCGGCTACATTTTCAACTACTACTGTCATGCATACACACGTACCCACATACAAGTACACTTACACACGCACACACAGGTTCGAAAGGGCGGGCTCTTTACGCTGATTGGTAATTGTTAGTTCGCTCGATCACACAATTAATCGACATTTGATAAATTTCCACAAAACACTGTCACTTGTTAATTTGAGAGCATTGCAAATACTAAAAGTCAAAGATGTCCATCAAATTGTTAAATATATATATATATATATATATATATATATATATATATATATATATATATATATAAATATATATATGTACATGCTGTTTTTTTTTTATTCTGTGTTTCATGTTTGAGACTCTGTCTCGCATGGAAGACCAATATCTACAATATTATCCACAAGAGTGCTGCTCTAAATTGCAAGCAAAAATACATCGGATTAACTTCACCATTCCATTCACATTCAAGAAGAAGAAGACCACAACTCCCGTCATTCAAATCAATCCAATCACCTTTAAAGAACACGCAACAAGCAGTTTATGATTTATAAATAAATATATAATAATTAATTGTCATTCCTCACAGAAATGCTACGAAATGAAGCAGTACAAAAACGGCCTCAAGCTGGCCAAGCAGTTACTCTCAAATCCCAAGTTCACGGAACACGGCGAGACGCTGGCCATGAAGGGCCTAACGCTGAACGGATTGGGTCGCCGCGACGAGGCCTACAAGTATGTGCGCCTGGGTCTACGTAACGATCTTCGCTCCCATGTCTGCTGGCATGTGTATGGCCTGCTGCAGCGCAGCGTCAAAAAGTATGATGAGGTGCTATCGCAATGCGTTGAAATGGGAGAAGGATAATCTGCAGATATTGAAGGATCTGTTGCTGCTGCAAATACAAATGCGCAACCTTGAGGGCTACAAGGAGACGCGCCATCATCTGTTCGCGCTGCGTCCCTCGCAGCACGCCTCGTGGATTGGTTTCGCCATGAGCTATCATCTCCTGGGCGACTACGAGGTGGCCAACAACATGCTCGAGACGTTTAGCCAGTCGCAGACGTCGATTGTAAGTAAATCGTAACACATTTAATATGACACTGGCTCTGCTCACCACTCGTCATTTTGATACAATTTTTTGAACAGGAGCCCCACGACTATCGCCATTCGGAGCTGTTGCTGTACCAGAACCAGATACTCATCGAATCGTCGCATCTGCACAAGGCTCTCGATCATCTGCTCAAGTACGAGCACTAAAATTTATGATGGGTTGTTTCGCTTAAGCTGAAGTGTGATGACTTTCCTACACTTGATATTTGGCAGCCATGCTATCCAGATCCAGACACGAGATACGCGCCAAGCTTTCCTTGTACTCCAGCAGATAGCTGTCATCCCAATTATCGGTATGCAAATATTGAATGCCCTGTGGCATTTATTTGCGAGTTCCATCACGCAGTTATCCTTATCCAAATGCCGACCATATTTGTCCGCAACAGATCGAGAGCGTCGCCGAATGGCCTCCTTATGGGGTGCCAGTTGAGTATTCTGTGGTGAGCCTGTTAGAGCGCGTTTGTAAAACCCAAATCTATTCATTTTAGTAATTGAGAAATTTTTGTGTTATAATTAATAAAAAAAAAAAACAACTTTAAAACTGATTGATCTGACGAAGCTATTTGCTTTTTGGATCTGTGACAGTTTCAGATGCCGGCCGCAGCTGTTGCAGTGATAGTTGGCGCCATCACGTGAACAGCTCGCTTTCTCCATGCTTTCCAGTTCAGGTGCGGTCGACGTTTTTCGTTGCTGTGTCGTCCTGGACAATGCAGGCGATGCTCCAGCTAATTGGGCACATCGAACTGCTGCAGCTGAAAGTCACACTGGGCACAGTGCCACGCTTGCTCAAGCAATGCTGCCGCCATGGCCAGTGTCCAGGGCAACTCGGCCAGGCAGCCGTAGACGACGTGCTCAGAGACATTCAGTCCGCCCTTCTCGCTGTTCGCACTCAGCGGATAATCGGCGGCAAAGGGGTTCGTTGGCAGCGCCTCTAAGCGCTCCGGCGGAGGGCAACGGGTATACAATATCTTCAGATCGGCAGGCAGCAGTCGCCTTATAACATAGGCCACATCGAGACCCATAAAATCGAGCAGATCATGCCAGAGTGTGTCGCTTCCATCACTTAAGCCAATCGATTGATCCGGTCCCGTTGTTGCCGACTCCTTGCTGTTGTTTAGCTCTGTTGATCAAAAGGAGTTTACAGATGTGTTAAAAAAGAGTACGCTGGCTTGGAGGTATATGTTATTGTCAGATAGAGATTATTGATTGCAAACTGAGATTATAACGATTATGGTAATGACATTCAGAGCATTGCCCAATCCCAATTTGGTATCCTTACGCACCATTTAGTTTTGCGTAGAGTCGGCTGCTCCAGCGTCGGCAAAGCTCAATGGCGCAACTAAGCAGCTGGAGCCCACTGCCTGGCTGTGGAAATTCGAGGCCCAGCCAGCCGTCACAGACGATGCGCGAGACGCCCAGATTGGTATCGATAGCATAGCCAAAGAGCAGCAGCGTCTGTGCTGCCGGCAACCGGATGCAGTTCATCAGGCACGGCTTGGCCGTCTCCAGTAGGGATCTGCAAGCAATAAAGGTGAATATAACACTGTAACAAGTGCAAGAATTAAGATTGTCCGGCCTTTCGTCAGCAGCAACCCGCGGAGCGTCGCCTTGTGATCCAGAAAACTAAACTCAACCAAATTGAGCGACTGTCCTGTGGTCTTGCGGCACTTATTGCTTACTTTGCTTGATCTGCTGCTCATTTTTAAGTAAACAAACTGAGCTGCCGACAGCCTATCGTTATCGAAATCCAAACAGCTGTGCCAGCGCTATTCAATTAAATTTATATTTGTGCACACTTGCTGCAACTGCAAAAATCAAATAGATATAGATAGATATATTTATAAGCTTATAATATAATATTTATATTAGTGGGACTCACGCCGCAGCCGGCGATTTGCACACTTTGGCAAACATAGCTCCCAAGTCTGGCCAAAGAATTTATATTACTATTTACTCCGGAATTGCTCCAAAACGGTCATAACTTGCTTCGATATCGATATTTTTCAGGCAATGTTTCGATATTCGAGCAGAGCATTATCGATATGCTATTTCTGCTTTGACAGCTGATGTCAGCTTGGGTGAGCACAAATAATGTGAGCTTTTCGTCGAGTCTGGAAATATACGAAGCAAAAGAACGTGTGTGATAGCGTTTATACATTAAATATTTAGACTGGCAGTCTCACATTAACTTATTAAATTTCGTTAAAGTAATAATTCAAACGTTTTACATAACAAATGCTTGCCCGCTGTTGCAGCTGCTTCTTTCCACTTGGACAGTGGCACACAGCTGTGATCCCATTGCCTGTGCGGACCGACACGAACAATTTATAAAATCAAATTGACCATTAAGTTAATTAAAAAGTAAGTATTGCATTGAATCTAGCAAATATGCGGTATCGTTGAGTCTAACTGACAAACTGAATTCTGTGCAAATGATATAAATCGAGTCGCCCCAATTGCCATTCAAATCGGTGCGCGAACACATGCTGCTTGAGAATATTGCGTTAATGTTGCTGTCTCACCGGCAAGACGAAATTTTGCTCGTGCTCGCGGTATATTTTACCCATAGAAAATATATATATATATATATTTTTAACGCCGTGTGTGTGTGTGTTTTTTTTTGTGCGGTGTGCCTGGGCTAAAAAATATAATTGCGCGCTGTAGTAATTACACTTATAACAATAATAGCTCCCTCTCTTAGCGAACGGAAGAATTTTCAATCCGGTGCAAAAGTAGCAGCTGAAGAAGAAGCAGCAGTAGCAGCAGCAAACTTCGAAGATGCCTTCCAGCGAACCACTGCCGCCCAAGGAGGCTGCGCTCTTCCCTAAATTACTGGTAAGCCCACAAATACAGATATGTATATGTGTAATAACCATCTCCATCTGCAATCTCCCAATCTCCACACGCACACACAGGTTATAATGTGCTTTTTCGTTGCGCCTATTTTTGGCATTACAGAAAAACAACAGCAATGGAAATCACTGGTTACGATTCCAATTGAAATTAGTAATGTGCAATTAAAGGTTGCTACTCTTTACCCCAAAATGGTTTCGCCGATGCAGATACAGTTGTCTGTTTGCAAACTTTGATTGAATAGAGCAAGCGGGCCGGGTGACGAGTGGGGTTAGTTGGTTGTGGGCTCCAGCTGCTTAGTCGCGCCATTGAGCTTCGCCGACGCTGGAGCAGCCGACTCTACGCAAAACTAAATGGTGCGTAAGGATACCAAATTGGGATTGGGCAATGCTCTGAATGTCATTACTATAGTCGTTATAACCTCAGTTTGCAATCAATAATCTCCATCTGACAATAACATATACCTCCCAGCCAGCGTACTCTTACGTTTTTTTTAACACATCTTTAAACTCCTTTTGATCAACAGAGCTAAACAACAGCAAGGAGTCGGCAACAACGGGACCGGATAATCGATTGGCTTAAGTGATGGAAGCGACACACTCTGGCATGATCTGCTCGATTTTATGGGTCTCGATGTGGCCTACAGTATAAGGCGACTGCTGCCTGCCGATCTGAAAATATTGTGTACCCGTTGTCCTCGGCCGGAGCGCTTAGAGGCGCTGCCAACGAACCCCTTTGTCGCCGATTATCCGCTGAGTGCGAACAGCGAGAAGGGCGGACTGAATGTCTCTGAGCACGTCGTCTACGGCTGCCTGGCCGAGTTGCCCTGGACACTGGCCATGGAGGCAGGCAGCATTGCTTGAGCAAGCGTGGCACTGTGCCCAGTGTGACTTTCAGCTGTAGCAGTTCGACGTGCCCGATCAGCTGGAGCATCGCCTGCATTGTCCAGGACGACACAGCAAGGAAAAACGTCGACCGCCCGCGCCCGAACCGGAAAGCATGGAGAAAGCGAGCTGTTCACGTGATGGCGCCAACTATCACTGCAACAGCTGCGGCCGGCATCTGAAACTGTCACAGATCCAAAAAGCAAATAGCTTCGTCAGATCAATCAGTTTTAAAGTTGTTTTTTTTTTATTAACACCAAAAATTTATCATTTACTAAAATGAATAGATTTGGGTTTTATAAACGCGCTCTGACAGGCTCACCACAGGATAACTAACTGCCACCCCACAAGGAGGCCATTCGGCGACGTTCTCGATCTGTTGCGGACAAATATCGTCGGCATTTGGATAAGGATAACTGCGTGATGGAATTCGCAAACAAATGCCACAGGGCATTCAATATTTGCATACCGATAATTGGGATGACAGCCATCTGCTGGAGTACAAGGAAAGCTTGGCGCGTATCTCATGTCTGGATCTGGATAGCATGGCTGCCAAATATCAAGTGTAGGAAAGTCATCACACTTCAGCTTAAGCGAAACAACCCATCATCAATTTTAGTGCTCGTACTTGAGCAGATGATATATATATATATATTTTTAACGCCGTGAGTGTTTTTTTTTTTGTGCGGTGTGCCTGGGCTAAAAATTATAATTGCGCGCTGTAGTAATTACACTTATAACAATAATAGCTCCCTCTCTTAGCGAACGGAAGAATTTTCAATTCGGTGCAAAAGTAGCAGCTGAAGAAGAAGCAGCAGTAGCAGCAGCAAACTTCGAAGATGCCTTCCAGCGAACCACTGCCGCCCAAGGAGGCTGCGCTCTTCCCTAAATTACTGGTAAGCCCACAAATACAGATATGTATATGTGTAATAACCATCTCCATCTGCAATCTCCTAATCGCCGGCTACATTTTCAACTACTACTGTCATGCATACACACGTACCCACATACAAGTACATTTACACACGCACACACAGGTTCGAAAGGGCGGGCTCTTTACGCTGATTGGTAATTGTTAGTTCGCTCGATCACACAATTAATCGACATTTGATAAATTTCCACAAAACACTGTCACTTGTTAATTTGAGAGCATTGCAAATACTAAAAGTCAAAGATGTCCATCAAATTGTTAAATATATATATATATATATATATATATATATATAATATATATATGTACATGCTGTTTTTTTTTTATTCTGTGTTTCATGTTTGAGACTCTGTCTCGCATGGAAGACCAATATCTACAATATTATCCACAAGAGTGCTGCTCTAAATTGCAAGCAAAAATACATCGGATTAACTTCACCATTCCATTCACATTCAAGAAGAAGAAGACCACAACTCCCGTCATTCAAATCAATCCAATCACCTTTAAAGAACACGCAACAAGCAGTTTATGATTTATAAATAAATATATAATAATTAATTGTCATTCCTCACAGAAATGCTACGAAATGAAGCAGTACAAAAACGGCCTCAAGCTGGCCAAGCAGTTACTCTCAAATCCCAAGTTCACGGAACACGGCGAGACGCTGGCCATGAAGGGCCTAACGCTGAACGGATTGGGTCGCCGCGACGAGGCCTACAAGTATGTGCGCCTGGGTCTACGTAACGATCTTCGCTCCCATGTCTGCTGGCATGTGTATGGCCTGCTGCAGCGCAGCGTCAAAAAGTATGATGAGGTGCTATCGCAATGCGTTGAAATGGGAGAAGGATAATCTGCAGATATTGAAGGATCTGTTGCTGCTGCAAATACAAATGCGCAACCTTGAGGGCTACAAGGAGACGCGCCATCATCTGTTCGCGCTGCGTCCCTCGCAGCACGCCTCGTGGATTGGTTTCGCCATGAGCTATCATCTCCTGGGCGACTACGAGGTGGCCAACAACATGCTCGAGACGTTTAGCCAGTCGCAGACGTCGATTGTAAGTAAATCGTAACACATTTAATATGACACTGGCTCTGCTCACCACTCGTCATTTTGATACAATTTTTTGAACAGGAGCCCCACGACTATCGCCATTCGGAGCTGTTGCTGTACCAGAACCAGATACTCATCGAATCGTCGCATCTGCACAAGGCTCTCGATCATCTGCTCAAGTACGAGCACTAAAATTTATGATGGGTTGTTTCGCTTAAGCTGAAGTGTGATGACTTTCCTACACTTGATATTTGGCAGCCATGCTATCCAGATCCAGACACGAGATACGCGCCAAGCTTTCCTTGTACTCCAGCAGATAGCTGTCATCCCAATTATCGGTATGCAAATATTGAATGCCCTGTGGCATTTATTTGCGAGTTCCATCACGCAGTTATCCTTATCCAAATGCCGACCATATTTGTCCGCAACAGATCGAGAGCGTCGCCGAATGGCCTCCTTATGGGGTGCCAGTTGAGTATCCTGTGGTGAGCCTGTTAGAGCGCGTTTGTAAAACCCAAATCTATTCATTTTAGTAATTGAGAAATTTTTGTGTTATAATTAATAAAAAAAAAAAACAACTTTAAAACTGATTGATCTGACGAAGCTATTTGCTTTTTGGATCTGTGACAGTTTCAGATGCCGGCCGCAGCTGTTGCAGTGATAGTTGGCGCCATCACGTGAACAGCTCGCTTTCTCCATGCTTTCCAGTTCAGGTGCGGTCGACGTTTTTCGTTGCTGTGTCGTCCTGGACAATGCAGGCGATGCTCCAGCTAATTGGGCACATCGAACTGCTGCAGCTGAAAGTCACACTGGGCACAGTGCCACGCTTGCTCAAGCAATGCTGCCGCCATGGCCAGTGTCCAGGGCAACTCGGCCAGGCAGCCGTAGACGACGTGCTCAGAGACATTCAGTCCGCCCTTCTCGCTGTTCGCACTCAGCGGATAATCGGCGGCAAAGGGGTTCGTTGGCAGCGCCTCTAAGCGCTCCGGCGGAGGGCAACGGGTATACAATATCTTCAGATCGGCAGGCAGCAGTCGCCTTATAACATAGGCCACATCGAGACCCATAAAATCGAGCAGATCATGCCAGAGTGTGTCGCTTCCATCACTTAAGCCAATCGATTGATCCGGTCCCGTTGTTGCCGACTCCTTGCTGTTGTTTAGCTCTGTTGATCAAAAGGAGTTTACAGATGTGTTAAAAAAGAGTACGCTGGCTTGGAGGTATATGTTATTGTCAGATAGAGATTATTGATTGCAAACTGAGATTATAACGATTATGGTAATGACATTCAGAGCATTGCCCAATCCCAATTTGGTATCCTTACGCACCATTTAGTTTTGCGTAGAGTCGGCTGCTCCAGCGTCGGCAAAGCTCAATGGCGCAACTAAGCAGCTGGAGCCCACTGCCTGGCTGTGGAAATTCGAGGCCCAGCCAGCCGTCACAGACGATGCGCGAGACGCCCAGATTGGTATCGATAGCATAGCCAAAGAGCAGCAGCGTCTGTGCTGCCGGCAACCGGATGCAGTTCATCAGGCACGGCTTGGCCGTCTCCAGTAGGGATCTGCAAGCAATAAAGGTGAATATAACACTGTAACAAGTGCAAGAATTAAGATTGTCCGGCCTTTCGTCAGCAGCAACCCGCGGAGCGTCGCCTTGTGATCCAGAAAACTAAACTCAACCAAATTGAGCGACTGTCCTGTGGTCTTGCGGCACTTATTGCTTACTTTGCTTGATCTGCTGCTCATTTTTAAGTCAACAAACTGAGCTGCCGACAGCCTATCGTTATCGAAATCCAAACAGCTGTGCCAGCGCTATTCAATTAAATTTATATTTGTGCACACTTGCTGCAACTGCAAAAATCAAATAGATATAGATAGATATATTTATAAGCTTATAATATAATATTTATATTAGTGGCACTCACGCCGCAGCCGGCGATTTGCACACTTTGGCAAACATAGCTCCCAAGTCTGGCCAAAGAATTCATATTACTATTTACTCCGGAATTGCTCCAAAACGGTCATAACTTGCTTCGATATCGATATTTTTCAGGCAATGTTTCGATATTCGAGCAGAGCATTATCGATATGCTATTTCTGCTTTGACAGCTGATGTCAGCTTGGGTGAGCACATATAATGTGAGCTTTTCGTCGAGTCTGGAAATATACGAAGCAAAAGAACGTGTGTGATAGCGTTTATACATTAAATATTTAGACTGGCAGTTAACTTATTAAATTTCGTTAAAGTAATAATTCAAACGTTTTACATAACAAATGCTTGCCCGCTGTTGCAGCTGCTTCTTTCCACTTGGACAGTGGCACACAGCTGTGATCCCATTGCCTGTGCGGACCGACACGAACAATTTATAAAATCAAATTGACCATTAAGTTAATTAAAAAGTAAGTATTGCATTGAATCTAGCAAATATGCGGTATCGTTGAGTCTAACTGACAAACTGAATTCTGTGCAAATGATATAAATCGAGTCGCCCCAATTGCCATTCAAATCGGTGCGCGAACACATGCTGCTTGAGAATATTGCGTTAATGTTGCTGTCTCACCGGCAAGACGAAATTTTGCTCGTGCTCGCGGTATATTTTACCCATAGAAAATATATATATATATATATTTTTAACGCCGTGTGTGTGTGTGTTTTTTTTTGTGCGGTGTGCCTGGGCTAAAAAATATAATTGCGCGCTGTAGTAATTACACTTATAACAATAATAGCTCCCTCTCTTAGCGAACGGAAGAATTTTCAATCCGGTGCAAAAGTAGCAGCTGAAGAAGAAGCAGCAGTAGCAGCAGCAAACTTCGAAGATGCCTTCCAGCGAACCACTGCCGCCCAAGGAGGCTGCGCTCTTCCCTAAATTACTGGTAAGCCCACAAATACAGATATGTATATGTGTAATAACCATCTCCATCTGCAATCTCCCAATCTCCACACGCACACACAGGTTATAATGTGCTTTTTCGTTGCGCCTATTTTTGGCATTACAGAAAAACAACAGCAATGGAAATCACAGGTTACGATTCCAATTGAAATTAGTAATGTGCAATTAAAGGTTGCTACTCTTTACCCCAAAATGGTTTCGCCGATGCAGATACAGTTGTCTGTTTGCAAACTTTGATTGAATAGAGCAAGCGGGCCGGGTGACGAGTGGGGTTAGTTGGTTGTAGGCTCCAGCTGCTTAGTCGCGCCATTGAGCTTCGCCGACGCTGGAGCAGCCGACTCTACGCAAAACTAAATGGTGCGTAAGGATACCAAATTGGGATTGGGCAATGCTCTGAATGTCATTACTATAGTCGTTATAACCTCAGTTTGCAATCAATAATCTCCATCTGACAATAACATATACCTCCCAGCCAGCGTACTCTTACGTTTTTTTTAACACATCTTTAAACTCCTTTTGATCAACAGAGCTAAACAACAGCAAGGAGTCGGCAACAACGGGACCGGATAATCGATTGGCTTAAGTGATGGAAGCGACACACTCTGGCATGATCTGCTCGATTTTATGGGTCTCGATGTGGCCTATAGTATAAGGCGACTGCTGCCTGCCGATCTGAAAATATTGTGTACCCGTTGTCCTCGGCCGGAGCGCTTAGAGGCGCTGCCAACGAACCCCTTTGTCGCCGATTATCCGCTGAGTGCGAACAGCGAGAAGGGCGGACTGAATGTCTCTGAGCACGTCGTCTACGGCTGCCTGGCCGAGTTGCCCTGGACACTGGCAATGGAGGCAGCATTGCTTGAGCAAGCGTGGCACTGTGCCCAGTGTGACTTTCAGCTGTAGCAGTTCGACGTGCCCGATCAGCTGGAGCATCGCCTGCATTGTCCAGGACGACACAGCAAGGAAAAACGTCGACCGCCCGCGCCCGAACCGGAAAGCATGGAGAAAGCGAGCTGTTCACGTGATGGCGCCAACTATCACTGCAACAGCTGCGGCCGGCATCTGAAACTGTCACAGATCCAAAAAGCAAATAGCTTCGTCAGATCAATCAGTTTTAAAGTTGTTTTTTTTTTATTAACACAAAAATTTATCATTTACTAAAATGAATAGATTTGGGTTTTATAAACGCGCTCTGACAGGCTCACCACAGGATAACTAACTGCCACCCCACAAGGAGGCCATTCGGCGACGTTCTCGATCTGTTGCGGACAAATATCGTCGGCATTTGGATAAGGATAACTGCGTGATGGAATTCGCAAACAAATGCCACAGGGCATTCAATATTTGCATACCGATAATTGGGATGACAGCCATCTGCTGGAGTACAAGGAAAGCTTGGCGCGTATCTCATGTCTGGATCTGGATAGCATGGCTGCCAAATATCAAGTGTAGGAAAGTCATCACACTTCAGCTTAAGCGAAACAACCCATCATCAATTTTAGTGCTCGTACTTGAGCAGATGATATATATATATATATTTTTAACGCCGTGAGTGTTTTTTTTTTTGTGCGGTGTGCCTGGGCTAAAAATTATAATTGCGCGCTGTAGTAATTACACTTATAACAATAATAGCTCCCTCTCTTAGCGAACGGAAGAATTTTCAATTCGGTGCAAAAGTAGCAGCTGAAGAAGAAGCAGCAGTAGCAGCAGCAATCTTCGAAGATGCCTTCCAGCGAACCACTGCCGCCCAAGGAGGCTGCGCTCTTCCCTAAATTACTGGTAAGCCCACAAATACAGATATGTATATGTGTAATAACCATCTCCATCTGCAATCTCCTAATCGCCGGCTACATTTTCAACTACTACTGTCATGCATACACACGTACCCACATACAAGTACACTTACACACGCACACACAGGTTCGAAAGGGCGGGCTCTTTACGCTGATTGGTAATTGTTAGTTCGCTCGATCACACAATTAATCGACATTTGATAAATTTCCACAAAACACTGTCACTTGTTAATTTGAGAGCATTGCAAATACTAAAAGTCAAAGATGTCCATCAAATTGTTAAATATATATATATATATATATATATATATATAAATATATATATGTACATGCTGTTTTTTTTTTATTCTGTGTTTCATGTTTGAGACTCTGTCTCGCATGGAAGACCAATATCTACAATATTATCCACAAGAGTGCTGCTCTAAATTGCAAGCAAAAATACATCGGATTAACTTCACCATTCCATTCACATTCAAGAAGAAGAAGACCACAACTCCCGTCATTCAAATCAATCCAATCACCTTTAAAGAACACGCAACAAGCAGTTTATGATTTATAAATAAATATATAATAATTAATTGTCATTCCTCACAGAAATGCTACGAAATGAAGCAGTACAAAAACGGCCTCAAGCTGGCCAAGCAGTTACTCTCAAATCCCAAGTTCACGGAACACGGCGAGACGCTGGCCATGAAGGGCCTAACGCTGAACGGATTGGGTCGCCGCGACGAGGCCTACAAGTATGTGCGCCTGGGTCTACGTAACGATCTTCGCTCCCATGTCTGCTGGCATGTGTATGGCCTGCTGCAGCGCAGCGTCAAAAAGTATGATGAGGTGCTATCGCAATGCGTTGAAATGGGAGAAGGATAATCTGCAGATATTGAAGGATCTGTCGCTGCTGCAAATACAAATGCGCAACCTTGAGGGCTACAAGGAGACGCGCCATCATCTGTTCGCGCTGCGTCCCTCGCAGCACGCCTCGTGGATTGGTTTCGCCATGAGCTATCATCTCCTGGGCGACTACGAGGTGGCCAACAACATGCTCGAGACGTTTAGCCAGTCGCAGACGTCGATTGTAAGTAAATCGTAACACATTTAATATGACACTGGCTCTGCTCACCACTCGTCATTTTGATACAATTTTTTGAACAGGAGCCCCACGACTATCGCCATTCGGAGCTGTTGCTGTACCAGAACCAGATACTCATCGAATCGTCGCATCTGCACAAGGCTCTCGATCATCTGCTCAAGTACGAGCACTAAAATTTATGATGGGTTGTTTCGCTTAAGCTGAAGTGTGATGACTTTCCTACACTTGATATTTGGCAGCCATGCTATCCAGATCCAGACACGAGATACGCGCCAAGCTTTCCTTGTACTCCAGCAGATAGCTGTCATCCCAATTATCGGTATGCAAATATTGAATGCCCTGTGGCATTTATTTGCGAATTCCATCACGCAGTTATCCTTATCCAAATGCCGACCATATTTGTCCGCAACAGATCGGGAGCGTCGCCGAATGGCCTCCTTATGGGGTGCCAGTTGAGTATCCTGTGGTGAGCCTGTTAGAGCGCGTTTGTAAAACCCAAATCTATTCATTTTAGTAATTGAGAAATTTTTGTGTTATAATTAATAAAAAAAAAAAACAACTTTAAAACTGATTGATCTGACGAAGCTATTTGCTTTTTGGATCTGTGACAGTTTCAGATGCCGGCCGCAGCTGTTGCAGTGATAGTTGGCGCCATCACGTGAACAGCTCGCTTTCTCCATGCTTTCCAGTTCAGGTGCGGTCGACGTTTTTCGTTGCTGTGTCGTCCTGGACAATGCAGGCGATGCTCCAGCTAATTGGGCACATCGAACTGCTGCAGCTGAAAGTCACACTGGGCACAGTGCCACGCTTGCTCAAGCAATGCTGCCGCCATGGCCAGTGTCCAGGGCAACGGCCAGGCAGCCGTAGACGACGTGCTCAGAGACATTCAGTCCGCCCTTCTCGCTGTTCGCACTCAGCGGATAATCGGCGGCAAAGGGGTTCGTTGGCAGCGCCTCTAAGCGCTCCGGCGGAGGGCAACGGGTATACAATATCTTCAGATCGGCAGGCAGCAGTCGCCTTATAACATAGGCCACATCGAGACCCATAAAATCGAGCAGATCATGCCAGAGTGTGTCGCTTCCATCACTTAAGCCAATCGATTGATCCGGTCCCGTTGTTGCCGACTCCTTGCTGTTGTTTAGCTCTGTTGATCAAAAGGAGTTTACAGATGTGTTAAAAAAGAGTACGCTGGCTGGGAGGTATATGTTATTGTCAGATAGAGATTATTGATTGCAAACTGAGATTATAACGATTATGGTAATGACATTCAGAGCATTGCCCAATCCCAATTTGGTATCCTTACGCACCATTTAGTTTTGCGTAGAGTCGGCTGCTCCAGCGTCGGCAAAGCTCAATGGCGCAACTAAGCAGCTGGAGCCCACTGCCTGGCTGTGGAAATTCGAGGCCCAGCCAGCCGTCACAGACGATGCGCGAGACGCCCAGATTGGTATCGATAGCATAGCCAAAGAGCAGCAGCGTCTGTGCTGCCGGCAACCGGATGCAGTTCATCAGGCACGGCTTGGCCGTCTCCAGTAGGGATCTGCAAGCAATAAAGGTGAATATAACACTGTAACAAGTGCAAGAATTAAGATTGTCCAACATCAGACCATATCGGCTCAGCTGATGGCGGCCTTTCGTCAGCAGCAACCCGCGGAGCGTCGCCTTGTGATCCAGAAAACTAAACTCAACCAAATTGAGCGACTGTCCTGTGGTCTTGCGGCACTTATTGCTTACTTTGCTTGATCTGCTGCTCATTTTTAAGTAAACAAACTGAGCTGCCGACAGCCTATCGTTATCGAAATCCAAACAGCTGTGCCAGCGCTATTCAATTAAATTTATATTTGTGCACACTTGCTGCAACTGCAAAAATCAAATAGATATAGATAGATATATTTATAAGCTTATAATATAATATTTATATTAGTGGCACTCACGCCGCAGCCGGCGATTTGCACACTTTGGCAAACATAGCTCCCAAGTCTGGCCAAAGAATTCATATTACTATTTACTCCGGAATTGCTCCAAAACGGTCATAACTTGCTTCGATATCGATATTTTTCAGGCAATGTTTCGATATTCGAGCAGAGCATTATCGATATGCTATTTCTGCTTTGACAGCTGATGTCAGCTTGGGTGAGCACATATAATGTGAGCTTTTCGTCGAGTCTGGAAATATACGAAGCAAAAGAACGTGTGTGATAGCGTTTATACATTAAATATTTAGACTGGCAGTCTCACATTAACTTATTAAATTTCGTTAAAGTAATAATTCAAACGTTTTACATAACAAATGCTTGCCCGCTGTTGCAGCTGCTTCTTTCCACTTGGACAGTGGCACACAGCTGTGATCCCATTGCCTGTGCGGACCGACACGAACAATTTATAAAATCAAATTGACCATTAAGTTAATTAAAAAGTAAGTATTGCATTGAATCTAGCAAATATGCGGTATCGTTGAGTCTAACTGACAAACTGAATTCTGTGCAAATGATATAAATCGAGTCGCCCCAATTGCCATTCAAATCGGTGCGCGAACACATGCTGCTTGAGAATATTGCGTTAATGTTGCTGTCTCACCGGCAAGACGAAATTTTGCTCGTGCTCGCGGTATATTTTACCCATAGAAAATATATATATATATATATTTTTAACGCCGTGTGTGTGTGTGTTTTTTTTTGTGCGGTGTGCCTGGGCTAAAAAATATAATTGCGCGCTGTAGTAATTACACTTATAACAATAATAGCTCCCTCTCTTAGCGAACGGAAGAATTTTCAATCCGGTGCAAAAGTAGCAGCTGAAGAAGAAGCAGCAGTAGCAGCAGCAAACTTCGAAGATGCCTTCCAGCGAACCACTGCCGCCCAAGGAGGCTGCGCTCTTCCCTAAATTACTGGTAAGCCCACAAATACAGATATGTATATGTGTAATAACCATCTCCATCTGCAATCTCCCAATCTCCACACGCACACACAGGTTATAATGTGCTTTTTCGTTGCGCCTATTTTTGGCATTACAGAAAAACAACAGCAATGGAAATCACTGGTTACGATTCCAATTGAAATTAGTAATGTGCAATTAAAGGTTGCTACTCTTTACCCCAAAATGGTTTCGCCGATGCAGATACAGTTGTCTGTTTGCAAACTTTGATTGAATAGAGCAAGCGGGCCGGGTGACGAGTGGGGTTAGTTGGTTGTGGGCTCCAGCTGCTTAGTCGCGCCATTGAGCTTCGCCGACGCTGGAGCAGTAAGGATACCAAATTGGGATTGGGCAATGCTCTGAATGTCATTACTATAGTCGTTATAACCTCAGTTTGCAATCAATAATCTCCATCTGACAATAACATATACCTCCCAGCCAGCGTACTCTTACGTTTTTTTTAACACATCTTTAAACTCCTTTTGATCAACAGAGCTAAACAACAGCAAGGAGTCGGCAACAACGGGACCGGATAATCGATTGGCTTAAGTGATGGAAGCGACACACTCTGGCATGATCTGCTCGATTTTATGGGTCTCGATGTGGCCTATAGTATAAGGCGACTGCTGCCTGCCGATCTGAAAATATTGTGTACCCGTTGTCCTCGGCCGGAGCGCTTAGAGGCGCTGCCAACGAACCCCTTTGTCGCCGATTATCCGCTGAGTGCGAACAGCGAGAAGGGCGGACTGAATGTCTCTGAGCACGTCGTCTACGGCTGCCTGGCCGAGTTGCCCTGGACACTGGCCATGGAGGCAGCATTGCTTGAGCAAGCGTGGCACTGTGCCCAGTGTGACTTTCAGCTGTAGCAGTTCGACGTGCCCGATCAGCTGGAGCATCGCCTGCATTGTCCAGGACGACACAGCAAGGAAAAACGTCGACCGCCCGCGCCCGAACCGGAAAGCATGGAGAAAGCGAGCTGTTCACGTGATGGCGCCAACTATCACTGCAACAGCTGCGGCCGGCATCTGAAACTGTCACAGATCCAAAAAGCAAATAGCTTCGTCAGATCAATCAGTTTTAAAGTTGTTTTTTTTTTATTAACACAAAAATTTATCATTTACTAAAATGAATAGATTTGGGTTTTATAAACGCGCTCTGACAGGCTCACCACAGGATAACTAACTGCCACCCCACAAGGAGGCCATTCGGCGACGTTCTCGATCTGTTGCGGACAAATATCGTCGGCATTTGGATAAGGATAACTGCGTGATGGAATTCGCAAACAAATGCCACAGGGCATTCAATATTTGCATACCGATAATTGGGATGACAGCCATCTGCTGGAGTACAAGGAAAGCTTGGCGCGTATCTCATGTCTGGATCTGGATAGCATGGCTGCCAAATATCAAGTGTAGGAAAGTCATCACACTTCAGCTTAAGCGAAACAACCCATCATCAATTTTAGTGCTCGTACTTGAGCAGATGATATATATATATATATTTTTAACGCCGTGAGTGTTTTTTTTTTTGTGCGGTGTGCCTGGGCTAAAAATTATAATTGCGCGCTGTAGTAATTACACTTATAACAATAATAGCTCCCTCTCTTAGCGAACGGAAGAATTTTCAATTCGGTGCAAAAGTAGCAGCTGAAGAAGAAGCAGCAGTAGCAGCAGCAATCTTCGAAGATGCCTTCCAGCGAACCACTGCCGCCCAAGGAGGCTGCGCTCTTCCCTAAATTACTGGTAAGCCCACAAATACAGATATGTATATGTGTAATAACCATCTCCATCTGCAATCTCCTAATCGCCGGCTACATTTTCAACTACTACTGTCATGCATACACACGTACCCACATACAAGTACACTTACACACGCACACACAGGTTCGAAAGGGCGGGCTCTTTACGCTGATTGGTAATTGTTAGTTCGCTCGATCACACAATTAATCGACATTTGATAAATTTCCACAAAACACTGTCACTTGTTAATTTGAGAGCATTGCAAATACTAAAAGTCAAAGATGTCCATCAAATTGTTAAATATATATATATATATATATATATATATATATATATAAATATATATATGTACATGCTGTTTTTTTTTTATTCTGTGTTTCATGTTTGAGACTCTGTCTCGCATGGAAGACCAATATCTACAATATTATCCACAAGAGTGCTGCTCTAAATTGCAAGCAAAAATACATCGGATTAACTTCACCATTCCATTCACATTCAAGAAGAAGAAGACCACAACTCCCGTCATTCAAATCAATCCAATCACCTTTAAAGAACACGCAACAAGCAGTTTATGATTTATAAATAAATATATAATAATTAATTGTCATTCCTCACAGAAATGCTACGAAATGAAGCAGTACAAAAACGGCCTCAAGCTGGCCAAGCAAGTTCAATCCCAAGTTCACGGAACACGGCGAGACGCTGGCCATGAAGGGCCTAACGCTGAACGGATTGGGTCGCCGCGACGAGGCCTACAAGTATGTGCGCCTGGGTCTACGTAACGATCTTCGCTCCCATGTCTGCTGGCATGTGTATGGCCTGCTGCAGCGTAGCGTCAAAAAGTATGATGAGGTGCTATCGCAATGCGTTGAAATGGGAGAAGGATAATCTGCAGATATTGGGATCTGTCGCTGCTGCAAATACAAATGCGCGACCTTGAGGGCTACAAGGAGACGCGCCATCATCTGTCCGCGCTGCGTCCCTCGCAGCACGCCTCGTGGATTGGTTTCGCCATGTGCTATCATCTCCTGGGCGACTACGAGGTGGCCAACAACATGCTCGAGACGTTTAGCCAGTCGCAGACGTCGATTGTAAGTAAATCGTAACACATTTAATATGACACTGGCTCTGCTCACCACTCGTCATTTTGATACAATTTTTTGAACAGGAGCCCCACGACTATCGCCATTCGGAGCTGTTGCTGTACCAGAACCAGATACTCATCGAATCGTCGCATCTGCACAAGGCTCTCGATCATCTGCTCAAGTACGAGCACTAAAATTTATGATGGGTTGTTTCGCTTAAGCTGAAGTGTGATGACTTTCCTACAGTTGATATTTGGCAGCCATGCTATCCAGATCCAGACATGAGATACGCGCCAAGCTTTCCTTGTACTCCAGCAGATAGCTGTCATCCCAATCATCGGTATGCAAATATTGAATGCCCTGTGGCATTTATTTGCGAATTCCATCACGCAGTTATCCTTATCCAAATGCCGACGATATTTGTCCGCAACAGATCGAGAGCGTCGCCGAATGGCCTCCTTATGGGGTGCCAGTTGAGTATCCTGTGGTGAGCCTGTTAGAGCGCGTTTGTAAAACCCAAATCTATTAATTTTAGTAATTGAGAAATTTTTGTGTTATAATTAATAAAAAAAAAAACAACTTTAAAACTGATTGATCTGACGAAGCTATTTGCTTTTTGGATCTGTGACAGTTTCAGATGCCGGCCGCAGATGTTGCAGTGATAGTTGGCGCCATCACGTGAACAGCTCGCTTTCTCCATGCTTTCCAGTTCAGGTGCGGGCGGTCGACGTTTTTCGTTGCTGTGTCGTCCTGGACAATGCAGGCGATGCTCCAGCTAATTGGGCACATCGAACTGCTGCAGCTGAAAGTCACACTGGGCACAGTGCCACGCTTGCTCAAGCAATGCTGCCGCCATGGCCAGTGTCCAGGGCATCTCGGCCAGGCAGCCGTAGACGACGTGCTCAGAGACATTCAGTCCGCCCTTCTCGCTGTTCGCACTCAGCGGATAATCGGCGGCAAAGGGGTTCGTTGGCAGCGCCTCTAAGCGCTCCGGCGGAGGGCAACGGGTATACAATATCTTCAGATCGGCAGGCAGCAGTCGCCTTATACTATAGGCCACATCGAGACCCATAAAATCGAGCAGATCATGCCAGAGTGTGTCGCTTCCATCACTTAAGCCAATCGATTGATCCGGTCCCGTTGTTGCCGACTCCTTGCTGTTGTTTAGCTCTGTTGATCAAAAGGAGTTTACAGATGTGTTAAAAAAGAGTACGCTGGCTGGGAGGTATATGTTATTGTCAGATAGAGATTGTTGATTGCAAACTGAGATTATAACGATTATGGTAATGACATTCAGAGCATTGCCCAATCCCAATTTGGTATCCTTACGCACCATTTAGTTTTGCGTAGAGTCGGCTGCTCCAGCGTCGGCAAAGCTCAATGGCGCAACTAAGCAGCTGGAGCCCACTGCCTGGCTGTGGAAATTCGAGGCCCAGCCAGCCGTCACAGACGATGCGCGAGACGCCCAGATTGGTATCGATAGCATAGCCAAAGAGCAGCAGCGTCTGTGCTGCCGGCAACCGGATGCAGTTCATCAGGCACGGCTTGGCCGTCTCCAGTAGGGATTTGCAAGCAATAAAGGTGAATATAACACTGCAACAAGTGCAAGAACTAAGATTGTCCAACATCAGACCATATCGGCTCAGCTGATGGCGGCCTTTCGTCAGCAGCAACCCGCGGAGCGTCGCATTGTGATCCAGAAAACTAAACTCAACCAAATTGAGCGACTGTCCTGTGGTCTTGCGGCACTTATTGCTTACTTTGCTTGATCTGCTGCTCATTTTTAAGTAAACAAACTGAGCTGCCGACAGCCTATCGTTATCGAAATCCAAACAGCTGTGCCAGCGCTATTCAATTAAATTTATATTTGTGCACACTTTCTGCAACTGCAAAAATCAAATAGATATAGATAGATATATTTATAAGCTTATAATATAATATTTATATTAGTGGGACTCACGCCGCAGCCGGCGATTTGCACACTTTGGCAAACATAGCTCCCAAGTCTGGCCAAAGAATTCATATTACTATTTACTCCGGAATTGCTCCAAAACGGTCATAACTTGCTTCGATATCGATATTTTTCAGGCAATGTTTCGATATTCGAGCAGAGCATTATCGATATGCTATTTCTGCTTTGACAGCTGATGTCAGCTTGGGTGAGCACATATAATGTGAGCTTTTCGTCGAGTCTGGAAATTACGAAGCAAAAGAACGTGTGTGATAGCATTTATACATTAAATATTTAGACTGGCAGTCTCACATTAACTTATTAAATTTCGTTTAAGTAATAATTCAAACGTTTTACATAACAAATGCTTGCCCGCTGTTGCAGCTGCTTCTTTCCACTTGGACAGTGGCACACAGCTGTGATTGCCTGTGCGGACCGACACGAACAATTTATAAAATCAAATTGACCATTAAGTTAATTAAAAAGTAAGTATTGCATTGAATCTAGCAAATATGCGGTATCGTTGAGTCTAACTGACAAACTGAATTCTGTGCAAATGATATAAATCGAGTCGCCCCAATTGCCATTCAAATCGGTGCGCGAACACATGCTGCTTGAGAATATTGCGTTAATGTTGATGTCTCACCGGCAAGACGAAATTTTGCTCGTGCTCGCGGTATATTTTACCCATAGAAAATATATATATATATATATTTTTAACGCCGTGTGTGTGTGTGTTTTTTTTTGTGCGGTGTGCCTGGGCTAAAAAATATAATTGCGCGCTGTAGTAATTACACTTATAACAATAATAGCTCCCTCTCTTAGCGAACGGAAGAATTTTCAATCCGGTGCAAAAGTAGCAGCTGAAGAAGAAGCAGCAGTAGCAGCAGCAAACTTCGAAGATGCCTTCCAGCGAACCACTGCCGCCCAAGGAAGCTGCGCTCTTCCCTAAATTACTGGTAAGCCCACAAATACAGATATGTATATGTGTAATAACCATCTCCATCTGCAATCTCCCAATCTCCACACGCACACACAGGTTATAATGTGCTTTTTCGTTGCGCCTATTTTTGGCATTACAGAAAAACAACAGCAATGGAAATCACTGGTTACGATTCCAATTGAAATTAGTAATGTGCAATTAAAGGTTGCTACTCTTTACCCCAAAATGGTTTCGCAGATGCAGATACAATTGTCTGTTTGCAAACTTTGATTGAATAGAGCAAGCGGGCCGGGTGACGAGTGGGGTTAGTTGGTTGTGGGCTCCAGCTGCTTAGTCGCGCCATTGAGCTTCGCCGACGCTGGAGCAGCCGACTCTACGCAAAACTAAATGGTGCGTAAGGATACCAAATTGGGATTGGGCAATGCTCTGAATGTCATTACTATAGTCGTTATAACCTCAGTTTGCAATCAATAATCTCCATCTGACAATAACATATACCTCCCAGCCAGCGTACTCTTACGTTTTTTTTAACACATCTTTAAACTCCTTTTGATCAACAGAGCTAAACAACAGCAAGGAGTCGGCAACAACGGGACCGGATCAATCGATTGGCTTAAGTGATGGAAGCGACACACTCTGGCATGATCTGCTCGATTTTATGGGTCTCGATGTGGCCTATAGTATAAGGCGACTGCTGCCTGCCGATCTGAAGATATTGTGTACCCGTTGTCCTCGGCCGGAGCGCTTAGAGGCGCTGCCAACGAACCCCTTTGTCGCCGATTATCCGCTGAGTGCGAACAGCGAGAAGGGCGGACTGAATGTCTCTGAGCACGTCGTCTACGGCTGCCTGGCCGAGTTGCCCTGGACACTGGCCATGGAGGCAGCATTGCTTGAGCAAGCGTGGCACTGTGCCCAGTGTGACTTTCAGCTGTAGCAGTTCGACGTGCCCGATCAGCTGGAGCATCGCCTGCATTGTCCAGGACGACACAGCAAGGAAAAACGTCGACCGCCCGCGCCCGAACCGGAAAGCATGGAGAAAGCGAGCTGTTCACGTGATGGCGCCAACTATCACTGCAACAACTGCGGCCGGCATCTGAAACTGTCACAGATCCAAAAAGCAAATAGCTTCGTCAGATCAATCAGTTTTAAAGTTGTTTTTTTTTATTAACACAAAAATTTATCATTTACTAAAATGAATAGATTTGGGTTTTATAAACGCGCTCTGACAGGCTCACCACAGGATAACTAACTGCCACCCCACAAGGAGGCCATTCGGCGACGTTCTCGATCTGTTGCGGACAAATATCGTCGGCATTTGGATATGGATAACTGCGTGATGGAATTCGCAAACAAATGCCACAGGGCATTCAATATTTGCATACCGATAATTGGGATGACAGCCATCTGCTGGAGTACAAGGAAAGCTTGGCGCGTATCTCATGTCTGGATCTGGATAGCATGGCTGCCAAATATCAAGTGTAGGAAAGTCATCACACTTCAGCTTAAGCGAAACAACCAGTCATAAATTTTAGTGCTCGTACTTGAGCAGATGATATATATATATATATTTTTAACGCCGTGAGTGTTTTTTTTTTTGTGCGGTGTGCCTGGGCTAAAAATTATAATTGCGCGCTGTAGTAATTACACTTATAACAATAATGGCTCCCTCTCTTAGCGAACGGAAGAATTTTCAATCCGGTGCAAAAGTAGCAGCTGAAGAAGAAGCAGCAGTAGCAGCAGCAAACTTCGAAGATGCCTTCCAGCGAACCACTGCCGCCCAAGGAGGCTGCGCTCTTCCCTAAATTACTGGTAAGCCCACAAATACAGATATGTATATGTGTAATAACCATCTCCATCTGCAATCTCCTAATCGCCGGCTACATTTTCAACTACTACTGTCATGCATACACACGTACCCACATACAAGTACACTTACACACGCACACACAGGTTAGAAAGGGCGGGCTCTTTACGCTGATTGGTAATTGTTAGTTCGCTCGATCACACAATTAATCGACATTTGATAAATTTCCACAAAACACTGTCACTTGTTAATTTGAGAGCATTGCAAATACTAAAAGTCAAAGATGTCCATCAAATTGTTTTTTTTTATTCTGTGTTTCATGTTTGAGACTCTGTCTCGCATGGAAGACCAATATCTACAATATTATCCACAAGAGTGCTGCTCTAAATTGCAAGCAAAAATACATCGGATTAACTTCCCCATTCCATTCACTTTCAAGAAGAAGAAGACCACAACTCCCGTCATTCAAATCAATCCAATCACCTTTAAAGAACACGCAACAAGCAGTTTATGATTTATAAATAAATATATAATAATTAATTGTCATTCCTCACAGAAATGCTACGAAATGAAGCAGTACAAAAACGGCCTCAAGCTGGCCAAGCAAGTTCAATCCCAAGTTCACGGAACACGGCGAGACGCTGGCCATGAAGGGCCTAACGCTGAACGGATTGGGTCGCCGCGACGAGGCCTACAAGTATGTGCGCCTGGGTCTACGTAACGATCTTCGCTCCCATGTCTGCTGGCATGTGTATGGCCTGCTGCAGCGTAGCGTCAAAAAGTATGATGAGGTGCTATCGCAATGCGTTGAAATGGGAGAAGGATAATCTGCAGATATTGGGATCTGTCGCTGCTGCAAATACAAATGCGCGACCTTGAGGGCTACAAGGAGACGCGCCATCATCTGTCCGCGCTGCGTCCCTCGCAGCACGCCTCGTGGATTGGTTTCGCCATGAGCTATCATCTCCTGGGCGACTACGAGGTGGCCAACAACATGCTCGAGACGTTTAGCCAGTCGCAGACGTCGATTGTAAGTAAATCGTAACACATTTAATATGACACTGGCTCTGCTCACCACTCGTCATTTTGATACAATTTTTTGAACAGGAGCCCCACGACTATCGCCATTCGGAGCTGTTGCTGTACCAGAACCAGATACTCATCGAATCGTCGCATCTGCACAAGGCTCTCGATCATCTGCTCAAGTACGAGCACTAAAATTTATGATGGGTTGTTTCGCTTAAGCTGAAGTGTGATGACTTTCCTACAGTTGATATTTGGCAGCCATGCTATCCAGATCCAGACATGAGATACGCGCCAAGCTTTCCTTGTACTCCAGCAGATAGCTGTCATCCCAATCATCGGTATGCAAATATTGAATGCCCTGTGGCATTTATTTGCGAATTCCATCACGCCGTTATCCTTATCCAAATGCCGACGATATTTGTCCGCAACAGATCGAGAGCGTCGCCGAATGGCCTCCTTATGGGGTGCCAGTTGAGTATCCTGTGGTGAGCCTGTTAGAGCGCGTTTGTAAAACCCAAATCTATTCATTTTAGTAATTGAGAAATTTTTGTGTTATAATTAATAAAAAAAAAAAACAACTTTAAAACTGATTGATCTGACGAAGCTATTTGCTTTTTGGATCTGTGACAGTTTCAGATGCCGGCCGCAGCTGTTGCAGTGATAGTTGGCGCCATCACGTGAACAGCTCGCTTTCTCCATGCTTTCCAGTTCAGGTGCGGGCGGTCGACGTTTTTCGTTGCTGTGTCGTCCTGGACAATGCAGGCGATGCTCCAGCTAATTGGGCACATCGAACTGCTGCAGCTGAAAGTCACACTGGGCACAGTGCCACGCTTGCTCAAGCAATGCTGCCTCCATGGCCAGTGTCCAGGGCATCTCGGCCAGGCAGCCGTAGACGACGTGCTCAGAGACATTCAGTCCGCCCTTCTCGCTGTTCGCACTCAGCGGATAATCGGCGGCAAAGGGGTTCGTTGGCAGCGCCTCTAAGCGCTCCGGCGGAGGGCAACGGGTATACAATATCTTCAGATCGGCAGGCAGCAGTCGCCTTATACTATAGGCCACATCGAGACCCATAAAATCGAGCAGATCATGCCAGAGTGTGTCGCTTCCATCACTTAAGCCAATCGATTGATCCGGTCCCGTTGTTGCCGACTCCTTGCTGTTGTTTAGCTCTGTTGATCAAAAGGAGTTTACAGATGTGTTAAAAAAGAGTACGCTGGCTGGGAGGTATATGTTATTGTCAGATAGAGATTATTGATTGCAAACTGAGATTATAACGATTATGGTAATGACATTCAGAGCATTGCCCAATCCCAATTTGGTATCCTTACGCACCATTTAGTTTTGCGTAGAGTCGGCTGCTCCAGCGTCGGCAAAGCTCAATGGCGCAACTAAGCAGCTGGAGCCCACTGCCTGGCTGTGGAAATTCGAGGCCCAGCCAGCCGTCACAGACGATGCGCGAGACGCCCAGATTGGTATCGATAGCATAGCCAAAGAGCAGCAGCGTCTGTGCTGCCGGCAACCGGATGCAGTTCATCAGGCACGGCTTGGCCGTCTCCAGTAGGGATCTGCAAGCAATAAAGGTGAATATAACACTGCAACAAGTGCAAGAACTAAGATTGTCCAACATCAGACCATATCGGCTCAGCTGATGGCGGCCTTTCGTCAGCAGCAACCCGCGGAGCGTCGCCTTGTGATCCAGAAAACTAAACTCAACCAAATTGAGCGACTGTCCTGTGGTCTTGCGGCACTTGGTGCTTACTTTGCTTGATCTGCTGCTCATTTTTAAGTAAACAAACTGAGCTGCCGACAGCCTATCGTTATCGAAATCCAAACAGCTGTGCCAGCGCTATTCAATTAAATTTATATTTGTGCACACTTTCTGCAACTGCAAAAATCAAATAGATATAGATAGATATATTTATAAGCTTATAATATAATATTTATATTAGTGGGACTCACGCCGCAGCCGGCGATTTGCACACTTTGGCAAACATAGCTCCCAAGTCTGGCCAAAGAATTCATATTACTATTTACTCCGGAATTGCTCCAAAACGGTCATAACTTGCTTCGATATCGATATTTTTCAGGCAATGTTTCGATATTCGAGCAGAGCATTATCGATATGCTATTTCTGCTTTGACAGCTGATGTCAGCTTGGGTGAGCACATATAATGTGAGCTTTTCGTCGAGTCTGGAAATTACGAAGCAAAAGAACGTGTGTGATAGCATTTATACATTAAATATTTAGACTGGCAGTCTCACATTAACTTATTAAATTTCGTTTAAGTAATAATTCAAACGTTTTACATAACAAATGCTTGCCCGCTGTTGCAGCTGCTTTTTTCCACTTGGACAGTGGCACACAGCTGTGATTGCCTGTGCGGACCGACACGAACAATTTATAAAATCAAATTGACCATTAAGTTAATTAAAAAGTAAGTATTGCATTGAATCTAGCAAATATGCGGTATCGTTGAGTCTAACTGACAAACTGAATTCTGTGCAAATGATATAAATCGAGTCGCCCCAATTGCCATTCAAATCGGTGCGCGAACACATGCTGCTTGAGAATATTGCGTTAATGTTGCTGTCTCACCGGCAAGACGAAATTTTGCTCGTGCTCGCGGTATATTTTACCCATAGAAAATATATATATATATATATTTTTAACGCCGTGTGTGTGTGTGTTTTTTTTTGTGCGGTGTGCCTGGGCTAAAAAATATAATTGCGCGCTGTAGTAATTACACTTATAACAATAATAGCTCCCTCTCTTAGCGAACGGAAGAATTTTCAATCCGGTGCAAAAGTAGCAGCTGAAGAAGAAGCAGCAGTAGCAGCAGCAAACTTCGAAGATGCCTTCCAGCGAACCACTGCCGCCCAAGGAGGCTGCGCTCTTCCCTAAATTACTGGTAAGCCCACAAATACAGATATGTATATGTGTAATAACCATCTCCATCTGCAATCTCCCAATCTCCACACGCACACACAGGTTATAATGTGCTTTTTCGTTGCGCCTATTTTTGGCATTACAGAAAAACAACAGCAATGGAAATCACTGGTTACGATTCCAATTGAAATTAGTAATGTGCAATTAAAGGTTGCTACTCTTTACCCCAAAAAGGTTTCGCCGATGCAGATACAGTTGTCTGTTTGCAAACTTTGATTGAATAGAGCAAGCGGGCCGGGTGACGAGTGGGGTTAGTTGGTTGTGGGCTCCAGCTGCTTAGTCGCGCCATTGAGCTTCGCCGACGCTGGAGCAGCCGACTCTACGCAAAACTAAATGGTGCGTAAGGATACCAAATTGGGATTGGGCAATGCTCTGAATGTCATTACTATAGTCGTTATAACCTCAGTTTGCAATCAATAATCTCCATCTGACAATAACATATACCTCCCAGCCAGCGTACTCTTACGTTTTTTTTAACACATCTTTAAACTCCTTTTGATCAACAGAGCTAAACAACAGCAAGGAGTCGGCAACAACGGGACCGGATCAATCGATTGGCTTAAGTGATGGAAGCGACACACTCTGGCATGATCTGCTCGATTTTATGGGTCTCGATGTGGCCTATAGTATAAGGCGACTGCTGCCTGCCGATCTGAAGATATTGTGTACTCGGCCGGAGCGCTTAGAGGCGCTGCCAACGAACCCCTTTGTCGCCGATTATCCGCTGAGTGCGAACAGCGAGAAGGGCGGACTGAATGTCTCTGAGCACGTCGTCTACGGCTGCCTGGCCGAGTTGCCCTGGACACTGGCCATGGAGGCAGCATTGCTTGAGCAAGCGTGGCACTGTGCCCAGTGTGACTTTCAGCTGTAGCAGTTCGACGTGCCCGATCAGCTGGAGCATCGCCTGCATTGTCCAGGACGACACAGCAAGGAAAAACGTCGACCGCCCGCGCCCGAACCGGAAAGCATGGAGAAAGCGAGCTGTTCACGTGATGGCGCCAACTATCACTGCAACAACTGCGGCCGGCATCTGAAACTGTCACAGATCCAAAAAGCAAATAGCTTCGTCAGATCAATCAGTTTTAAAGTTGTTTTTTTTTTATTAACACAAAAATTTATCATTTACTAAAATGAATAGATTTGGGTTTTATAAACGCGCTCTGACAGGCTCACCACAGGATAACTAACTGCCACCCCACAAGGAGGCCATTCGGCGACGTTCTCGATCTGTTGCGGACAAATATCGTCGGCATTTGGATATGGATAACTGCGTGATGGAATTCGCAAACAAATGCCACACGGCATTCAATATTTGCATACCGATAATTGGGATGACAGCCATCTGCTGGAGTACAAGGAAAGCTTGGCGCGTATCTCATGTCTGGATCTGGATAGCATGGCTGCCAAATATCAAGTGTAGGAAAGTCATCACACTTCAGCTTAAGCGAAACAACCAGTCATAAATTTTAGTGCTCGTACTTGAGCAGATGATATATATATATATATATTTTTAACGCCGTGAGTGTTTTTTTTTTTGTGCGGTGTGCCTGGGCTAAAAATTATAATTGCGCGCTGTAGTAATTACACTTATAACAATAATAGCTCCCTCTCTTAGCGAACGGAAGAATTTTCAATCCGGTGCAAAAGTAGCAGCTGAAGAAGAAGCAGCAGTAGCAGCAGCAAACTTCGAAGATGCCTTCCAGCGAACCACTGCCGCCCAAGGAGGCTGCGCTCTTCCCTAAATTACTGGTAAGCCCACAAATACAGATATGTATATGTGTAATAACCATCTCCATCTGCAATCTCCTAATCGCCGGCTACATTTTCAACTACTACTGTCATGCATACACACGTACCCACATACAAGTACACTTACACACGCACACACAGGTTCGAAAGGGCGGGCTCTTTACGCTGATTGGTAATTGTTAGTTCGCTCGATCACACAATTAATCGACATTTGATAAATTTCCACAAAACACTGTCACTTGTTAATTTGAGAGCATTGCAAATACTAAAAGTCAAAGATGTCCATCAAATTGTTAAATATATATATATATATATATATATATATATATAAATATATATATGTACATGCTGTTTTTTTTTATTCTGTGTTTCATGTTTGAGACTCTGTCTCGCATGGAAGACCAATATCTACAATATTATCCACAAGAGTGCTGCTCTAAATTGCAAGCAAAAATACATCGGATTAACTTCCCCATTCCATTCACTTTCAAGAAGAAGAAGACCACAACTCCCGTCATTCAAATCAATCCAATCACCTTTAAAGAACACGCAACAAGCAGTTTATGATTTATAAATAAATATATAATAATTAATTGTCATTCCTCACAGAAATGCTACGAAATGAAGCAGTACAAAAACGGCCTCAAGCTGGCCAAGCAAGTTCAATCCCAAGTTCACGGAACACGGCGAGACGCTGGCCATGAAGGGCCTAACGCTGAACGGATTGGGTCGCCGCGACGAGGCCTACAAGTATGTGCGCCTGGGTCTACGTAACGATCTTCGCTCCCATGTCTGCTGGCATGTGTATGGCCTGCTGCAGCGCAGCGTCAAAAAGTATGATGAGGTGCTATCGCAATGCGTTGAAATGGGAGAAGGATAATCTGCAGATATTGAAGGATCTGTCGCTGCTGCAAATACAAATGCGCGACCTTAAGGGCTACAAGGAGACGCGCCATCATCTGTTCGCGCTGCGTCCCTCGCAGCACGCCTCGTGGATTGGTTTCGCCATGAGCTATCATCTCCTGGGCGACTACGAGATGGCCAACAACATGCTCGAGACTTTTAGCCAGTCGCAGACGTCGATTGTAAGTAAATCGTAACACATTTAATATGACACTGGCTCTGCTCACCACTCGTCATTTTGATACAATTTTCTGAACAGGAGCCCCACGACTATCGCCATTCGGAGCTGTTGCTGTACTAGAACCAGATACTCATCGAATCGTCGCATCTGCACAAGGCTCTCGATCATGTGCTCAAGTACGAGCACTTAAATTTATGATGGGTTGTTTCGCTTAAGCTGAAGTGTGATGACTTTCCTACACTTGATATTTGGCAGCCATGCTATCCAGATCCAGACATGAGATACGCGCCAAGCTTTCCTTGTACTCCAGCAGATGGCTGTCATCCCAATTATCGGTATGCAAATATTGAATGCCGTGTGGCATTTGTTTGCGAATTCCATCACGCAGTTATCCTTATCCAAATGCCGACGATATTTGTCCGCAACAGATCGAGAGCGTCGCCGAATGGCCTTTTGGGGTGCCAGTTGAGTATCCTGTGGTGAGCCTGTTAGAGCGCGTTTATAAAACCCAAATCTATTCATTTTAGTAATTGAGAAATTTTTGTGTTATAATTAATAAAAAAAAAACAACTTTTAAACTGATTGATCTGACGAAGCTATTTGCTTTTTGGATCTGTGACAGTTTCAGATGCCGGCCGCAGCTGTTGCAGTGATAGTTGGCGCCATCACGTGAACAGCTCGCTTTCTCCATGCTTTCCAGTTCAGGTGCGGGCGGTCGACGTTTTTCGTTGCTGTGTCGTCCTGGACAATGCAGGCGATGCTCCAGCTGATCGGGCACATCGAACTGCTACAGCTGAAAGTCACACTGGGCACAGTGCCACGCTTGCTCAAGCAATGTTGCCTCCATGGCCAGTGTCCAGGGCAACTCGGCCAGGCAGCCGTAGACGACGTGCTCGGAGACATTCAGTCCGCCCTTCTCGCTGTTCGCACTCAGCGGATAATCGGCGGCAAAGGGGTTCGTTGACAGCGCCTTTAAGCGCTCCGGCGGAGGGCAACGGGTATACAATATCTTCAGATCGGCAGGCAGCAGTCGCCTTATACTATAGGCCACATCGAGACCCATAAAATCGAGCAGATCATGCCAGAGTGTGTCGCTTCCATCACTTAAGCCAATCGATTGATCCGGTCCCGTTGTTGCCGACTCCTTGCTGTTGTTTAGCTCTGTTGATCAAAAGGAGTTTACAGATGTGTTAAAAAAGAGTACGCTGGCTGGGAGGTATATGTTATTGTCAGATAGAGATTGTTGATTGCAAACTGAGATTATAACGATTATGGTAATGACATTCAGAGCATTGCCCAATCCCAATTTGGTATCCTTACGCACCATTTAGTTTTGCGTAGAGTCGGCTGCTCCAGCGTCGGCGAAGCTCAATGGCGCGACTAAGCAGCTGGAGCCCACTGCCTGGCTGTGGAAAGTCGAGGCCCAGCCAGCCGTCACAGACGATGCGCGAGACGCCCAGATTGGTATCGATAGCATAGCCAAAGAGCAGCAGCGTCTGTGCTGCCGGCAACCGGATGCAGTTCATCAGGTACGGCTTGGCCGTCTCCAGTAGGGATCTGCAAGCAATAAAGGTGAATATAACACTATAACAAGTGCAAGAACTAAGATTGTCCAACATCGGACCATATTGGAGATGTCTTCTGACTACTCACTGATAGCAGAGCAGCTGATGGCGTTCGCTGAGCGGTTGTTTGGGCGTGTAGTAAGATGGTTTCGGATGCAGATCGCTGTCGGCGAGCTTGAGCAGCTCATAGCTCTTGGCGAAGTGCGAATTGGGATGCAGCGAGAGAAACGGCTTGAGTTGTGTGCGAAAGAATTGCTGGCCGCCGCCCTTGCAGTAGTTGAACTCATCCGCGATGGCCAGCTGCGGATAGAAGCCGCTGACGAGCAGCAACTTTAGCAGCATAACATCCCGATGACGCTCCACATGTGCCGAGCGTTCTAATAGCGCCAATTGGCGTGCATCGTGGCGCAGCCGAAAGTCAACATCGCATATATCTTCGCTGGGATCCCCGTCGCCCTGGCCATCATCCTCATCCAGCTGGTTATGATGTTGCTGTTTGAGCAGCTTGCGCTGACGGGGCTGCTCGAAACGTTGGCGACGCTTCCGCCCCTCTCAGTTGACGTAGCTCGCCATGGCGCTGGGCGCACTCTGCACTGGTCAAGGAGTTGGCGGCAGTTGGCGGCGCCATGCGGCAGGTTTCGAGTATGCGCTGGAATTGGTGACGCAGCTTGCCCTGACGATGGCACCACTAGCGCGTATTCTCCAGGCCCTGCTTCATCTGCAGCCACTCGCGATAGGCACGCAGTAGCGTTAAGAGATCACCCTGATCCGATTCGAGCGGCTGGCGTTCCCGTTCGCAGCGCTGATCTGTGGGCACGTGTCGTCAATGGATTCTGTACGCTCAGCATGGCGGCCAGTGTGAGCAGCTGCTCCACTTCTGGGAAGACACAGCCCATCAGCAGCATTTTGCCAATGGGCAGCTCCACGGGCAGATTTGCTAGCGAGCTGCCCAGCGGCATTATCTTCTCATCCACGCTGAGTGCGCACTGCAGCAGTGATAGATTGCATTTATTAGTGATTCAGTGATTCAGTGTTGCAAGTTGCAACTCCTTGTCACTTACATGCAGCTTGAGTCCCAGTATTGTTAGCTCGATGCGCTCCGCCTCGGGCGACTCGACAAAGGGAAAGGCGCGCACATCCGGCAGACCCATAGATACCATTTGCAGCAGCATTGTGTCCAGCGGAACGCGATAGATCTCCGGCGTGGGATACGCCTCGAAACCATCGAAATGCTGCTGTGTGAACAATCGGAAGCAAACCTGCGGAACATGCGAGAAGTGTGTGGTTAACCAGTTTGAAAGGTTTCTGTTCCTTAGGTGATCAAATCTAATGTAAACCCAGCGTATAATAAATTCAGCATCTCAAAATACTTTCGAAAATATTATTCAAAATACAAACTATTTCTTGTAAGTTGAAAGGAACAACTTAAGGCCCTTGGCAAATTTTGAATAACATTTAAGGAGGCCTCATAAGCGACAATTTTTGAAATGAATGGCGCGAAAATAGATATGTCAAGTCTGAGATTACAAATTACAGACTTACGCCTGGTCCTGTGCGTCCGGCACGACCTTTGCGCTGCTCCGCAGATGATTTAGATACCCAGAACTCCTTGAGCAGCTGGCCCTTGCAGCTGGCATCGTAGCTCATCTCCTTCACCTTGCCGGAGTCAACGACAAAGCGCACACCGTCAACGGTCAGCGACGTTTCGGCAATGTTCGTGGAGACGATGCACTTGCGCATACCATCTGGTGCATAGTCAAAGACCTTGTCCTGCTCGGCGAGTGCGAGTCCGCTATGGAGCGGCAGCACCAACCAATAGCTTTGTTCCTTAGCATATTCTTTAATGGCCTCGCAAACACTGTCGATTTCATTGACGCCACTGACAAAGATGAGCACATCGCCACGCTCCGTGGCTGAAAGATAAAGATTGAGATTGAGTATACGGTATTTAAATGGGATATTGCTATTAATTTGGGCTACGCACTCGGATACTGTTGGTCGATGAGCGAGAGCACTTGAACAAAAGGCGCCGGATCGAAACGTGCACCTTGCGAACGCTTGCTGCCCGTGGCTGTGGCCTGTCCCGCCTTTAGCTCCAGCGCCGGGGGTGGCATGTAGCGCAGCTTGATAGGAAACAGTCTTCCGGGCACCTGCAGCAGGCGTGCGCCCTCCTCCTTGAAGAAGCCATGGAACAGCTCCACATTGATGGTGGCCGACATAAGTATAAGCTTCAGTTGCGGCTTTGCGCGCAGCAGGCACTTGGTCACGCCCAGCAAAAAATCACCAAAGAGATTGCGCTCATGGATCTCATCCAAAATGAGCACATCGTACTGTTCCAGATTGGCGGCCACTGCCAACTGCCTCAACAGCAATCCTTCCGTAATAAACAAAATATGTGTTCTCTGCGTCTTGTTGCGCTCGAAGCGGATCTGGAAGCCCACCTTGATGCCATAGTCATCCAGCAGCTCGTGCGCTACGCGCTTTGATAGCGATACGCAGGCAAGACGACGTGGTTGGGTGCAGGCTATCAAAAAAAGAGAATTGCAATCTGATACTTCTAAGTGATAAGGAATCAAAGAATTCGTATTTTAGCCATGACAAACTGACGGATGAAGATGGCTTTCAAACTGAGGGATTAGCTCGTACAGCAAAATACATATCAGGAATACATTTAATTGATATACCTTTGTTTCATTTTATTAAGCTATATTTATGATTGACTAGTGTTGCTAGGAAATGCAGTACTTATAATTTGTAAATCTGCGTAGAGTTGAATATGATTTGTTGTTTCAACTTGCCTATGCTGCGATAGCCGAACTCGTAGAGAAACTGTGGCACCTGCGTGGACTTGCCGCAGCCCGTGTCGCCGGCAACAATGAGGACACGCGACACGTCAAGCGAGCTGCGCAAATCCTTCTTGAAGCGTGCAATGGGCAGCGCACGTTGGGCCTGACGCAATTTCTTGATGCGATTGAATTTCTCCTTTTGTTTAAAGTCCAGGTAGATAAGCACCAACTGCAGAAATTGCGACTGCAGCTCATCGCTGCTACAGCCACTGTTGTCACGCCGTAGCGCCTCCTCGTCAAGCCGCAGTGAGAGGTATTTGGCTGCGGCTGTGTGTGTTCCAAATTAGTTAGCGGCGGCAGCACCGGCTGCCCAATGCTACGCAGCATGGATTCATATTTGTTGACAAACCTCCAGAAATCTGAATCGTTGTCGACGAGGCTCAGTTGATGGCGGCCTTTCGTCAGCAGCAACCCGCGGAGCGTCGCCTTGTGATACGGAAAACTAAACTCAACCAAATTGAGCGACTGTCCTGTGGTCTTGCCGTACTTTTTGCTTACTTTGCTTGATCTACTGCTTATTTTTAAGTAAACAAACTGAGCTGCCGACAGCCTATCGTTATCGAAAGCCGATAGGCGATCCAAACAGCTGTGCCAGCGCTATTCAATTCAATTTATATATTTATTTGTCATTTGGCATGTCACAATGCTAAATGAAACGAAACTGCTTAATTCTACCACATAGCACGCTGTACACCCGACAGCTTGTTGTAGTCCGCCAAGTGACGCCACACGATTCGACTAAGCCGATATTTGTGGACCACTCCGCGCGGACGTGACGTAAGTGCGCAACGTTCTCGCACACGAACCAATGATGAATCCCTTGGGAATGCGGCAATCTCTGCGTCGGCCACCTCCCGCAGCTCAATGGGCAATATGTCGTTCTTGCGTAGCGAGTTTACCCGCAAACGTTCCTTGGCATGCTCGCTGACGCACTTGCGCCGTTTCACATCACGAATCATTCGCCAGTCGGCGTATTTTGTGCGCACTTGCTGCAACTGCAAAAATCAAATAGATATTGATAGATATATTTATAAGCTTATAATATAATATTTATATTAGTGGGACTCACGCCGCCGCCGGCGATTTGCACACTTTGGCAAACAAAGCTCCCAAGTCTGGCCAAAGAATTCATATTACTATTTACTCCGGAATTGCTCCAAAACGGTCATAACTTGCTTCGATATCGATATTTTTCAGGCAATGTTTCGATATTCGAGCAGAGCATTATCGATATGCTATTTCTGCTTTGACAGCTGATGTCAGCTTGGGTGAGCACATATAATGTGAGCTTTTCGTCGAGTCTGGAAATATACGAAGCAAAAGAACGTGTGTGATAGCGTTTATACATTAAATATTTAGACTGGCAGTCTCACATATACTTATTAAATTTAGTTTAAGTAATAATTCAAACGTTTTACATAACAAGTGCTTGCCCGCTGTTGCAGCTGCTTCTTTCCACTTGGACAGTGGCACACAGCTGTGATCCCATTGCCTATGCGGACCGACACGAACAATTTATAAAATCAAATTGACCATTAAGTTAATTAAAAAGTAAGTATTGCATTGAATTTAGCAAATATGCGGTATCGTTGAGTCTAACTGACAAACTGAATTCTGTGCAAATGATATAAATCGAATCGCCCCAATTGCCATTCAAATCGGTGCGCGAACACATGCTGCTTGAGAATATTGCGTTAATGTTGCTGTCTCACCGTCAAGACGAAATTTTGCTCGTGCTCGCGGTATATTTTACCCATAGAAAATATATTTATATATATATTCTCAACGCCGTGTGTGTGTGTTTTTTTTTTTTTGTGCGGTGTGCCTGGGCTAAAAATTATAATTGCGCGCTGTAGTAATTACACTTATAGCAATAATAGCTCCCTCTCTTAGCGAACGGAAGAATTTTCAATCCGGTGCAAAAGTAGCAGCTGAAGAAGAAGCAGCAGTAGCAGCAGCAAACTTCGAAGATGCCTTCCAGCGAACCACTGCCGCCCAAGGAGGCTGCGCTCTTCCGTAAATTACTGGTAAGCCCACAAATACAGATATGTATATGTGTAATAACCATCTCCATCTGCAATCTCCTAATCGCCGGCTACATGTTCAACTACTACTGTCATGCATACACACGTACCCACATACAAGTACACTTACACACGCACACACAGGTTATCATGTGCTTTTTCGTTGCGCCTATTTTTGGCATTACAGAAAAACAACAGCAATGGAAATCACTGGTTACGATTCCAATTGAAATTAGTAATGTGCAATTAAAGGTTGCTACTCTTTACCCCAAAATGGTTTCGCCGATGCAAAAACAATTGTCTGTTTTTGTTGTTAAGCTCGTCGCATAACCTCAAACTTCGCTTGAATAGACCAAGCGGGACGTTTGATGAGAGGGGTTAGTTGGTTGGTCGGGCGGGCTTTTTACGCTGATTGGTAATTGATAATTAATCGACATTTGATAAATTTCCACAAAACACTATCACTTGTTAATTTGAGAGCATTGCAATTTCTAAAAGTCAAAGATGTCCATCAAATTGTTAAATATATATATATATATGTATATATATATAAATATATATATATATATAAATATATATATATATAAATATATATATATATAAATATATATATGTACATGCTGTTTTTTTTTATTCTGTGTTTCATGTTTGAGACTCTGTCTCGCATGGAAGACCAATATCTACAATATTATCCACAAGAGTGCTGCTCTAAATTGCAAGCAAAAATACATCGGATTAACTTCACCATTCCATTCACTTTCAAGAAGAAGAAGACCACAACTCCCGTCATTCAAATCAATCCAACCACCTTTAAAGAACACGCAACAAGCAATTTATGATTTATAAATAAATATATAATAATTAATTGTCATTCCTCACAGAAATGCTACGAAATGAAGCAGTACAAAAACGGCCTCAAGCTGGCCAAGCAGATACTCTCAAATCCCAAGTTCACGGAACACGGCGAGACTCTGGCCATGAAGGGCCTAACGCTGAACGGATTGGGTCGCCGCGACGAGGCCTACAAGTATGTGCGCCTGGGCCTACGTAACGATCTTCGCTCCCATGTCTGTTGGCATGTGTATGGCCTGCTGCAGCGCAGCGACAAAAAGTATGATGAGGCGATTAAGTGCTATCGCAATGCGTTGAAATGGGAGAAGGATAATCTGCAGATATTGAAGGATCTGTCGCTGCTGCAAATACAAATGCGCGACCTTGAGGGCTACAAGGAGACGCGCCATCATCTGTTCGCGCTGCGTCCCTCGCAGCACGCCTCGTGGATTGGTTTCGCCATGAGCTATCATCTCCTGGGCGACTACGAGATGGCCAACAACATGCTCGAGACGTTTAGCCAGTCGCAGACGTCGATTGTAAGTAAATCGTAACACATTTAATATGACACTGGCTCTGCTCACCACTCATCATTTTGATACAATTTTTTGAACAGGAGCCCCACGACTATCGCCATTCGGAGCTGTTGCTGTACCAGAACCAGATACTCATCGAATCGTCGCATCTGCACAAGGCTCTCGATCATCTGCTCAAGTACGAGCTGCAAATCGTCGACAAACTGGCTGTGCGCGAAACCTTTGGCGATTTGTATATTAAGCTGAATCAGCACGAGATGGCTGTGCCCATTTTTGAGTCACTCATCCGTCGCAATCCGGAGAATGTTCTCTACTATGAGCAGTATATGGCTGCGCGTCGTGTTAGCAGTTCCAGCGATATTGTCGCCGTTTATCGCGAGTTCCAGGCGCAATACCCGCACGCTCTCTGCCCACGTCGCCTGCCCCTGAATATTGCCAACGGCGACGAGTTTCGTGTGGTTGCCGATGAGTATTTGCGTCGTGGTCTACGCAAGGGTGTACCGCCGCTGTTTGTTAATGTGCGTACACTGCATCAGGAGGCGGACAAGGCGGCCGTTGTTGAGTCCTTGACGCTGCAGTACTTTGAGAATCTGACGCGCTCCGGCCACTTTTCGCGCGAAGATGCCGATGCTGGTGTGGTCGTCGAACCGGCCTCGGCGTTGGTCTGGACGGCGCTATTTCTAGCGCAGCACTATGATTATATGCGTGATACAGACCGTGCCTTGGAGTACATCAACGCAGCCATCGATCATACACCAACGCTGATTGAGCTCCTCATCACGAAGGGTCGCATCTTCAAGCATGCCGGTGATCCGGTCGAGGCATACGTTTGGCTTGAGGAGGCACAGAGCATGGACACGGCGGATCGGTATGACATACGACATGCATATATGCATACACACACATGCAATAATGTGATATATATTTTGCAGCTACATCAACTCGAAGTGCGCCAAATATATGCTGCGTGCGGATATGGTGATTGAGGCGGAAGAGGTGTGCGCCAAGTTTACGCGCGAGGGCGTCTCCCCCATGGATAATCTGAATGAGATGCAGTGCATGTGGTTTCAAACAGAATGCGCAATGGCCTTTCAGCGCACGGGACGATGGGGCGATGCGCTGAAGAAGTGCCACGAGGTGGATCGTCATTTTGCTGAGATCATTGAGGATCAGTTCGATTTCCACACGTATTGCATGCGCAAGATGACGCTGCGCGCGTATGTGGGTCTATTGCGTCTGGAGGATGTGCTACGTCGCCATCCGTTCTACTTCAAGGCGGCCAAGTGCGCCATCGAGGTCTACATTCACTTGTACGACAAGCCACTCAAATCAGAGACAACGATTGAGGAAATTGATATCGGTGAGTAAATGAGTAAACGAAAATAAATCAAACAGAAGAACGCAGAAAGACAGTTGTATATTGTATGTTTAATTTGCAGAGAACCTGCCGCCATCGGAGCTGAAGAAGCTGCGCAGTAAACAGCGCAAGGCCAAGAAGAAAGCCGAGTTGGAGAGCGCACAGGCAGCGCAGGCGCAGGTGAAGCGTGAACAGCATCAGAAATCGAAGCAGCAGGCCAATCAGGAATCCGATCCCGATGCCCCACAACTGGATGAGCTAATACCAGAGAAACTGGAGCGGACCGATGAGCCACTGGAGAAGGCCATTGAGTTTCTAAAGCCGCTGCAGCAATTAGCCAAAGAGATCAGTGCGACGCATTTACTGGCCTTCGAGGTTTATATTCGGAAGAATAAGATATTGCTAATGCTGCAATCGATACAGCGTGCGCGGGCCTTGAATCCGGCGCATCCGGTGCTACATAGCTGTATTATACGCTTCATGAAGGCGCTGGCCAGCGCCCAAAAGCAGCAGCCGTTTAACGTGCACGTGCAAAAGGTGCTGGATAAGGCCACCAAAGAACTGATAGGCACCAAGACGCCACAGCAGCTGAACGATGAATTCATTGCCAAGCATCATGCTTCTTCCATATTGCATTTATACGAAGGCGCACGTGGCCTTTACGAGCTGGATCCCAGCAAAAAGGACGCAGCAATCAAGCTCATTACCGGCTTTAATCTAAGCAAGCTGCGATTAGAGGTGCGTATTAAAAAGCGTGCAAGATCACTCATCAATTAAACGCTTGCTCTGTTCCTAATCTTTATATCTTTTGTATAGGAGGCAATCAAGATCTATACGGCGTTGCGGGACGGCGATGTGTTTGGTGACTGCGAAAAGGAGGCGGAGGACTATAAGCTGAAGTGCCAGCAACGCTTCCAATACGCTCGCATCTTTCGCAATATCGAGGAGTTGGAGGCACAGCTGCAGGAGAAGGAGGCAGCCAAGCTGCGTGCCGAGGAGGAGCAACAGCAGCTCAATCATCTCGATTCGCATGAGACGTCAGCGCCGTCTGCGCCAGTGTCGGCTATGGCAGCGTCTTAAAAGCGACCAAGCAAAAAAGACTGCTACGATATCAACAACAACAAAAACCACAACAGCAACTGCAACTGCAACAAACATTACAACCCAACAGCAACCAGAAGAACAGCAATAAGCTTAACTCTAAAGAATAACACCAACAACAACAAACATAAATAAAAAAAACACTATTAACAACAACAATCGGAAGAATAGAATGACAAAGGAGAGAGTTGGTTGAATCATCCTTATGATTCCTTATGTGGGTGTCTCCTGAGGACCTTAATTCGGTTTAAACCATCAATCATGATTATCATTATACACACACACACACACACACATACACATACAGACTATATGTCACACACGAACACACACACACACACAAACACACACACACACACACACACACACAAACACACATACACAAACCCCACACACACACACACACACACACACAGAACAGTCTTAAGATTGTCATAGAAAAGAGCGAAGAATTTGTTTGTGCATACATGCACATACACACATACAACAAACATGTACACACACACACACACACATACATACTTTTATGTATAGTTAGAAACTGAAACAGGAAGGAAACATAAAAGCTTAAAAAATAATAAAAAAAAAAAAAAACTAAAACTTGTTATGTTTTCTGCTTTCTGTTTTCTTTTATTTTTTTTTTTTGCTTTTTTCTTACACTAACAAGCGAAATGTATATAGATATATACATAACGATTTATAATTATATTCAAAAAATGAACACAACTATTGTAACAGTAACTTATATGGAAGAAAGATGAGATTAGGCGTGTCCATGTGTCCATGACTATGACGTATTTAACATTTACTTTAATGGGGCCGACTTCCGAAAGGACAGTCCCCAGTTATTTGCATTTGAAGGCAATCTTAAACTATCATCTCGCATTGCTTACTTTAGCACTTCATCTATGAACTAAGTGGGAGATTTGTAGCGATTTAAGCAATACGACTGCAGTTGCGTAAGCAATATCATTTTGTTCGTGTCCAGATCAAACAGTTTACAATTGGCCTAGGACTTCCATCCAACGATATGGAGAGAACTCTTCAGATTGGCGACAGCTGTCGAGAACTCAAGGTTTGAAGACATCATTATTGCTGCCACATGATCGGATACGGCTAGATTGATCAGATCGAAATATTCCTATTAGCAGAGTAAAGTTCGCGTTAAATTCAATTCACCGTTTTATATTCAGGTTAATTCTAATTTCGAATTTGTAAATATATCGAATGGCAGTTTTTTTGTTTTTTTTCTTAATTATCCCTATAGTGAATATATATAGCTTGTTATATTCACTCGCACATAGATAGATATACATAAATAGAGAGAACAAAGTTTAGTAAAATAGTTTCAACAAATTTACTTGCGTTTTAAGCCTTACTGACTACAATTTCCGATTCAAATATATATATATATATGTTCGACACGTTTTTATATATTTGGATAAAATAAAAGTTGAGAATACAGTATTCTGAATGACTACTGATTGGAACGCATCGTTTGTCAATTACTGATCAGCTTGGTTCCCTTTCCCTTTTCATTTTCTGTGATGTGAATCAGTACAAACAGTATCCATAAAATATGAAATTCTATAGTCAGGATAGACATGCTTGTGTACAATTTTACGCGGATGATTACAAACATTTTTGATTAATCTAAAACTAAAGAAACACGTATTCAGATTGTAAAAAAGTGTTCTTATCTTGAGGGAAAATTTGGAAATTATATCGTTAATTTTGAATAAAAATGTACATGTTGCAAAATCATTGCGATTTTTTATAGCGTAACGGTAATTGTATAAGCTTCGCTAGATCATCAAAATGAATCCAGGGTCAAGTATGATAACCATGCCGTTGAAAGATCTGTCATTACATACAGTGAGGGACACCTTATTTGGCTCAGTGTCAAAGAAAAAGAGTAATTGCCTGCCATAAGCTAACCGTTCATTATTTTTCAGAAGTTCCAAAGCCCGATGGTAGGTACATGTATTGACCACCAGCGCACACAACGACAGGATAGGTCGCCTCCATATTTAAGGTGTTAGATCGGGCTACTTCCTGCTTCCTCCCTTCCTACCACACTCCTTCCCAGTAATTGGTCGAATTTATCCCGCACGCGATTTTTTTTTGATTATTATTTAGCACAGCGAGCCAGCAGAGCCAGGGAATTCAATGGAACCCCGACCACCTACCAACCATACAGCCGGAGCCAGCGCGTGCACCTCTTCTGGAACGCTACACCAACACCTGCTCGCAGACAACAGGTTAAATGCTACACATACCCGCACATATATACATAGATATGGTAATGTATGGTTTAATATTTGATGCTTATCGGTGCGCACAGTTCAAGCAATTGACTATATTAAATCGGCTGTTGATACTTATTAGGAATGGTATTAAATGGTACACATTTTCGGATCATAAATGTATGCCTTCACATATTTCGTACTAAAGGGCACAAAATCCCAAAATATGTTTTTTCTTCCAAAAGAAACATATGAACAATTTTGATATAATAAATATTTAAATATAAGAAATGAGAAGACAATAAAAATGCCTGCAATGCCCTTCGCAAGGGTCCTGGGCAGGATGAGTGTTATTTGGGGAAAGACCACAGGAGGAACGGTTGCAACTGGAAGGAATAAAGAACAGGTGCACCAATGCACAAAAGCATTTTAAGCATATGAAACACTAAATGATTCGCACACGTGCCACAAACGACGACAAAAGCTGCCACTGCACAGTGGAACGAGACTTATTTGCGTGTCGACATATAATCTTGTTGTTTTTTGATTAATATAGCCAAACTGTGCTCTTCTTTTTTTTGTAATATTAGGAAGACTCTTGACTTCCTCAAGAATATGATAGAGATTTGCCAAGTTTAGCAACAATAAGGCTAACATTCGAAGCACTGTGCGGAATTTTGTCCTGCATGGCTTGTAAATTATATAGTCGGTTGGCCGCGCGACAAGCGGCAAGTGGCACTCATTTTGCACCGCTGAGCCTGCGGTGAGTCGGGGTTGGATTCTGTGGTAGGTTCATTCTCCCCAGCTACTCCAGCTCCACATCCGTCCCGGCTTCATTTACTTTGAGCCCACGAAAACTGTTGACGGTTGCAACGGGTAACTCGGACTAACTCAAAAGGATCTGCAAAAAGTAGAGGTGCAAACGCCAAAGAAGCAATAAAATCCCCCTATGTTCTGGACAATGCTTCGCTTACTGCACGAGCACTTTACAAATAGGATTAAATTATGCTATTAATAAATATTACAGAGATTACAGAGTGATCGATAAGCAAGAGTCCTTAGCATGCCGATTAAAACATAAAACTTAATCCATGACGAAAGTCCTTCAAGCAGCTGAAATAAACTCGAACAAAAAAACACAATAAATAAGACATAATATTACCGAGTCCTATGTCAAAAACTTGGTTGCAAACATGCCATGGGAATTGGACAAAGGACATCAAAATCATGCTTGTAGTTTCCGAGAAACCAAGAACTTTAGTTTGTCGACTCATTTCCGTTCGCTTTACCAGTGAAATGTCCTTGGCAACTAAGTAAGGATGTGTCTGAGTTAGACATGTTTTTCTGGTCGGCTTTTTGAAGCTAATAGTTTGCTGAAATTTGCTTTTAAATCTAGAAAATGCATTTGTATTCAACATATACTTTTGCATTTGAATACTTACGAGTATAAATCTTGCACCTTCAGATACTTTTGCGTGCCTCAGTGTTTTCGTTTTTGAATAGAACGTGTCATTCGGCTGGATATGCGGGGTATGTATCGCTTCTATCATTTAGAGTAGACTTGTCCATGTCATTTGTTATTTAAAGTTGGCCGTTATTACTTTTTTCTTTTTGAGCTTTTAATCATTTTTAAACAACAATTGAAGTGGCGCGTCTGCACATACAAGTGTAATGTGTTAATGTGTCTGTGTGTGTTAATGTAGGCTGTGTGTGTGTATGTGTGTGTGTGTGTGTGTGTGTGTGTGTGCCAAAAGCCAAAGAGCTGCACACACATAAATACGTTGGCAAGTGGCACTCAACACACAAAACACACTCCAACTCGCACTCACACACGCATAAGCAGAACAGAAGCTGGTGAATACAAAAAAGTGTTGCATACCCAAAAGGAGCCGCCTTTGCTGTTGACGTCACAGTCGCCGTCGCCGTCGCCGTCGGCGTTTGCTGGCACACAAAAGCACTTGAGAATTTATTTTTAACGCATAAAGTGCAATGAGTGACCGTCTGTCTGACCCACCAACCAAAGTTGAAGAGGCCCATTCAGTGAACTCCACCCAACTTCCTACCATCCCCCGCACCGCTTTTCCGTGTCTCCGACAGTCTGCATGCCAGCGTTTCGCTGCCTGAACGGAAATTCTCATATTTATTTAATTGTCGCCGCCATTCGCCAATTTGACTGAATTAGGAACTGAAAGAGCTTAAATCCGAACCTGGTTTTTACTAAAGCAGTGCTTCTTTGCCTGACGAAAAATTGTATACAAAGAATTTTGCTGAAAAATAAGAATTCATATGGACAATAACAGTTCTAATCCTTACAAATTTTTAGGAGAGCAGCTCAAAAGATCTCAAGGGAATGACAAAAGATACTCTTTAACACAGGCTGGCCGATCGAAATTAAATCCGAAGTAATAAATGCCCTACTGTGTTGCGGGTTGCTGCGTGCTCTTGAGCAGAGAGAGAGAGGAAACTCAAGAAGAGTTCGCTGGGAAATCGATTTGCTGTTGTTGCTGTTATGATTCTCTATATAAAGTTGTAAATCTATGAAATGTGCACTAAAAAATACTTTCGCAACTCTTACAGCTACTGTTGTTATTGTGTATTTTTTTTACCATATTTTTGTTCGTTTTCATTTTGAGAGCGCAACACGAAAAGTTACGCTAGTTTATGAAAAAGTCTTTGAACTGTCAAACTGTCCAATTTGTAGATAAAGTTGCGACGCGCCACATTACCGTCACAACCCCTCTCTCCACACCCTTCAACATTGCTGCTGCTGCTGCTGCTGCTTGAGCTCTCATTTAGTTCACTTTTGTTACCCATCATCTGCTTCTTCTTGTTATTTTTGAGCTTGCACTTTTTCCTCTCGCTTGTTTTTCTTTTCTTTTATTTGTGTGTGTGGCATGCTTAAGGTTTGTGTCTTTAAGGCGAAATGTCAAAGTTTTTGGGGCAACACGCTGTCCAAAAAGAAGCAGCATACTTTTAGGCGCACGACCTCTACCCTCACACACCCACACACACATTCACACACAAACAGACACACACCCAGGAGCACAAGCGTCTTACGTGTAGCGGCAACATTATGGAAAAGCTTTGCGAAAAGTTGATTTGAATATAAGTTTCAAATTTTGCCCCTTAAGTTGCATGTAATGAGGCACATCGACAGCGAGTGGCTGCTGATCGGATGGCGGAGAAAAGGTGGATTTGCTGGATAGAGGACCACACGTATACACTCCTAGCAATTTGCCATTAAACTCCCAAACATGATTAAACGTGTCGGGGCCAGCTATTAAAAGTTTCGCAACTTGATCCGAGTAGTTTTGCAAGTGTTGAGATTATTACAGATTAAAATGGGTGGCACAAATTGATCCAGCAGCTTCTTCGTTGTCCGCCTCCCCGGCCAATACGCGCCCCTCCCCCCCCCCCATCAGAGTATATTAAATCTGTATTTGACTGCACTTATCACTTAAAGTCAAAAAGGCATCTTTATCTTTGCATTCAACACACACTCAATAGCTTGAAGGATTTCCCTTTCGTTGCTCCAAAGTTAAGCTCTTAACTATGTTTTTATCCATAAAAGTAACCTAACGCATAAGGTATTTTGAAAAGACAAAAAACCTATTCTACTTCTACTTATCAGCAATTGAGAATATATAAAAAAATCGGCCGTAACTTGCCCCATGTGAAAGACTAGCATGTCCATGGCAAATAACAAAATTTCTTTGAACAGTTGAAATTTATTTAAATCATTGAAATTTATTTTGCATGTCAGCATGTGCACATGCGTTAGGATCTTAGATTTTCACACATATGAAAATTTGATCTTTGTTGAGAGCCTTCAAAAAAACCAACCGATCTAACTGCAACTTTAGCAAGTTGAGTCAAAAAAAAGCTCCTAATCTGAAAGAGATGAAGTTGGGTTGGGAAAGTAACGACTTATAATACTCTGCGCTCGGACTCTGAACAAAATATTTCATTAGTAGCGTAAGTTTGCAAAGCGTTTTCAATAAGTTGGCAGCAGCAACGGTTTTGTGTTTTCGGCCAAACTTCTGCTGCTGTTGCTGCCACAACTTCAGTAATTTGCGCATTGCCCTCAAAAGTAGGCAACACTAAGTTTGGATTGGAAGAGCGTGCGAGCGAGCGAGCGGACAGTCCTTCTGCATATTGCTGCTACTGCTGCTGCTGCTGCTGCTGCTCAACTTGCTTTCAAGTTTGAAAATACTTAGCTGAAGTATTAATTACCGTTTTGTCTGCGGTCCGATCTTTAACCTGGCGTTGAACATGTAAAACACTGTTGCCAAATCTGTGGAATATTTTCCCAACAAACTCACATACATATGTATGCCCCAAATCGCAAAGGGAGCACTGGGTGTAGAGCGTCGCACAGCTGCCATTCATAAAATGGTCGACGCCCAGCGGCACTTTTGCTGCTGCATCGCCAAATTATAAGCAGTAAACTTTGATTATCATGCCTTTATACACAGACAGACACACGCGCACACATGCACGCACACATACACACACACATACACCCACACACACATATACATACAAATGTGTGTATGTACTCGGGTCGTGGTAGTCGTAAAATTTGTGTCATGCAAAATATGGATTTCAAAATGAATTTATGCGCATTTGTATCGCTGCGGTTGCTGCTGCTGATGCTTAAAGCTTAATGCTGGTTTCTCCCTGGTTTCTCCCCCCTCCCCCTCCGACTACTTCATAACCATACCCTTTGTCATTCGCGCTGGCACCTCGTTTTAACCGCATTTTGGTAAGGTCTCGCCCCATTCGGCCAAGGGGGCGGGTTACAGCCCTCAGCAACAAATTTGGTCATATTTTAAAGCTTGTTGCGTATTTATTAAAATTTGTAATGTGCTATTGCCGCCCCTAGTCCGCCCCACCACGGCGCCATGACCTATTGGCAAATATAATGCGCTGATATTAGTCGGCCGAGCGCTTAATGCCGGTTTCCACGGTTGACTGATTATCGAGGTAAACCAAATACCAAAGCAATCGCTTGGAACTCAGGCCGTACTGCGAGTCTTGTCCGTCAAAGTTAAATAATCCTTGCGGTCATTGAAAGGGACTTACACAAAGCTGTCGCGACAGGTCGGGACTCAGATTAAGTTTCAGATTCAGTTTCAGGCTTCATTGAGATAAGAAATTTAACGAAAACTGAATACTGAATACAGAATACTGAATACTGAATACGCAGCAGTCTGAGTCTGCATTTATGTGTTTACTTCCATTTGTCATCGTATCGAAACGATACTATCGGAATGCGGATATATCCATCCTCTCCGATAGTCAAGCAGCAATAAATGCTTTAAAGGGGACGAAAATAACATCCAAATTGGTCCACGAAGTAAGATCCAAGCTTGACCAACTCGGAACACACAATAGGCTCACCCTAAGATGGGTTTCGGGTCACAGGGACATAGCGGGGAATGAAGAGGCTGACAAGCAAGCAAGAATGGGGGCAGAGAGACCCCAAACAGGACCTGAACCGTATTGTGGCATAGGAAGACACACAATACGGCTACAAATCAGGGACGAAGAAATACAGATGCGGGAACGGAGCTGGGCAGAGACACCAGGACTCCGACAAGCCAGAAGTCTCCTAGGTAAAGCGATTTAAGCATATGATATCCATGGGGAAGAGTAGACTCAGAATACTCACAGGTCTATTGACAGGACATTGTAGACTGAGAAGTCACCTAACCAAATTAGGTATTTATAGCAGCGATGTATGCAGGTTTTGCGGATACGAGGAGGAATCCTCAATGCACATCCTAGCAGAATGCGTCGCCATAATCGTGAAAAGATGCAGCATCCTAGGGCGGCATATCATGAGGCCCAAGGACATAGAAACCCTCAACCCAACAAAGAGCCTGGCATTCGTGCAGAAGTTGGGATTGATGGAAGAGCTGTAGGCTCAGTAAGGGGGTACAATAGACCTTATAGGTCGCAGTGCTAACTTTTCCCCGATCACAATAATTATAAATAAAAATGCAGTTTTTTCTTTTTTTAATTCGTCTTTTTATTTATATTTATATTTTATTTTAATATTTTATGTGTTAGGAAAACAATGCAAAATAATATGAAACTTATGTATAAGAACCCTTTTTAGTTTTTTCTTCTTTTTTATCGATCGTAATTGATTACAAATTACAGATTACAGTTAGTTAAAATTGTGTTAAAATTAATTGATGTATTATGTTTTAGCTTGTTGTTGTTTTTTTTGTTTTTGTTTTTGTTTTCGTTTTTGTTTTCGTTTTTGTTGTTCTTGTTTTTTTTCATTTTGATTTGTTTGCTAATTTTGATGAGTTTAGCAACTGATTTATTCACCATTCTTATGCTTGCAAAGAATATATATATATATATGTATATATATTTTTTTGTTTTTTATTTTTTCATTTTGCATTTGTCGAGATCTTGCCTTTCGATTCTGTGGCGCGCTTGTAAAAAATTGCAAACGAAATTCACAAGAAATTGGTGTGTAAAAAAATTGATTACATTTAAATTTAAATTACTTGAAAAAAACAAAAAAAATGCCTAAAAATGTTTATAAAATATTTAATACTTTTTTGATGCTGATGCGAATCAAATTTCCTTTTTGCTTTGATTTTTTTTTATTGGGAGCAATTCTGCCGCAGCTGTTGATGAGGGGTACGGATTCAGGGGGCAAGTATGTGGCGGTAAACACAATAAATGCACTAGTCGCATGGGCTTAACCTGGTCCAGTTAAACTACTTAGTGCCTTGGTTTATACACAAAAATAATTATATATAGTATATTTAATAAAAATAATATTAACATATGTAAAATAATATTTATCGAAATTCTTTACTGAGCTTTACCTATGTGTCTCGGAGCTTCGGAGCGTTTGCATTATGTCACTTACAGCAATTTAAATGATATATAACTTGCAGAACAAATAAAGATCGGTTATCTTTGGCACGCCGAAGATGAAATAACCTTGTAGGGTCTTACTGTTGTGGCTGTGAACTGAATATTTTCAATTTTTGTATCGTATGTGAAAGGGTGGCATATATGCCTAGGCCTATGCCTATCTCGTCTCATCTTTCTGCTGATCTTCAAAACTGACGAATTTCTGCTCATTTCAAATGGGGGTAAACCGAAATAAAGACAGATGGACATGACGGCTAGTGGTGAGTGTATATATATATATATATACTATATGGGGTCGGAGACGTCTCCTTTATGACAAAACTATAATTGACCCTACAAGGATATAGAGAGTTAATGTATGAATCTTTTTTTGTGTGCGTGTCTGTTAAGCTCTTTTAGAATGCTGTTGGGTTAGCAGAGGAGGAAGCTGTTGGGTGGGGGGGGGGGGAACAACAGGACAGGGTGTCTCGTGCTGCTAACATTTGGGAATTGAGTTTTACAACTGTACCTGAAACTACTTTAGCTATGCATATATTACTATTATTTTCATATCGTTTTTTTTTTGTTTGTTTTTCTTTTGTTTTTCTTTCGTTTTTCTTTTGTTTCTCTTTTGTTTCTCTTTTGTAGACATTAAGTAATTTTCTTAAACATTGTTTTGCTCATATATTGAATTGTGTTTGTTTAGAAATATACCTCATACGTTGCAGTTGTTGCTGCTGTTGCAGTTGTACAGCATTAGTAGTCAGTGTGTGTGTGTGTGTAGTGTCGTGTGGTGTTGAGTAGCGTTGTGTATTGCAGTGTTGTGTAAGTCAAACATGTACAGCTAGTGCCTAGACATACAAATATGCAGTTGTATTTGCTCCTTATGATCTTGTTTAAACATTTAAATTGGTATTTAGTTGTAACTGTAATTGTTATAGTTTAATGTAAATTTATTTAGTATTTATGTGTATATATGTATATTTATATATATTTGTTTTTAATAGCTAGCAATTAATATTCTCTTGCTCAACACATATACATATGGTTACACATATACACATATATGTATTTATATACGGTATACATATATATATGTATATATTTATCTTTTTTGTTTGTTTTTAGTTGCGAATGCAAAACAGTACACGACTATTTAAGACTAATACACTTAGGCTCTGGGCATATACTAGTGCTTGTATTTAGTATTAATCATGCTCAGATTTCATTTCATTTATTTAAAAAAAAAATCTAAAAAAAAAAACGTATTTATATTATATACATACATATATTTGTATATACACATACATGCAAATATATATATATTGTGGGATTTTTCTTGTATGATCTATGCCTAAGTAATTACTTGCCATATAATATATTTACGCTAGATGTATATTTTCGTATGTGTATTAATAATTTACAATTTTATCAAATTTTCTAACAATATGCAATTATGTAAAGTGGGTTTTACATAGACTTCGATATTTTTATTTTTATTTTTATTTTTATTTCTTTTTTTTCTTTTCTTGTTGCTTGCTTAAATGTTTTGTTGCGTCTTTTGGGTAAACATGTTTTGAATTTAAAACTTTTCTTTTTTTTTGTTGGCTTGTTTTGTTTTTTTTAAATTTATATATATAATCTTTATATATAGTTTGCTTAGCTTTAAGTGTGTGTGTATGTTTTTTGTTGTTGTTGTTTTATATAATTTTGTATACATATACATATATGTATGTAACTTACGCATTTTTGTACCAAACTAACTAAGTCTACGCAAAAAAAAATGTGGAGTAGAATATGGTTTATTTATGATTAAAATGGGATTTTTACATACTCTTGTGCTAATATGTACTCATTTTGGGCTTTAACGTTTCTTGCTAGCTGCTACAAAAAAAAGCCTAGCTGCTTGCCATACTGTGCAGCGTCGTACTGTCCTTTTCTACCATTCTTTTTTTTGATCGCCACCCCATGCTGCATATTCGATATATGCGTATTTCATGTTCGTCTTGTTGGATTTTGCTGTGGTTCTTTCGGTTCGTATTTTCATCGGTTTTAATTACTAAATTCTACATCAGTCGGTTTGGCACACAAGTCACGCAAATTGCGCGGGCGAGAAACAGAAATGGCGAGTCGTGCTCAACAGCAGCAGCAGCAGCAGCAGCAGCGACGGTTAACTAATTACTGCTGCTGCTGCTGCTGCTGCTGTTAAACTTAACATGCGGTCAACATTAAGAGCAACAAGTAGCAACTTAACAGCGATCATACACTGAATGCGTTTTAGCAGGGTTGCGTTCTGTTAGCCATCTGCTGTTTTCTGTTACTGTTATTGCTCGGTGTCTTAGTTAATTTCTGTTGCTATTGTTGCTGTTGCTGCTGTTGTTGTTGCTGCTGTTGCTGTTGCTGCTGCTGCTTGCCCATCATCATCATGCTCATCATCATCATCATCATTTGCTGTTGCTAAAAAAGGCAATTGGAATTAATTGTAATTGCAATCACTTTCGCTGCTTGCAATTGCTAGACTAAACCTCGGTGCCATCCTCGCCCTCATCATCGAACAGCTGACTTGTGCTACCCTGTCCGCTGCGCGTCGCTGTTACCGACATTTTCTTCTTGGGCTTCGGCGGCGGCCTTGGTGGTATCTTTGCTATCTTTGGCGAATCGCCGCTGTTATGCGTTGGCGAAGCAGCCGCACCACTCGCACCACCCAGCGACCCAGACGAGGGCGAACCGAGACCGACACCGATGCCACTAATACTCGAACCGGGCAATATCGTGATGCCATGATGTCGTGATGATGCCCCATAAAGTGGCTCCGTATCCGAATTGTACAAGTGTTGTAGTTGCTGTTGCTGCTGCTGCTGCAGCTGCTGCTGTTGTTGTTGTGCCTGCATTGCCTGCTGTTGCTGGATGAGCTCGTGTATCGGCTCGTAGATTTTGCTCGCATTGGCGGCCGATGCCACCGAGGTGAGACTGGGCGTGGCAGGCAGTGGACGATCTCGCATTGTATATTGCTGCTGCTGCTGCTGCTGGTGCTGCTGTTGTGCACCCTGTGTGGTGCTCTGTCCGCCCGTTGCCTTGTGCAGATTTAGTGTCGAGTTGCCGCCAGCTGTAGTTCGTAGTCCCAAATTATCGTAGACCGGTTCCGCCTGGAGTTCAGCTGTTGTGGCGGTACCCGTTTCGCTTGGATTGGGAGATGTGGGCGATTGAAATTCGCTAAGCTGTGTGCCATGATGGGATCCGGTTGCAGCCGCTGCCGCCGCCGCCGCTGCGCCCGATGTGCTTGGAGCCCAACTGGGGACACGCGGCTTGCGCGGAATGGTCATGTAGCCCTGCTTCATCACCACCGCAGTAGTGGCGGGCGAGTAGACAACGGGTGCTGGCAGAAAGGGGGATGCCGACGAGGACTGCTGATGCTGATGCTGCAGTGCGGCAGCCATCTGCTGCTGCTGCTGATGTCGACTGTTCGCCGTCGCAATCAACGCCAAGTTGCGCGACTTGGGATGCTGGAGGGTCATGAAGCCATTGTGTGTGGCTGCCGCAATCGTTGTGGTGCCATAGATTCCATGGGGTGTCATGTGCGCGTAGACGGGACTTGTGAGGGGCGGGGGCGAGCGAATGCCGTAGATAACCTGGTCGGGTATGTTCGACTGGGACGACTGCATTGAGGGCGAGGTGGGCGGCACACGGGCTGGGAATGCCAACAGATCGGGCGGCAAACTATTTCCATACGTATCATCCACATAGGTGTGACGTGAACGGGGCGTGGTTGTTGTATCCGATAGCGCCACAGAGTGCGTCTCATCGTCCCGCGAGTGGTTGGCTACAGGTTCCCCATTGGACAAACGCAGCAATGGAGAAATGGCGAAAGAAAGTGAATAAAACATTAGTTTATGAAGAGTTTCGACTATATTTAAATGCTCCTACAGCTTTGCGGAAGTAAACCAAAAAAAACGTTTCAAAAGTCCGTCAAAAATCGTATCTAAAATTTGAATTTATTCAAACTGTCCTAATACTCGAGCATTTATGTAATTGTACAAATCATATCTTAGTTCTACAACAAGTTATTCTAAAGATATTAATTTTTAAATATATATTGTTCACCGAAGCGTTTTCGATTCCAAGACTAATCCATTAACTTTCTCCACAACTGCTACTCAATTCAACTCCTCTTTTCTAGGTTTAACATTCAAAATGCTTAAGAAAGCTAATCTTTTTTTTTTTTTTTTTTCTTTTGTTTTTTACCAAAAACGCATGCCAAAAATGATAAAAAATGATGACTTGTTAATATGTAGTTAATGCTTTCATTTAGCTTCGCTAAGTTATCCCCTTGCCAAGAGACGTAGTGTAATCTGTTGCTAATACCAAGCGCTATAAACTACCGTAACTAATCAAAAACTCGAGGGGTTTGTCATGCGGTTTATACCTTTTAGTGCTTGCTGTGTGTTGCCTATATTGTTTTGGGCATCTAAATATGATTCAATTCTGGAAATAAAAATTTCTCAATTTTTATATTCAGCTGGAAATTGTTATGTATTTTTTGTATGCAGTTCAATTTAGAGTAATAGTTCTTCCCCATTTTACAACTTTTCAATGACTTTAGCCTAACTTTAAGCTCTTCTTCATGCTATTTGTTGGCCTAATCGAATCGAATCGAATCGAATCGAATCGAACCGATTCGAATCGCAGTTGTTGATGTTCTTCCTTCGCTAAGCAATTGATAAATCAAAGTCGATTGTTGAGTTATCCTTGTTATTGCTGTTGTGCTTTGTTGGTGGTGCTGCTGCTGTCTGTCTGTCTCTCTGTCTATCTGTCTGTCTGCATTTTGGCACATGTCACTTTGATTGTTTTCGGCCAAATCGTTCGTTGCTGGGTGAGGGAATGGACAGTGCATCAATTGCGTTCAATTGGCTTTCCAATTGTCATTGCAATTCAATTGCCAATTGCAAATTTAAAGCAAACATCCGTCGATGGGTGTGTTTCTGGTTGTGTTCGACTGTGTGTGTTGTGTGTGTTGTGTGTGTTTGTGTTTCTGTTCGTGTTTACCAACGCGCTGGCCGCCAATGTTGCCAAATGCGGCGGAAGTAATAGATACAAATGTATCTGTATCTGTATCTGCATCTCTCTCTCCCTCTCTGTGTGTGTGTGTGTGTGTGTGTGTGTGTATGTGGGTGTATGTGGGTGCGTACAACAAATGTACATTCAAATAGACATGGGCGCGTGCGAGTGTTTTGTATTTGTATTAACGCTGCAATGTTGCTGCGAAAAATGCGAGCTAAATTGTCGAACTGCTGCTCTGCACTCAACTGGAAATATTCGACAAATAGATCAAATGTGGAATTTACACACACGCACACACACACACATAAACACGGAGTTGAGCAAATAGACAACACGTTGCGAATCCATTGTGAATGGACAAACGAATGCTGAAGAGGAGAGAGGGAGAAGAGCGAGGGGAATTTTGAATTAAAATGTTGCACACGTTCAATAGACATGTCTCTCTTCAATCTCCATCTCCATCTCCATCTCTCTCTCTGTCTCAATCTCTCCTGCTCTAAAATAAAGAACAAAACGCAAAAAAAGAGATGGAGTAAGATGAATAAGAGTAAGGAACTTTCGGCTAAATTGAATGCAGAGTGCAGCAAATGACGTTGATTACTGAGTGAATGAATCTATATAGTCTATTGATTCATTGGTATTCATTGGTATTCATTAGCATTCATTGGTATTCATTGGTATTCATTAGCATTCATTGGTATTGAGTGCAATACTGCACTACGACCCGATAAATTCAACTCTAATCTAAAATTGAAAAACTCACACAACTCTCAATTTGAATAAGGATAATATATATATATATATAGTATATATATAGTATTTATTGTATTTCTTATCTGGGATTCCATCTATTCCACCTAATTCAGAGTTGTTTCCAAGAACTGAGGTAGGGGTAGGTAGCATAGAGAAGCTAATTGAAAAGCTGATATCTATTAGGGATGCCTCTAGAAAGTACATACTTTGCATATATTTAATGCACCTTAATCACTTAGCGCCTGCTCGACTCCAAAATTCTCTCACTTACCGTAGGCAGTCTCGTCCAGTAGGGTTTTCTTGATCTCATGTCCATCGTCGCCGCCGTCGACGCTCTCGATGTCGGTGCGACGGGGGGGCTTCTCGACTGGGTTCACTTCGTTGAGGAGGCTCTTCTGCATTTCCATAATGACGGATCCCTCCAGCATGGAGCTGTTGTGCGTCTTGTCGAGCTTGCACGAGATCAGGCCATCACCACTCATCATGGTGTTGTCCTTTTGGTAGGTCTTGACGCGACGGCAGTACCAAAAGAGCGTCAGCACCAGAAAGATGAGCAGGACAAGAAATGTCGTCACAATAACACAAATGACAAGAAATATACTCGATTGCGGATCGCTTGTGGAGGCGCCAATGGCGCCACTGATGCCCAAACCGCCGAGACCATCCGAGCCAGATGCTCCACCCATATAGACGCCACTGACCAGGAGCTGGAATTCGGCTTCTGCTTTGCCGCCCCGATTGTCGGCGACACAGATGTAGACGCCCTTGTCGGAGTTACGCACGCCGTAGATGCGCAGCTCGGAGGTCATCACCTGAGCCGCCTGCTGATGCCCGCTCACCTGATCAACGGAGTTGAGGATGCGTATGTGCTGGTCACTGGGTCCCGGATTTAGCTGTCGCTTATTGTAGATCCAGGTGACATTGGGCCGTGGGGTTCCGACAATGCGGCAGGGTAGCGTAATGTTGTCATGATTTGCCTCGACAAAGGAGCGCACAGAGCCGAGGATGCGTGGCTGACACGCAAAGTTCTCTGAGGGCACCTCGCTCCACAGCTTGCCGCGCAGCTGGCGTGGCTCCTGGCAGTCGGTCGGCGGAGTGTAGAGTCGCTTGACGATGGCAAAGTCACGGAATTCCTGCAGTTCGCAGCTACAGTTCCAGGCGTTGCCCTGCAGCGATAGATAATTCAGCCTGGTCAGATTGGCGAACGTCTCCTTGTGCAGATGGGTCAGTTGATTTTGCTCCAGAGAGATGGCGTTTAGTGGTCCGGCAAAAACATTGAGCTGCACCTGCTTCAATCGATTGTTGTTGAACTCTACGCGCGACAGGAAGGGCAGATCGACGAACAGGCGATTCTCGAGCACCTCGATCTCATTGTTATTGATGATCACATTGCGCAGCTTCTCGAGGCCCTCGAAGGTCTTGGGATGCAGCTGGCGGATCCGATTGCTGGACATGTCCAGCTCGATCAGTATGGGTAGGCCCTTGAACGCATCCCGATTGACCTCCTGGATAGTGCAGTTGCGCAAATAAATCTTGTGCAGATTCTGCAGGCCCGCCACCAGAAACTCCTCGCGTCGCAGCTCCGGTATTTGATTCTGTGAGAAATCAACCACTTGCATCTCGTTGCTCATGTCCTGCGGTATTTTGGTAAACTTTTTGCCCTTACAGTCGGCACTCTTCTTCCCTGAATTCCAGTGGCAATGACAATTGCTGCAGTTCTGCATCCAATCCCGATGCGCCACTGACTCCTGCATCAGCAGCATTAGCATTAGCCATGTTAACAGCAGCGGCAACAGCATCGATCGCCTCCCTCTGTGCCTTGGTCTGTTAAGCTCCTCTGTCGATTCCATGGCAACAGTTAATCTCACTGCTTGTGCTTGTGCTTTGCCTCTCTCTCTCTCTCTCTCGCTCCCTCTGCTATTGCTTAGCTCTGGTTTTCACAGTAATGAGAGCTCTTCTTCTCCAGCCAGCTATCTGCTGCTGTTAATCCTTTCGACACGCGGTTAATTTGATTCGTATTCCGTTTTAGCTTAGCTTTGTTGTTGTTGGACGACAGACACTATTGTGATTAATGTATGCGTCCCTTTTTCTTCTTCTCTCTGCCTGCCTTTCTTTTTTCTTCCCTTCGACTTTTTCTTATGCTTCTTACTGTTGTCGATTTTCTTGTGCGGTGAATTTAAATTCGCAATTAGCAGTGCAGTTTCCACCTGAAAAGAAATGCGCAACAAAAGCAAAACAAAAAAGGATGAATTAGTAAAGGTCTGCGTAAGAGTGAGATGGAGATATTAATATACAAAAAACATACATATTTATATATATATATATATATTAAATTGTTGATGTGGTGCGCGTAAAGTTCGCTGCGGGGGCTGTCTGAAAGGTGAACACCTGAACAATTGCACAAACGCCATAAGCAAAAATACCGAAAGAAAGGATTTATCCCGGCGCTGCCAAAAGTTTCATATCATTCACCTACAGTGGCGACAGAGCGAGGGAGACGGAGGTGGACAATGCGCTTAGCGCTCAATTAATGTGAATTACAACCTAATGAGGTCGCGCTGTGTGTGAGCGCTTATGTTGCCATGGTTTTTCGGTCTTTTCGCAAAATGGAGCTTGTGTTGCACAGAAAATGCGAATAGTTGTGTACAAGCTATTTATATACAACATATCCACCAAATTGCGACGCTGTGTAACCTAATTAATTAATAGTGATACGCATTTTCCACGCTAAGTAGCTGGAAACTCAACGTGAAAAGCGTGCAATTAAATTAGAATGACAAACGTATTGAAATTGTCTCTCTCTAGAGATGAGAGCGAGCGCAAGATAATGAAAGAGTTAAAAATTGTGACTAATTAAAAGTCCTTTAAACATCCTTTAACCTAACTTAATTTGCATATGTGAAAGTTTTGCTGTTTCGTAAAGTTTCCAATTTGATATGTTAGTGCTAACGTAGTCGCTGTTAGTTGTTACGTTTGTTGTTTACATACGTTGCGTAACGCAAGGCGTTGTATTCAAAAGTGTTCTGCTCTTGCTTACGTAGCAATATAGTGCATTTATTGTAAGAGTACCGTTACCGTATCAGCGACTGTTAATTACGCTGTGAATTTCATTACAACACACGAACTGAAATGCGGACATAATTGAAATGGAAGACCGACCAAGCGGCGTACTTCGCACCTTTTCACTTGATTAATTGTGACGATTGTCATTAACACAGTTTACGTGCTTCATTACGTTATTCATTACGTTATTCAATTAATGTCACATGCCGAGCTGTGAATGATCTGGAACCAGCGCACAACATGGGGTCCGGGGTTCAAGGCAAGGGCAAATGGTGCAAAACCGCGAAACGACAACTACAGCAAGCAGATAAAGAAGAAAAGAAGAAGAAGACGAAGATGAAGACGAAGGGGAAGAAGATGAATAAGACGGTGGGAAACAAAGGACCGCAGGACCCCTAGTAAAATGTGAGAAACAAAAGGATGAAAGTTCACTTCTGTTTGGATTGCGCTCAGTTTAGGCTGAACTCAAGTATTTAGTTCAGCTCTGCTCAGGTGGGGCTTGGGGGGGGGGAAGGGGGTGAGTGCGTGTTAGCGACTTGATTAATGAAAATGCCGTTAAAATGTGACACTTTGCGGTGCCTAACTGCCTTGGCCACGCCCACCTGTTGGGCGTACTTCAACCTTCAAAATGAGTGGGCGGCCACCTTTTGTGTTCACTGCCGCTTTTCTACATTCTGGCGCTAAAGTGTGAACAGGACAAGAGAGCAAGAGACCAAGCGACAGACAGAACACAAAACAAGACAGCAAACAATCTGTGACCCGTCGACCCACTTCAACACTCAACACTCAACACCCAACACACAACACTACAAATGTATATGCGCTTCTTTTTTTTGGCCTTAATTAAACGCGCTGCTTTTGTTGCCACAAAGATTTCAAAAAGGGTGCCACCCCTTTGGCATGAGACAAAAGAGGCCAAATATTTTAAAATTAAAGTGCACAAATAGCTGGGCAAATTATGTATGAATTATTAATTAAAAATTGCAGTAGCAGCAACGCACGAAAAAGTGCAAGTAAGTGTTGGAGAATGCATGAAAACCGCAGCGGAAACAGAAACCACCAGCCAGCAAAAAACAATAACAGAAAACAAGTGAGAACGTTGAGGTCGGGCGTAATCGACTGCGAAATACTCTGCTAAATACCAATGAGTGGACGGAGGCCAATGCTGATCCTTAAAGGACATCATTAACACTCTACCAACCAAATCATTGGACATTGCATCAAACCAATATACTCTTCGGTGTCAGAGTATAACAATGACAGAAGATGCAACACTTTAATACATTTTTTCCATTTGTAAAATTCACTATCTCTGCCCCTGTCTCTCTCTCTCTCTCTCTCTCTCTCTGTCTCTTTAACTCATTCACTTGCCTCCATTTCCCTATCTGTATTCCACTGGTCAGCTGTATTTATGCCAGACGCGCACGGATTTACATATTGCGGAGTGTGTATTATTTTTACATATGCACACTCCTTGATATATTATTGCCAGATATGGCACATACATATATCGTTATCACTTGGGAACTAGTGCCACAGGTCAGTACCTGAAGATGAAAGTTGATCAGCTCTGTTCATCTCAAAGTTTTCACAAAACTGCCGCATATTTATGAGAATATAGAGATAGATAATTTCGAAAAGATTTTCACTGGTTTTTCACAGCCGATTTGCATTTTTGTTTGTTGTGGTTATTTTTGTTGTTCGGCTGGTATCAGCGTTGTGTTCGGTTACAGACTGCGAAGCCGACAGATGGACAGGAGAGCTGGAGCCAAAGGAAGAACCTCAAAACAAATTAAATATGCAAATAAACGAGAAATGCTGCAATTTTGCGCTTTGTTAAATATTTGCTCAATGGGTTTTTGCCGTCTCTCATCACATTTGTATTTTTTTTGCCCCGTTCATTGTTTTTCTCATTTTTTGTTTTATTTGTTATGGGCGTTGCATTGTTTGCAACTCTCCCTTGCCCCTTCTCCAATCCCCCTTCCCCCTTGCCCTCTTTCCTTTCGTGTTGCACTTTATCCATATTACAGTAAAAGCGGCGAACAAATTATTTCTTTGAAAATCGTTTTCAAAGCACTCAGCATTGCTTTCACACCCTCTTCTCTTGCTCTCTCTCTCTCTCTCTCTCTCTCTCTATCTATCTCTCTATGTTGAAATATTTACTTAATTCAAGTGTTTCTTGTCGGTTAATATGTTTATTAAATGACATAAGAATTATCTGGCAGCACTGGCAACACATTAAAGGCGCTTTGCTGTGTCCCTCTCTAACTCTCTCTCTCTCTCTCTTTCTCTCACTCTCCCCGCGTGTTACTTATCCTGTGCACAGTTTATATCGCCATTCGACCTGGGTATTTGCACTCGTATCGCACTCCAGCCACAACCCCAAAATCCACCCCTCCTAATTGTGGCGACAATTTGCGATAACGATATTTGGGGTTGCCAGTTGCTAATGTCCCAATTTGTGTATTGTTTGTGGCGCCCTCTGGCGACCAGTATCTCCAAATCTCTCATACAGTTGGCCATGTGCCACGGTTCGACACGCCCCCGACAGCCAAACCCCCCCTGCCACTTGATTTCTTCGTCTCTGTGTTTCTCTATTTCAAGCAATTCAGAGTAACGATTGTTACATTTTACTCTGTCATTTTATTGCCATTTGCGGTTGTAATTGCTATATAGAGTGTCACGCCCAAACGCCTATTCTGTAGGCCCCTTCCCTTCCCCGCTTCTTCTTCTGTTGCTTTGCATAGGTCTGCTGCTGCTGTTACTGCTGTTACTGCTGTTACTGCTATTACTGCTGTCTATTGCCAGCTTAAATCGATTTGAACAAATTTAATTGCATTGGTTTTCGTTACAGTTTTCTTTTTTCTTTTTTCGTTTTTCTTTTTTCTCTTTTTTGGTTTTTTGTTTTGCATTTTTTGTTTGTTTTTATTATTTGCATTTGGTATTTGTTGTTGGTTTTTGTTTTTATGTTTTTATGTTTTTGTCGTATGCCAATTGCCAATTGCTTTTTAAGTGTCGTTTTTCTCCTCGTTTTCCCCTCGCCTTTGCTTTCTCTGCGTCTCTCCCTTTCTCCCTCGTTCTCTGTGTGTGCGTCAAAAGTTGTTGAACCGTCCAAAAATGAAGGCAAACAACAACAACATTAAATTTTTCCCATTGACCGAAGCCGTCACAACAATTTGTTGCCAAATGAAGCGAATTTCTTTTCCCAGTTTTTTCCGTGTTTCTTTTGTTTTGTTTCGACTTGTTTTTAATACTTTTTTTATGGCTGCCCAGCATAAATATTTAACAATGCGTAGAATATGGTTATTGCTTTTTATAAAGCACCCGAAAAGTGCAAAACTCGTAACCCCAAGCATAACCCGAGACTGAGAAAGAGGAAAGTAGGAAAGGAGATGATGGAGAACAAAAGAGAAAAACTCATAACTGTAAGCTAAAAGCCTATTTGCAAATTGTTTCATGTTACATTACATGTGCCTCTCTCTCTCTCTCACTCTCCGTTTCGCTCGGCTGAATCAGATGGCCAATGGTCACATCGAAAGAGTGAGGAAGAGCGCGGCGAGTGGCAGCTCAAGTTGCGGGCATACGATATCTATAAGCTAATGAGCTGAGACAATCCACGAATGGGTTTCACTTCTTTTGCACTATTTGTAATTGGACAATTAAGCATTGCCTTATTGCCACTTTAAAAAAAACCTGGCAGAGAATACACCTACCAATTGGCAAACATAACCGATTAACTAAAGGACTAAAGCACAACAGATATAAATTAAATTCAAATTCGAGAAGTAGCAAAAGTATTGTTCGAAAGTATCAATTATGAAAAGTTTTCTTTATACATATGTGGCATATGTTTCTATATGTCCGCTGAAGTTTTTACCCTTTCTAGTTTTTGAAGTGTGTGTGTTTAATCACACCAAGATAAATGAGGTGCTGCAGTTGCTTGTTATGATGCCATCTGTCTGAATTGATGTCTGGCTTTCTATAGAAAACAGCGGAAGCAGCCAAGAAAATTACACAGGTAACTTCAAGCCAGACCAAGCATCTTCTGTATGCCACAAAAGCTAACTCGCTCGAGTCGCTCCATGCCGGAAATTAGAAACCTACAATAGGAACAACAACAACATTTGTCTGTGTGGCAACATTGAACAACATTAACCAATCAGTCAGCAGCTGCAGAGAGAGAGAAAGAGAGAGTTTTTTGCGTACTGCTGCACCTCAATCTCCTCCTCCAACTTGCTCCTCCACCTCCTCCTCCTACTCCATCTTCATCTTCATCTTCATCTTATATGCCCATTGCAATCATTGGCGCATCATATCGGCCAGGTCGCTGCAACCATAGTCACCCCGTTGTTTGTTCGTTCGCTACCCCATTGCTGCATTCATCGCAGAATGACCGACCAAAATTGCTGTATTTTGATAACTTGCCTCCAACTGGTTGCAACTTGGCAGCAACTGCTGGCTGCTGTTCCCCTCCGAGCAATTGGCACACCGACTATTCCAAATCAAATATTAAATTTCGAGCACTGCCACTGCCGCTGCCCCTGCCACTGCCAGGGTTGCCAACACAAACTAAAAAGGTTTCACAGCCTCGAGTTTCGCATTCTACTGCAAGAAGATAGTGAAGACTACTACAACAAATGTGGGCGCTGGACACGCCCTTTTCAATGTGCGTCTACCGCTGCATGTGTAGCGCTGGCAACTCTGCCGAAAAGTAATCGAAAAAGAACAGGACGAAAAAGAAAAGGATAATGCTTACTTTGGGATATCCTCCAAGCGCTAAGATGAATTAAGATTTCAATAAAAGAAATCAAGACCATTCCTTTATACCCGTACAAGAGGATAACTATTGGAAATTAGGGGAAAAAGTAGAGCACATTAGATTGTCTTAACAAGTTCATGCAATAGATGTGTATGCCCCCGTTTGCCAATCTCATTTGCTGGGTATCCACAAAAATGGTGGGGGCAATTTACTGCAACGGAGCAGAGAAAACTTTCACTTTCGCCAAGCTTCGCAGCTTCGAGGAATCGCCCCCAACCGAAACGCACTTAAGCACTTCTTGCTAGGGGTTGGACACATTAAGGAGGGGTGTGAGGTAGTGTTTGGAGGGTGGGTGTTGACGCAGTGGCTTTGCTGGTGGTTTCTTCGCCTTGGCTTCCAACTTACTTTTGCGTAAATTTCATTTGAGTTAAGTTCGCGCCCTCATGCAGCGTGTCCAGTGATTGAAGTGGCCGCCGCAGGGTGGCAAGGATCAGCGACAAGATGAAGATGATGCTGCTGCTGAGGAGGTGGAGAGAGGGATGCATGGGGGGCAGGCAGGTGCCAGGAAAACTTTGAATTTAATTTGGCGCTTGTCTAGACAACTCTCCGCACTGCGAGCTGTGAGTTTGCTTTATGTTTTAACTCAACTACGTGGTTCGAATTGATTGGAATTGTGTCCTGTCGTGTCCTGTACTGTCCTGTCTTGGCCTGTCCTGTCCTGTCCTGGCCTGTCCTGTCCAGTCTTGTCCTGTCGTTTGGTCCAACTGTTGGTCACGAGGGTGAACAGGGTGAACACGTCACGTGTTTGATATCAGAAACTGCCCTCCACATTGATTGCTGCTATTTATGATGCTAGTCGACGTTAAGGACACGTTCCCAGAGTAAATGCCAAAAAAAGGTGAGAAAAGCGTTGTAAAATGGCGGCGGTCTGCATTGATGATTATTGTTTTCTTTTCCGGCAATTTTATCCAGAGCTTGCTTTCAGCCAAGTTAAGGTAAATAATTCGAAATTGAACACCGAACTGAACCGCATTAACATAAATTAGCCACTATTCAAATCAAAGATCTATGCAAGTGTCCATTAACATTAGGAAAGAGCGAGAGAATTAAAAATGTTAACAGAGCCTTTTATGACTAACAGTTGCGTAACAGCAATGTAACAACAAAAGAGATAAAAGAGAGACAACATTTTCCCTTTGATGCTAAAACATGCAAATCCACTGAGAACTTAAGATACTTTTGGACGTATTTAGTTATCTCTGCAGATGATCGCTATATAAAATGTAAGCAAGCTATCAGGCAGTTGGCAATTGGGTCGGAAACCAGATAATATATCCAAATGAAAGTAACTGTTTTTCGAGTAGTCTATGTATTTGCGAAAGCAATCAGTTTAAGTAGGTGAAATAGTCGCTTTCGGTCAGGTGGGAATACGAGCTGAGATCTTTCTGCGGGTGCCTCGCATTGATTGATTGATGGCCATGAGGGCCATGAGATGGACATGCGATGGCAGCATACAGTAAGATTGCCAGAGACGAGTACACAAACTGCCAGCCACGAAGTTATTACCATTAACCTCAACCTCCGTGCAACCGCAACCTGCCCCTAACCGCCTGCCTGCCTGGCTACTTTTTTTTTCGTCGGGCCATCGGGGCTTTCTCTTGTCTGCTGTGTGCTTAACCTGTCAACAAGCATTTGGCCATCATTTTTGCGCTTTTCCTCATATTTATGATGCTGCATTTACCGACCACCACTGACCACAGACCACGCCCCCACCATCTCCAATGTCCACTACCCCCTTGCTTGTTGGCTCTTACACGCAATTGCGTTGCCTTTTGGCGCACTCCCCACACGCGCTGGCCAATTTCGTGTACCCTGTAATCAAGGAATGTCGCCAAGCGGGGCTTCAACATGTCGATGTGTATTGCTGCAGGCATAAGTATTGATTTCAGCTATAGCTTCAACAAGTGCATAGTGTTAAGGGGTATCTCCCAGTCGGATGCTCTCTGAACTGTTGTCTGCAGTCCACTTTAATTTGTTTCTTTTATTTTGTGTTTGGCATAAACCGTATCCGGGGTGGCCATTATGGCGTATACTTCATATTCCGCATATACGTCATCTGTGCCGCAGTGCCAAAAGAACGAGAGGAGGAGGAGGAGGAGGAGGGGGTGAGTCTGGTAGGGTGAGGTAACATGTCATGACACGCGCTTAATATGCATAATAATAAAAAGTGCTACTGAAAGTGATGGAGCACTGCCCCAACCTCTTCACCACCACCCTCTACACCCACCTTGCCACGCCACACACGGCCCCATTGAAGTTGATCGGTTTGCGTTGAAGCTGCTCACGTTCGACGCATATATTCAATCGTCCAATCGTCCTATCGTCCAATCATCTACAAAAGGTTCATCAATCATATCATATTGGAAATGGACAGCATAATTTCAGGCCACATGCCACATGCCCCATATGTATGCCGCACATGCCCTATGAATTTATTTATTAATCATTTGTATGTGCGAGTGGCCAATTTTTATGATATTTATGCATGTGTCTGTGCCTGTGCCTGTGTCCAAAAATGCAGCCCCCACTCCCCAGTCCCCACTTCACACTCCCCTATTGACCCGCCCCCTCCAGTAGCACCACCAGCAAAACGACTGCACGTTCGCTAAGTGCTCGACATTATGGGAGAGCACGCGAAATGAAATTAATAAATTCCACTGTCATTTTCCATAATTTGTCTCGGGACATGTTAATCGTATTTGTTTGCTTGTTAAGCAAATGGGTCGCGTGTCCTGGGAAACGGTGAAGGTGAGAGGGGGCCGGTAGGGTGTGGTGGGGTCAAAACTAAGCTCACAATTATTCTATATCACTCTCTCTCTCTCTCTTCTCAGTTTGCTCTATCTTATTTTAACAATTAGAAAGTATAAACTATTATTTACTCGAACTGCAAGTGGGTCTCAAATAGGCATTTGCTTATCTCTGTAAATTAGGATTCTCTTCCCCCTCTCTCTCTCTGTCTCTCTCTCTATCTCTCTCTCTCTCTCTCTCTCTTTCATTCTCTCTCTCTTTTGCGATGTTAACCATTTTAACAAATTGTTGTCTACATTTCGAATTTATTTATTTTTTGGTTGCATTGTGACGTGCCACAAATTGGGCAGTCTGTTCGAGCTGAGTTGTTGCTGCATCTCGTGTTGCAAAGAAAAGGAGGATGAAGGAAGAAGGAAGGAGGTTGGAGGACGACTAATGCAATATGCAGGCATCTGCATTCAGCTCAAGCCGTAAGTTGTACGCCATAAGCCACAACCCGTAAACCGTAAGCCGTAAGCCGTGAGCCGTGAGCGGTTGCGCCACTAGCCATAGATATAAATTAGTGTGCCACGTTTTATCTTTGTATCTTTGTAATTTCCGCATTTCGTTAGCGTTCGTGCACCCAGCCGGAAAGAGTATGCCCAAAAATGCATTCAAAAAAGAAGGCGGCTGCCTCTCAGGCTCGCCTGCTTTCGCATGCCAACTTAATTGATATTAATATCTGATTCCAACAGATCTGGCATTACGATTTAGTGCAAAGAAGCCTGGTGTTAATTCCATTTTATATGAAAATTACAACAGTTGAAGCGGTGAACTTCATTTATTTTCCAAATTGGACTAGTTTGCGCAACATAAAATTAGTCTAAGCTTACTATATCTCTCTGCATCCCCCCCATTCCTCCATCCCACATTCACCATCCACCATCAACCACCTCTCTTTCCTTTTAGCTATATTTAGTGTCTACTCTTCCTTTTTCTATATTCTTAAATGGCCTTTTTGTATGCGCTAGGCGCAATACTTAAACGTTCAAGCACCCAATTATATACTCCTATGATACATATATACATATATATATACATATATACACATGTTTACAGTAAGCTTTTGCGATCGTAATGAGGAAACATTTGAGTGCCTCAATTTCAATCGCAGTCGCGTGTCATTCATTCATTTATTCATTCATTCATGCATTCATTCATTCATTCAGTCATTCATTCACGTAATGAAAGCCAAAAGTGAGCCACACAATAGCTTCGGCTAAAGCCTATTTATTCAAATATATATATATATGTATGTGTGTATACATGTATATATATACACATATCAGTGCATAGCTTAAAGCATTATTTGTTTCGCTTTGTTTTCGCTTTGTCTGGCGCTGTCTTTTGTATTTTGTTTATCTGTTTATTGTTGTTGGGTTTCTCATTTTCTCATTTGTCTCATTTTTCCCGTCTAGCTTTGAGTTTTTTAGTTTTTTTTTGTTGTTGTTGTTGTTCATCGCTTGCAACTTGGCGCCAATAAACAATTCAATTGAAATTTTGCTCAAAAGACTTTTGCGTGAAATTAAGACAGCATTTAACGCATAACTGCCGATGGGCGGTGGGCGGTGGGCGTGGCTTTCAAATGCCTTTGTTGTCTAAGCCAGAGTAGGTCGGGTAAAGTTGCCAGCAACAGCTTCAAACACACACAACAACTCTGCCTGCTGCCTTATTGCTGCTGCGGCTGCTGCTGCTGCTGTTGCTGCCAGAGTTGCTGCCAGAGTTGCCGCCTTTATTGTTGCTTTGCCACACAAGTTTGGGCCATTTTCGTTGCGGCCACAATTAATGCAACCGCCAGAGCTCTATTAATACCCGCACCAGAATCGTATAATCAAATGCAATATACCCTGTATCTCTACTTATACCCTATAAATTCATATGCTGAGCCCAAGGGTGTATTGCAGACACGAGTTGCCTCAACTTTGACTTGTGCTCCTGAATTAATATCGAGGATTAGCGAACAACTAGTGAAAAACTGTTCAAATTTCAAAATCAATAACTTTACTAGCAAAAGTTTTCTCACGCAAAAAAAAGGAAAAAGGAAGCTGAGTTTTTGGCTTAAACTGAGTAGATGTTAGTTGAGAGAGGGTGTTGCCTAGTCTCGCTTACACAATTCAAGCTGGGCTTAGCTTTTGGATATTGTGTGTGCTGTGTGTGTGTGCTGTGTGTGTGTGTGTGTGTGTGTGTGTGTGTGCTGTGTGTGTGTGTGTGTGTGTGTGTGCTGTGTGTGTGTGCTGTGTGTGTGTGTGTGTGCTGTGTGTGTGTGCTGTGTGTGTTGCTTTCTGTGCAGCTTTTGTGGATGACTCCACATCAAAGTGGCGCCGCTGTTGTCTGTACCCGCCTGCAAGCTGAGTTAATGCATACATATTATATATGTATATATATATATATATATATATATATATGTACATATATCTATAAATATAGTTATAAGTATGTGTGTTTGGTAGTTATATAGGCTTGTGTGTTGCTGCCCCTCCCCGGGCAGCTGTAAAACAGAAGCGCTTAGAAAAATGGCAATTTACTTTTGTTTAACATGGCAGGAGCCGAGGTCCTTGCAAGGAGTAGAACGGCAAAGGCAAGGAGAGGCGCAGAGGCATAGGCAGTGGGATAGCACGGAAATACTATAAAAAGTAGAACTTAAATTTTATGCCATACAAATTATTGTCTCGAGATTTGAGCTAGGCAAAAAGGGTTGACGCTTAAGGATTTGCGAGGCGGGAGAGAAACAAAGGATGCCCAGACTATGAACTACATAGAGTGGTGGAGCACTGTGTGGAATTGCGTGGACTGCGTGCCACAACCGCAAATGTTAGGCAAAGACCAGCAGAGCGTAAAGATGAAGCTCGCCGCTGCAACGCCCAACTCTGGAGAGGAGCCATTGGCCAAGTCAAGGACCAGCAATTGAGTCGTTGTCGAGACGCTAAAGAAGTAACCGTTCAAGTAATTTATGTGCCTTGTGCAAAACGGGGCAGGATGTGGATCGAGTCGAGTACTGGTTGCTGCTGCTGCTGCTGCTGTTGGCTTGGCCAAGTAAGTTAAACGTTTCATCAAAATAATTTCGTTGAATGGCTTAAAAAACTTATTGGGCGAGCAGACAAAAAGTTGTAGCCGCAGACGATGGACATAACCACAGACTGTGGCAGTCATTGGTTACGGGTCAGGGGTCACGGGCCACGGTCTTGGGTCTTGGGTATCCGGTAAGTGCATTGACCAAGCGACGAGACCGCCAACAAGCCACCGGACGACTCCGGCGACAAACTGCCCAAATTGCTGCTCACCTTTGGCCTGCGGTTTGTTGCTCCTGTCCAAATGGAGGGGGGAGATAAAACAATTGCGAATGAGGAGTGTCGGTTAGATGTCCTAGATCTGCTATCAAAAAAAGGGCTGGCAATTTGCGAGGTTTGTGGCTGCCTCATGTGCAACATGTGAGAGCAATGGTTACAGTTAGCTAGTTAGTTGGCAAATTAGATCTCCACTGGAAACGGATCCAAGCTATAGCGTCAGAGTCAGAGTAAAGTGGAACAGCTGCAGAAAATACACTGCAACAAAGCATAACAACTGGTAAATGGGCAATTGGTAAATGCTTGGGCAAGTGTGAAGAACTTGGCACAAGTCTACCTATCAAATTGAAATTAGGGTTTCAAAACGTTAATAGGCAGTTGCATGGAGTTCACGTTAACGTTAACGTTAACAGTAACAGCCAGGCTTATTAGCCAGAAGCCAGTTGTGGCAGACAGGTGCAGCAGCCAGGAGCGATGGGCACATGAAGCAGCCTGTTGCTCCCCGATATGGTTTTGTTCTTGCCCAGCTGTCAGCTTTTGTTGTAGTTTTAAAAAAAAGTTTGATTGCGTTTTTTTGTTGTTGTTGCACACCGGATTACTTTAGTTGTGGCAAACAGGCAAGGGGGAGCAGGGGAGTTCAAATTTTTAAATTTATTTGATTGGATTTTTTCGATTAAAAAAACAGTTGCCAGGCTTACAAACACACTGTGTGCTTCATGTTGCATGTTTCATGATACTTTGATAGCCCGCGGTGAGTGTGCTGCAGATAACAACTGCAAGAAGAAGCAGGGCTGACAGATTACAACAACAACTTGCAACACTCACATTTCACATTTCGGCATATTGCCAGATCCATCTGATGCCAAGGATGGTTTTACACAGACTTAGCCATCGCTTTTGATCATTTATCGATTGAAACATTCTATTTATAATAAAAATATACCATATATATATATCATATATATATATATATATATATATATATAATGATAATCGCATGTTATACAAATTAAAGACAACAACGAAATAACTGAAGTACATTGGAAGGAAATTTAATGCAGATGTGTGGGAAGCGTTCATCTAGCCATAAGGTCAAAACTCTAAGAATTTTCATGATTTCTCGCTGACAAACAAAAAAAAAAAAAAAGAGCGAGAGAGAGGGAGAGGGGGAGCGAGTGGGAGGGAGAACGAAAGGTTATATGTAGACGCCATAGCAATGTAATTCATAGAAAATCTCTGATGTGACTCTTCCTCTCTTTCTCTCTCTCATTGTCTGTCGCTCTCTCTCTTTCTCTCTCTCTCACTCTATGGCTCTGTAATATACTTGGAATTGCACTTTGGGAACAAGTTGAAAGAACTTGACAATGCTGCCTCCTGCATTGAGTTGAGTTTGCACAACGAGTTCGCTGGGAATTTATGCGCATATGCATTAACATTTGGTATATTGTAGGAACAACACCAGCAACAGCAACACCAGCAACAACAACACCAGCAACAACAGCACCAGCAACAACAACACCAGCAACAACAACACCAGCAACAACAACACCAGCAACATCAACACCAGCAACAACAAGCAAGAGAAGAAGAAGCGCCGGCAGTCTTCCGAGTGCCAGCAAACTTAACAAATGAGTGCCAGTCAGCGATAGACAGAGTGTGAGGCGACTCCTCACCATGCCACAAATAAATTGCAAAGCAAAGTATATGCTGGCGCCACAGAACAAAAAACAAAAAAGCAAGAAATAAAAAAAAACCGAAAAACAAAAAAGAAAAGCAAGCATAAAAAGCATAAGAAGAATTCAACTAAACCAAACAAATGGAAACAAAACGACGCAGAAAAAGTTGCCTCAGCGCATGAGTATAACAAATGTGGCAGGCACTACAAAAACTTCTGTTGCCAAAGCAGCTCCAATCCAAAAATGTAGCCCCCACCCACATCTGCCCCCGCTTGAGGCCTCTCCCTTTGTATTCAAACAGCAGCCAGGCTAGTTAGAAAACAGTTGCGGAGAGGAGGCAGCAGTCGCTGAGAGTTCATTTGCCAAACAACATTGTCTAAAGCCTGGCAATGGCCAAAGTCAAAGCAGCAAACAATGTGACTGCATTTACGTGCCCCACCCCCACCCCCACCCCCACTGTCACCCATCCCCCTGCCGTTGCTTGTCTGTTTGTTGTTTGCTGTGTTTCGTCGTATTCTTGATGTGCCCAACTCCTTTGACACTGTGCAGAAGACAGAAGAGCAGATCTGACTGTCCAGCAAGCAAATATATGAGCTTGGTTAGCCTGTGGCCTCAACTCAGCAGCTAACTGTGGCATTGTTGGCGTGTTACAGCCTTGAACGGCATGTAGGCGTCGCTTTTTTTGGACTTCCATAGATTATAATGGAATAGACTCGTTTCCAACTGGGCAAAAAACAAACAGATCTGAGGATGGGATGGGATCAGATGGATGGGACTAAAAGTCGTGTCACGAACCCAACAACTTGTGCATATTGAATAAATTATATTTTATGCTAAAAATGTGAAAATATAAGCAGCAATTTGTATATCTTATCAACATAAGCAGAACATTGAGTCAATTGAGTCAGCTTCGTGGCACTTGTCGCATTATCGAAACATTTCAAGTTCTAACTCAAGTCAAGGGATGCGATTGTGTTTGAGAGACATTTACACGAACCGAATTGCATTCCTTGGCTGCTGATTTCAACATTTGTGGAGCATGCCATGTGTGCCAATCAATAAATTCATATCTTTGGGAATTTCATGGATCTGCCATAGATAAGAGTGAAGCGTTTTCAGTTGTCAGTTTGCGGTTGCGTTCGGTTCGGATCGCAGTTGCTGTCATCTCCGGCATGTGACACAACAAAGCACTCAGCTGTAAAATACAACGAGCGGCGCACGCCTCGTAAATATCCTTGGCAAGTGGCAAATGGCAAGTGGCAAGTGGCAACGCATAAATTCAATACGTCAAGTGGTGCAGCAGCAACTGGCTGCACAACGTCGCTCATAAGTTGCGTCAAGTTTGTGGCGCCGCAGATTGACGGTGACAAGCGATGCAATTAGTTGGTGGATTCCATTCTCCTCCCCAATCACCAAATGACAAAATGACCAAATGACCAAATGACCATTGACCGATGCTCGATGCTCGACGACCAATGCCCACTGCCCACTGACCGATGACCTACGACCTCAGGAGGCATCGACCAATGACAAAATGACCATTAGCCAGCGACATTTGCAGAGTGACCAGTGAACATTGAGCTTTGGAATGTTCAGCTTAGCCGGCGCTGACAGCGTAATTGGAAAAGCCGGAACAGTTGTGATGATTCCAGTCCATGTTATACCCCATGCTAATTGAAAATGTAAACAAATTTGAAAAGTGAAAAGTGTATATATATATAAATATATATATATACAACATTGATAAGCCAGAGTCAGCTCAATTTGAATAGATCAATTTGTGTGGCAAGCAAATGAGGGTTTATTTATTCAATTGTTCAAGTAAAGAAAGATAATGCCGCTGATTATTGTACATATAATTCATTGACTTCTGATCTGTCTGATCTGAGCATGTCATTTATATATAGTATATTATTAATTATTGGCACTTGAAAAGATATATATTACATATAGTTGGGGTCTCTATTTATACAATATTTGATTTATCGATTAATATGCGTAAGGCGCATAGTGGATATTTAATATCCGGTTAATCGAGTGCTGTTTGAATGGTATCTGTTAGTTGGTTGAGTGTTGTCGTTGACGTAAGTGGCATGCAGCATGTGGCACGAACAGTTTGCACAGTCGTAGCAGCGAGACATCAAATCGCGATACATGTGCACACATAAATATCTATCTGTATCTCTATGTGTGTATCTGTGCATCTGAGTATCTGTCTGTCTGTCTGTCTACAAATGTGGCATCCGGTTCAGTTGCGTATCCTTGTTGCGTTGTAGTCAACACGCAATTTAAGTGGGCGTTCCATGTTCTATCTTGGCGAGTGAGTGAGCGAGTGTGTGTGCGTGTGGGGGGGGGGGGGAAGTTTGGCCGTATATGGGCGTTACAATGCTTAGGCTTTGTTTACACGAGACTTGTTTAATATGCATGAGATTCACGCACGCGGCGAGGTGAGGCGAGGCCACGCACCTGCCAGAGCCAAGCAGCTGGCAGTTTTCCTTGCTAACCCCCCGGGCTGGTAGGGAGGGGGCTGAGGGGTGCAGACCATCATATTGTAAACGGGCCAAAAGTCAATTCAATCAGCTGAAAAGTAGGCAACACATTTTTATTAATCGACTAAAGTGCCCGAAGGACAATAGCTGAACTGTCAGCTGTACTGAAAATCAATGTTGTGCAACCATCACAAGGGATCCCCCTTTCCCATTAACACGATTAATACATGATACGACTTTTCTATATGGCATCATTTACTCAGCACAATAATCTAAGAGAATATTTGTTCAAGTTGACTCAAATAGTTCACTAATATCCCCGAAGACTACAATAGATGAATTGAATCCAAAACTTTTGGGATAACTATAAATCATACACACATGTTTGAAGTCAACTTAAACTTTATGTTCTGCTTACTTTAATCAGTGTTTCTTTTAAAGCTAGTAAAATGTGTTATTCGACTTTAAAGCTTTAAGCGACCCCAAAAAACTAGTTTGTCATCATTCAATGTTTGCAAAAGGCAAACGAGCCGAGTTTAAAACATTCTTCGAATTTCGCTTGGGGCTTCCAAACAATTTCCGTATTAGTTCAGCGAACGCACAGAAATGTTATATATATATATATATATATACAACTGCTATCAACTGCATTTGAGAACAATGCAAGAGTCTCTGAGTTTGATAAATGCACTTAACGAAAAAGTTTAGTCTTCTTTGCGATTCACACACAAGGCATTATATTTTAAGCTGCATTCAAAAATATATATTTTCTATATTTCTTTCGTCATATACATATATATATATAAACTTATTATATGTATCAAAAAGAAATCAAGGAGAGAAAACATGAATATAAAGTATAAATCACAAAGACGTCTTTTGTCGGAGGGACCTTGTTGTCCACAGAAGTAATGTAAGATAGTTGGGGGGGGGGGAGTCGGGGGGAGTCAGGAGAAACGTTTCATTTCTGATGGATAAAATATGAAATTTCAATAATGCGAAGGACTGAAATGAATGACTGATTTTTGTGTTTGTTTGTTTCTTTGTTTGTTTGTTTGTTTGTTTATGGCATTCATAGTAGATTTGATTTGATTTGATATGATTCGATTCGAGGGGAGCTGAGAAGGTATATAGGAAATTTATACGGATTGAGGATGCTGCTGTTTGTGTTGCTGTTGCTGTAGTTCTTGCACACTGATGTCAGTTCAGCTATCGCTCGAGACTCGAAAGTCGAGAGTCGAGAGTTGAGAGTCTCTCTGTGGAGCACTTAATAAAGTGACTTCAGTGGCCAATGACACAATACAGCTCATGGCTCATGGCTCATGGCTGCACATAATGTGAGCCACTCAAATAAATACATGCATACCAATGCGTATATATATATATATATACTTATGTATATATGCAAGACACACAGTGCATGCGAACAGTATGCAAATCGAGTGCAATTTGCATGCAAAGTGGCACCAAGAGAGCCGCATACAGCCGAACTGGAGCAGCAGCACTCTCAGAAGGGGTAGTGGCGGGAGGGGGGGGAGTCCTTTTGGAAGTGGCAGTAGCAGGCGCAGCTCATTAGCCATGCCAGTGACCAGAAGCTGTAAAAGATATGAGTGTGTGTTTGCATACTGTGCCACAACACTGTGGTTAGTTAGCCAACGCTCTGCGATGTCAACCATGTTCTTCAACTGCGAACACACTTGGCCATGAACAGGGTATTACGAATTCGAATTGCTCTTATTTGCTCTTGAGCAGTGTATTAAATACCTTTATAATTGATGCAAATTTGGTTAAAACTCCTTTCAACTCACTATATATATATATATATATATATATACATATCTCGACATCATAGGGTATTCAGCCTCTATCACAGATTTAAATTTTTAACTTTTTTCTATTTTCTTGTTGTTGGTGTTTTAAGCCAAATGCAATTTGTTTGTTGTTGTTTTTCTTCTCATTTTTTTTTGTTGGATTTTCTACATATTTTTGGCATTTCAAAAGATTTTTGTTGCTTTTTTATGGGAGAATGCCTTCATGGAATTTCAGTCGAGATGCCGCAACTTGAGGCCAAATTACAAATAGACTTTAGATTTCACACATTGTGCATGGCATGAATAAGGAAAGGGAAATAGATGTAAATAGTTCGAGTAGTTTTTGTTTGTTGGTGCTGGGCCAACATGGAGATTGATATTTTAATTACTTATCTGGCAACTAAAAGCATTAAAATGTTACGCAATGAAAACATTCGATAGACCTTTATAGAGCCAATAATACACTTAGTTCAAGTTACGAAAATGTTCTGCTTCAAAAGTATTGAAAAGATTGAAAAAGTGCTGAAGCATTTCGAGTTGTACTACAATTAATTGTGTGAATTGGCTAATTGGCATGGCTCAACTACTTGCAGAACTATGAGCCAGAACCACTCGTAAATGTGGCAAGCAGAGCAACGATCCCTTGTCCATCACATCTATCATTGTTATCAGTTATTAGTGTCATTATATGTATATATATGTCAGTCTGCGATCTGTAAACTTGAAAGCCTTTCAGTTTGCACTCAGTTTGCGGACCAATCAATTTCAATTGTTAAACATTGCCACAAGTTGTGGCAAGTACTTTCGGCTACAAAGGTCACTCTTGAGGGCACTTTCGAGTATAAGTCATTGTGTTGCTATCTCACTCGCACGCTGTGGCAACATCAACAAAAGCGCCACAATACAATGGTTTAAGCATAATGCAAAATGCACGATTAACGAGTTCTTTGAGCCATTCAATGAACACAATTACAACAACAGCAACAATGCGGAGCATTAACCAAACAACAATGGCTGACCAAAGAGAGAGAGCGATAGAAAGAGGGGAAAAAAATAAGCGAGAGAGAGAGAGAGCGGCTAGTCTAGTGTTGGGTGTTAAATGTGGTGAACTTACACATTTGACATGAACAACATGAAAGAGAGAGAGAAAGAGAGAGAGAGAGAGAGATAGGGGAAGAGTGAGAAAAGAGTTGAGCAAAGCTCAGACTTATGAGATAGGCAAGTATAACGTGAGAATCATTTCATTGTGCACGACTTCAGTCCGCCTTTTGTCTCTTTTTGGTAGCCTTCCCAATCTGCTAGCATTTTTAACAATTGTACAAAAAACCAACGCAATAAAAAAGTAAACTCTTGGGGGAGGGGGGGGGGGGTGTATTAAGCGGATTCTCGTGGGTAAATTTATGTTGGCCTTATAATCATAAAAATGAAACAAGTAGAAAAGTGAAGCAGAGGCGTGCGCGACTAGCACATACCCTACACCTGTGACCAGAGATACTTGCTGAACATATCCACAAGCATACTGGGTATATCAGCTATATATATAGGCTAGAGACGCTTTACTTCTTCCGGCATAACATAGTCATTGTTCAATATACCCAAGGCGATTTCATTTAGCAGGGTAGGCGAAAAAGCGAATTCAATCCTCAGCGAAATCACACGCAAATTTGTAACATGGCTTTCGCTTTGGGTATTTTGAATGTTTTATGGTTTTCAAAAATTCATAAAATCGACAGGAATTTGCGCGTTTGCTGCCTGTGGCACAACCATTGCCACTTGCCACTTGCCACATGCCGAATCAAACAATAAATCTTTGCGTGTTGGTGTTTTTTGGTCGCTTTTTTGGCAATGCCGTTACACAGACTAAGCTCATTTAGATTTATATTACACCCACTACAAACACACACACACCGCGCACACCCCGCACACCCTGCACACCAAACCCAATCCTACTGTTTGGGGAATTCCATTTGTATTTGAAAACTTTTGCTCTTTTTTTTTTTTACATTTAACTTTCGTTTTTTATGCCTATTTTTTATTATCAGTTCCGCTTTGGTTTCCAATTCTTCTTAACTTTTTTTTTTGCAAGCAGCAAGTATTTTTGCACTCGAAGTGATTTGAAAAATTATTCACGCTGTTTTTTTGTTTATTTTTTTATGTTGCCCATATATATATGTATATATATACATATACATATACACTTATATAGATATACATTCTTGTACATTGTTATTTGTTGCTGTGAAGTTTATTTTCGATTTAACGCTCTGCACATTATGTCTGCCTCACTTGGAGGATGAGCCAAGTCTTCGTGTGTGTGTGTGTGTGTGTGTATATATAGACTCCTGTTGGCCCAAAGGAACAGGGAATGGGGAATGGGTAACGGAACGGAAGGGGGGAACGAAAGGGGAAGCAGAAGGGGAGCATGGCGATTAGGCTGTGCCTCAGATAATGCATCGAGAAGTTGAAGTGTTCCGTTGGCTTGGCAATTTGTCGATGTGCGCGAAGTACGCCTAATGTGTTCAGGCAGCAGTCATAAATTATGTCGACGATTCGGATAGGAATCGTAAAAATGTGGGCGCTTTCACAATATATATTGTATAAGCGTTAACCGTAATCGATTGTTAAGTTCCATAAATATGGACATTAGAGGCGCGCCTAATTGTTGAAACTAGGCTGGCAGGCGGGCAGGCTGACAGGCTGGCTGCTCATTAACTAATATTGATTAACTATATAACTATATAACTATATATCGATAATTTGAATTCATTTGAAATCAATGAACTTATTGCGGGTATCATATGTAAGCAATTTAAGCGAACTTCAATTAAATCGCGTCGAGAAATTAGTGGAATAGAAGGTTCATAAAATCGATATTTGTTTTGTTTGTTGTATGTGTCGGATATATGTATGTATGTATGTATGTTTGAGAGAGAGAGGTCGGGTGGGTTGAGCTGGCTTAGAGTGGTGGTTTGGGGGAAAGCAAAGCTTTCGTTGTAACGCAAGGTGACAAATTATCGAAAAGTTCCTAAACAAATAAAGAACAAATACACAACGACCGTTCACGTTCATTGTGCAAAACAAATGAGTGTCCCAATACGAATACGAATACGAATCAGAGTTCGAGTTCGAGTCCCGAAGCTGAATGAATGAATGTGAAATGCAAGTGCAAAAGAGCAAAGAGCAGCGATGCATAAAAATGTGGAGGACAGCAACGAGGACACGCATAACAGATAAACCAATAACGAGCAACAATAACAACGACAACAGCAGCAAAAAGGACAAACAACAGCAACAGCAACAACAACAGCAGCAACAACAACAAGGAACAGCAGAAATCTAAAGCTGGAAATCCATTGAATATCGAATATTACACGCAGAATGCAGTGCAGCTTTGCAATTGCTTTTCGTTGCCTGTAGTTGAATAAGGAAAAACGGAACTTGCCACACCACCTACCACCCCCCCTCCGACCACCTACGAGGGGGGTTAATGGGGCATGGGGCTAATACTTATTGTCAGGTAGATCCTATCATCCGCCATGTCGAGCTATTTATTTGCGCAATATCAGCGATTTCTCGTTATTTGTTATTCGTTATTCTGTTTTCCATTATTCTAGTTTTCTTCTTCTTTCCAGTTTTGAATACTCTGCAAACGCATTGAAGTGGCTAAGGTGCGTAGATTTATACTCTGTCAATCATGAGACGATTTACTGATTAATAATGAGATATCGATCTTTATGGATATCTAATTTCCATAAGATCATTTTGATCAACTGTTTGGTTATGCAACCCTTGAAATGCATTTTATACAGGATATCTTTTAGTCGAGCATCTGAGCATACCCGGTTATTTTTCTTTGGTTTATTTTTTTGGAATTTCAGACATAAATACGCGAGAAGCAGACGGACAGAAACAGACAAGCAAAAAAACACACTTCGGAATAGGGGTATGAAACGAGGGGGGGTTTCTGAAGTTATGGTCAAATTATAGGAGTGTTATAGTTGTGGCAGATGTGTGTGGTGTGTGTGTGGAGTGTGGGTTGAGAAAGGGTGGTTGCTTGCATGTCTGCGGTGTGTAGCAATAACAATGCCATGAATGTGCAAATGCCAAACGATACGATGCGAAACAAATATAGAAAACTGATATCGAAACTAATGGCAAACACACACACACACACCTGTGTATGTGCAAGTTATGCTTGGGAGTTTCTTTATAGATTTAATTTAATGGTGGGAACAGCAGCAACTCTAAAATGGCAGTGTGCACAGGTCAAAGTTCGGTGATTGGACGCGCCCTGTCAATTACGCCATGTTATGAATATATCCTCTACTTCATGCATAGCATACATATATATATATAAATATATATGTATATATAGAGCTACCGTGTTTATCTACACACATATATGTAGTGACAAGTAGAACCACGACAGTTAACAAGAGCGTAAATGTTGGATAGCTTGTAGGTGAAAGGCGTCATTTAAGATATAATATTTGTTATTATTATAATTGGGGAACCAGCACTGCGACCTATAAGGTCTATTGTGGCCCATAATATTTGTTAATATTTGTTCGATTTATATCTTGACGGAATTTAGCCTATTGCTGTACAATCCAAATTGATATTTGGAAGTGCAACTTACTTATAGCTTATGCCTATTCCATTTCGTGTCCCTGCTTCTCTTTAATACTACATATAGCATATATATATATACATATACAGAGGCAGAAGGAAGCATCTCCGACCCCATAGACTAACTGTATTCATCATCTTGATCAACAGCAAAAGCATTCCTACTTGTTCTAAGCATGGAATGGGAGATCTCTTCTTATCACAGGCAAGCTCTCTCTAGGCATGCGTGTGTAGGTGTGTGTGTGTGTGTGTGTGTGTGTGTGTGTGTATGTGTATGTACCATATATATGTATATATTAATATGTCGAAATTGCCAACATTCATTCATCGATGATTAGCTGTCAGCCAAAGTATTTGAAAACAGCTGCTCGTCGATTTAGTTTCCTTTGAATTTTCGCGTTTTATTTTATTTTTGGGCTTGTTTTGTTTAGCTGCATTTTCATTTGTGCTCATTGTACTTATGCACAGGGTATCCATGGGAATATTTGATAAACACAAACAAACTGACAAACCACATTTCTTGTTCGATTCTTTTTCGTGTTTGTTTTGTCAACCTACACTGAGCTGAGTGCTGAGCGACGAATTATTTTAGAGTGCTGCTCGCATTTTGTTAAATGACCGCAGGTGAGGGTGGAGGGGAGGGGGGGGGGGGGGGAGTGGAGGACAAGCAGGATTGTAAGGACTAATGCTCGCTAATAAATAAAAAGCAAATGCTCGCTAATTAGTTGAGGGCTGCAAATCTACCTGCCAACACCTGAACCAGCACCTGCAATTAACTCAACCCACATCCCACATTCCACCTCCCACCAGCCACTTTTCGCCCTCCTCTCCCCTGGCCGCTGCTCTTTAATCCACTTGAAAGCAGCTGTCGCTTTTGTCGCCTGTCGTTTTCTTATTTATTTTGCAAAAAAAAAGCGTAATAAAAAAGAGAGAAAGAAAAACTGTCAGTGATAAATTTTGTTTATAAGTTGCTTTCGAGGCTGGAGATGAGCATGAGAATCGCATAGCAGGCACACGAAAGCCAGGTTAGAGCATTAGGCCTGCTGCTTTGGGCCTTGCAGCTTGTAGCTTTAAGCTCGCCCCGTTGACAGTTGTCAGATGGCATTTGCGACATTTGCCGATATGGGCACTATACGATTAACACAACTGCCGCCTTCGACCCACTTTCCCCTTGACCCCCATCCCCCCCTCCCCCCTCCCCTCCATGCCCGCTAACAAAACTAAAGTATTCCAATTCGCCAAATTGTCATTTTCTTTGTTTATTTGGTTTTCTTTTAATTCCTTGGAGGCGACTTGTTGTTGTTGCTGTTTGCTGTTGTTTTCCCATGAGAGACAATGAACTGCCAAACAACTGCCACACAACTAATCGGGTCCTGTCTCTCAATCCTCAATCCACAATCCTCAATCCACAATACTCAATCCACAATACACAATCCTCAATCCTCTGGTCCTCTGGTCCTCGCGCCTTGAATCAGTTGTGACATTTCCAAGCTCAGCCACTCAACGGACCTCACATACTCAACAAACATTTCCCCCCAGGGGTAACACCCCGCCACTACCCTCCCCTGACCCAAAAACACACACAAACACACACAAAAGAAGGCAGAGTAATGAAAAAAATGCTAAGCGTTCTTTTTATACCCTAGCCTTAGTGTCCTCTGAGTGTCCACTCAGCTGAAGTAGGCCAAATTAAGTTGTTTGTTCCATTTCTCATTACGTTTCGTATACTCTAGAGAAAGACTGTAATATATATGTATATATATATATATTATATCTGAATATTTATAAGATAAACAGATAAGCATAATAGCTAAATTTCCATTTCCATTCCGTTGCGAAACTACAAAACTAAATTTGTATATTGCTAAATTAAATTGATCTCTTTTGATATTCCCGTTTTTGGATTTTGAATAAATATAGAGAATGTGGAATGTGAATACAAATTTGAGAAAAGTATCGAGAAATTGCATCTCTTTGAATTGTAAGTGACTTATAATTATTAAAGTTTTCAATTGCATTTGTTTTCCACTTGCCGCATTCATCGTGGTCAAGTTACCAACACGACTTGGAGAATTCAGTTGACCATTTTTGTGTGTATTTTTAGATACTTTAGCTGCATATATTCAGGCATTTGGCGTGTTCCCAATTCCAATGTTGCACACTCCCCTGGCACCTTGCAGAACTCATCAAGTTGCTGGTCTGGCTGGTGCTGGGGACGTGGCTGCGGGGCAAGGCGAAGGGCAATACAAATTATGCCACCTGGTGACAGCCACTGATTCCCAGTTGGATTCCGACGCTTGTGCTTTTCCTTGCTAGTGTGGAGTGATTTCACTACACTCGAATCCTCCTCTCCTCCACTCCTTTACTCCACTCCACTGCACTCCACTCCTCGACGCGATTACGTTCGAGTGCCCCCAAGGAAGCGTGTGCCTCGCGTCGGTTCCTGTCAAATTTCATTTTCACTTTTTCGCAGCTCTTAAATAATATTTGTCTTTTTTATGCATATTTCACTCATCATCAAAACGCCCGCGCCCATCCTCATCCACCCCATCCACCACATGCTGGAATTTAATAATTTTAAGTGAAGAATAAAAAAGTCTCGTTTCAAGATGTTTGCTCAGAAGCAGCTTTAACACTTGTCTGCCAGCTCAGCTGCTGCAGCTATATCTTGAGTTTCAGCTGGATTTGGGCGCACTCATGGCCATAATTGTATTATGCCAAACAGATCCCAGATCCCAGAACCACAGAACCACACAACTTTTGTACCTTTGCCTGTGTCTGTCGCGACTTTGTCTGATTGAAAATTAAGTCATTCACAAATATCAACTTGAGCTATGTCCTTTCGTTACTTAACTTAGTGGCTCCACTTGGCTTCCGTCCCTGGTCACTTTCAAAAAGTAATCGCTCCTCCGGGAAACTAATTGCTGTTTTTTCCGTTTTTTGAATCGCTTTATAGCTCGACGATGAATATTCATAATTATGCATTAATCATTTTTATAGCTCAAAATCATAAAGCGAAGCGCACAATTTATTGTATCAAATTTAAGGGCTGCAATTCTCGTTCCAATCGCGTTTCTTTTTACTTCAATTTCTATGTGTAATTGAAGTTGGTAAACCAAAATCAAATATCTACGTTTTTTAAGGACATAACAAGGACATTGAATGGTCTAAAGAACACAACTTGCTTTAAAGGCAAAGTTATGTCAAAATAGAAGAAAAAATTAAAATAAGCATTTGGTTTTTTATCGATTCTAATTATCGGTGAACTTTGCAAGCGAGTTATTTGAACCCATAGTCGTGAGTCGATAATCGATAATCGATAATCGTCTGCTACTTTGATAGTTTACAATTGATACTTCCCAGTTTTAAGTTGTCTGCTTAGTGCTTAGTCCGGCTGTTTTTTTTTATTGTAAGAAAATTGGAATCATTCGGCTTTTTTGTTCGCTTTTTCAAATACAATGGAAAGCGGGCCAATTCCACCTTCAAGTCGACCAATTCCGGCAAATGACAACATTGCAATGGTAGTGGAATTAACCATTGAGCCTTTAACAAAACAAACAGTAACAATCTAGAAAGATGTGCCGTTTCCAGTGGAATTTGAGAAGGGAGTTTTGGAGGACGTAATCAGCGAACCCCACAATAACGACATCTGATGAGTTTTGGGTTAGCCTCTGTTTGATACGCGTGTAGTGTGTAGTCAACACGCTGACAACACACTTTATGTGCGCCTGTGAGTGAGAGTGTGTATGTGTGTGTGTGTGTGTGTGTGCATATGTGTGTGTGTGTGTGTGTGTATTTGGTAATCGAACTGTTGAAAAGAACACAACGAGCAACTAATTCGAACAAAAAACTGTTCAATTTGAAGTTAAAACAAAATCAGCTATAGAAATCTGAGCATTCGATTGACACAGGCACACATACACACACACACACACACACACACCTACTCACCTACACATACACACACACACACACACACGCATAGCCAGCTCCCCTGCACTCTTCAAGCCAGCCAGCCTTCTTCTATAACAAACTGCAACTAAGCTATGTACATATTTAGGTATATATAAATATATATATGTATATATATTTGTGTGTGTGTGTGTATGTATGTGTGTGTGTGTGTGTGGAAATGCAAAGAGTATTTAAATGGTCCAAAAAGGCGGACAACAGAGTGCGCAAAGTCCTGTAAATGGGGAGGGTTACTTGTATCGGTTAATGTCGAGGGATCTGAGAGACAATTTAATGCCGGAAATAGTTTTTCGCAAGCTATATAAGCCTACACTAGGGCTAGTTCTAAAAGAGGAGGGGGTGCAATCAGTAGGTCCTGCTACTGGTGAGTGACTGCAAAATAAATTTACTAATAAAATGCCAAAAATGTTTCGCTGGTCCAAAACGAACCCTAGAAAAAGGTCGACTTGTATGTGTGTGTGTGTGTGTGTGTGTGGGTGCGTGGGTGTGCGGGTGTGGGTGTGTGTGGGTGCGTGTGTGGGTGCGTGTGTGGGTGTGGGTGTTGTTGTGAGCGTGTAAAGGGGAAAACATTTTGAAATGAGCATATTTTAAATGCATGCCACGCACCCGAGCAACAACAATAACAACAACAATGATTTTTGGGTGTTTAAATGAATCTGAAAATGAGCGTAATTTAGGCTTGACCTTGATCAACTTTAACCCTCAAGCGGGGGCAGAGGAGCGGGTGGGGTGAGCGATAAAACATTTGGTTGTCTGTTGCTGTGTAAATGATTTCAACTGGCAGACCTAGTCGGAGTTGGGTTGGTTGCGAGTAACGGTTTGCGGCAACAGGCAACAAGGCAACAGGCTCAAGGTCATGGGGAAAATAAACCCAAAACCAAAGCCAAAACCAAGACCGGAACCGGACATTCATTCAGCTGCGACGTGCGATGCCAACTGTGATATGAATTGGCAGCAAGACAAACGCGTAGGCAACAGATCAAAGCAATCGATACGATAACAACAATAATAACAATAAACAACAACAGCGTGGGCCAAAGGGCAAAGGGCAAAGGGAAAACTCTGAGCTCTAATACAGCATAGAAAGACTAGAATCTAGATCAGTATTTAAGAAAAGTCGCCTCTCTTTAAGACGGGATAATCAAGCATATTCTAGCTGGTGCTGGCAAGTCAATCAGTCAATCATCATTCTCAATATTAATGCATATATTCTCTGTCTATACTCTCTCTCTTTCTCTCTCTTTCTTTCTCTCTTTACAGAACAACAAACACAAAACTCAGAAGAAACTCGTCCAATAAAATCAACTCGAAGAAGATGCTTCAAATACAAATACAAATACAAATAAATAAATGTTGAGATATTAAATGACCTAATCAATCATCAATCAATATCAATCAGAAGCATATCCGTTGTAGCAACGATTTACTATAAGGGCAAGCACCAAGTCGAGCAAACTAGCTAATCAACACTTTGGAAAGGGTATTTATGCCAAAAGTGCGCGAACGAACAAAGGGAATTTTTAAACTTGTTATTTTTTTCCTGTTTCACAAACTGACAGTCAAAGTTTTTCGGGGGCGCAATTGAAAGGAAAGTGCTGCCAATATATATATATACATATATATATATATATGTATAAATTGTGCGCAAGTAATGTATTGCTAAAAGTATAGGTTTGGAGGCGTTAAAGTTTGCTGGCATAAAAACTTACCAGCTGGTTTTGTTGCTGATGCAGCGAATTCAGCGATGACGTTGATGCTGACGCAGGCGAAGACGCAGACGTTGACGCCGACGCTGACGTTCAGTGCCCGTCGAATTTGGCCAAGTGAATGAGAATTTAAAACAACGCCCGCCCCAAAAAGCTGCTTCTGGGGTGGGGGTTGTAATTGGTAGCTGCTGCTGCTGCCGCTTCTTCAATGGCCGCAGGGTTAAAATGTACTTTAATTTGTTGCTGCTGCTCCTATTGCAGATGTTGCTGTTGCTGTTGTTATTCACTTTGAACTTTTACCGTTAACTGTTGATAGTTGCAACAATGGCGATGACGTTGGCTTTGGCGGCACTGCTGATGGCGATCTGAAAAGCGTGTGAAAAAATATATGTATACATATGTATATAAAAAATTGAACATGAGGAAAATTAATTAAATTCGCTCATTGATAGTTGATGATTGGCAGCGTGATTGCAATTTCAGCTGGTTTCAAATGGCTACGAATTTGTATAAAATGTTCAATTAATATGCTCAAATAATATACTCGTGCACGTACAAAAATAATAATATAATAATATTATGCTGCATTATTCGATTGCATTACATCAACAGAGGAAAGCAAAAAGAAAAAAGAAAATCAGCACTTTCAGGCGCTTTGCGGCGAATAAAAAATAAAATTTAATTTGCAAACTTGTTGAGTTTTGCGCTGAGCCTGAGTCGCCTCAAACTTGTTGATAGCACTTAAGTGCAACTGTTAGTGCTCGCTCATTAGGCGCCTAATCGACTCAATGAGCGAATGAGCGAGTGAGCGAACGGAGGGCAAATGCAGTGCTAAAGAACTCTGTTAAGCGAGACGACGGCAGCAGCAGCAGCACACGCACATGCACACGCACACACATAGACACAGTGAGAAGAAACGAAGCGAACGCGTCAACGATTCGTGTTGATTGTCGGCCGCAGCCAATTAAACGTTCACTGAGTGCGGTGCGACTGCAAATTCGTCTCTGCATAGCAACACGGATGACAGAGAAAGAGAGAGAGAGAGAGAGAGAGGGCGAGAGGGACATGATGAGCTGATGAGTGCCTGCATTTGCCGCAGCGTCTGCATGTGCATGTGTATGCATACGTGTATGTTCAAATGCATTGGTTAACATTTTGCAGCTGCCAATAGGCATAGCCATAGGGGACACAGTGTTACAGGGAATGCAGGACATTTCGAGTCCACCCCCCTTTGACAGCTGCTGCTGCATTTCTTTTGCTCTACAAAACATGCTACAAATATGCAACTTGGGCAGCTGCTCGGACAGCAACAACAGCAACAACAACAATAGCAAGGCTCAACCTAATCACCTAACCACCCCGTTGGGCAACAACAACAAGCGTTTTCGCCTATGGTCAGCGTTCGCTCTGGCAATGCCCTAAACTCCTGAACCGCAGCCCAAGTTGCCAGCATTTATTTAGCTGGCTTTTGCGGTTTTTATCTTGTGCTTGTTGTTGCTGCTTAAATGAGCGACAGACCAGCAGCTACAGCTACGGCTACGGCTACAGCAGCAGCCGCAAACACACTTAAATGAGAACCATTAGAAATCGAAACGGATGGCAGTTAAGATTCGACAATCAAGATTTCAACTTAACGATTGTGCGGCAAACGCTTGAAATTAACATCGCTCCCTCCCTTTCTCTCTCTCTCTTTCTCTCTCTGTGTGTCTTTCTCTTCTTCTACTACTTTCAGTATTACGTAATGCTAGGCCATTTGTGTTTTTTGCTATTGCTGTTTCATTCTGTGCATATTTCGACCTGATGATGTACTTCATCTATTATTTCCAATTACTCTGCTATTGTTGAACTTATTATTTCTTTAGCATGGACTCAATTCATGCTCAAAAGATGTGTTTGGATTATATATTTTGTGTATTAATGCAAAACTCCCCTTTGCTGATGATAATTGCATATAGATGTTAAAGCTGAAACTGCATTTTTATCTAACAGTTCTATGATTAACATTTCTTTGATTATTAAAAACATCTCAGTAATTGATTAGCAATGCTTTAAGCTTTGATTTAGGATCAGTCATCTGGCAGCTGCTGTATTTTAGGTACGTGAATATATATATATATAAATACAAATGCATATTTGCCCGCAATTGCGTGCTTGGCATGCACATAAGTTATCTGAGTTTGACATGTGCAGCTTGAGCATCCTCTCTTCTAGTTCTACTTCTTCTCCTTCTTTTTCTTTGTTGCTGTGTTGCATGCATATCGTTTTGAGCTCAGGTGCAACAGAGTCGCAGAGCGGACTCTTCACGATGCTGTTACTGTTGATGTTGCACTTGAAATTGTTGGTGTTGCTGATGCATTGCAAATTTGTGCAACGCACTTATCCGGCGACCGCCCCTAAAACCGTCGGGAGCTCAACCTCAACCCCAGCTCCATTCGTTAACAGACCAGAGCAGATTAGATCAGACCGGAGCTGAGCAGGCTAGACTCCACTCTGGCGACATTGTTGACTCTGTTTTACCTTACTTCCTCCTCTTCAACTCCCTCCCGCTAACCTTTCCACCCCCCCACGCACTCTGTTTTTCTATGTTGGCATCGCTCTCGTAATTGCTTATGCTAATTTCACAGTTGCAAGTACCTCCCGGTAGTCAGCAGACAGCAGTCGAGTGGCGAGTAGCGAGTGGCACCCAGGAGCTATTTCCACCAAACACTTAACCCAACCCCATCACTCAGCTCCTCTTCCCCCAAATGAACTCTCCATCCTAAACTCGATTCCATTTTTATTCTTATTCTCTGCTATTTGTCTTTGACTGCATCTTTTTGGCTGTGAGTTTTGTTGGCAAGCAAAAGCTTACCTTGCTGCACACACACACTTCGGGCAGCAATCCCTGCACACCTCCATCCCTCCACGCTTTGCCACCATTTTCATTGTCAGCGTCAAGCATTTGCATAGGGACGAAATGCATTTGCAGAAAACACCCCAACTTCTGACACACCCTCTCCCCATTCTCCCCTCTGCCCCCTAGTCCGTGCACACCTGAAGCAGCCCCAAAACACACCCGTAGCTGTAATTTTAATGTGCAAAACAAATACAAATTAAAGCAATGTAAATAAAAGCTTCGCGCGCTCGAGCTAAAAATTAAAATAAATTCCAACTTGCAATTTTAAGAGAGCAGGGACACAAAACAAAAAAAAAATAGAGATGGAATAGGGGTGGGTTGGGTGTGGGTGTGGGTGGCATTTGTGTGTGACACAAAGAAAGCAGCTTCTTTGGCGACGACTGTCAGGCAAATTTCACCTACATGAAAATTTGCATAATAAAATGTGTTTGCTTGAGCATGTGTGTTGGTGGATGTGTGTGTGTTATGTGTGTGCGTGTGTGTGTTTTGTGTGTGAGCATTGCAATTGTATGTGATGCACTCGTTGGCTACATTGGGGGTATGTCGCTGTGTGCCATAAAACAATTCAAATTCCTGATAAGCCACAAAAACAAAAACTTGAAAAGTTTCAGACTTTTTGAGAATGAATGTTTGCGAGCAACTGAAATTCCACAGGTTGAGTGCACAACTTTGTGAATATATGTTAAGAGTGGCATTCAATTTGTCCATGCTTCTTCTTCTTTAGCTTTATCTTCTCTCTCAACGTGCAACACAAATAATAAAATAATTCGCAAGCGGAGTTCAATTGCATTTCAATTTAGCCAAATGGCCATCGCAGTGCAGCAGCAACACAAAGACAAAAGATTGGAGAGCTGACTGCGATTAGGGTAACTGTTAATCGAGCATACCCTCATTTATTTCCTGCCACTCATTTGGCAGTGTCCTGGTGGCGATGTGCTTTATCTTGCCATCGGGAGCTAAAAAGGCCTCAAAGCTGTACAGCTTGTGTAGCACTGGCAATTTGCTGTTTGGTCAGCTTGGTTTTAAACTGCTTTAAAAATACACTTGCACATATGTATATTGCAACAAAATGTTGCAAGTTCAAGTTAAAACCATTTCGTTGCTGACTGCATTCATTGGTTTGCTTGGCTTCTCTTACGCCTAACGCCATTTTGTATATACTTGTCTGTGGACAAATGTGGGCGTAAGCGAAGCCAGGGCAGAGAGAGGAAGAAGCATGTCCTGTGAAGGACAGCGTGGGCAACGCAGCTGCGCTTGATTTATGACCAACAGCGCATTTCACTCTGTCTCTCTCTCTCTCTCTCTCTTTCCGCCACACTCTTTCTTACTTCATGGTCATCAGTTGGTTGGAAAACAGCTGGGGTTGGGCGGAGGCAGCCAGAAGAGTCTCGTGGGCAAAAGTATAGTGCAACGTGAAGTGACAACATGGGCTGCTTTTGGGCTATCAGTTGCACAGTTTAAATGCTAGTTCAAGAAAGAGACAGCAAGAGAGAAAGGAAGAGAGAGAGAAGGAAAAAGCGCTGGTGACTTGCATGCAAAATAACATTTGTTAACTTGCGTGCGAACTAGTCTCGGCAAGCAAGAATGATGTGGTCGAGTGAGCTCGAATACGATATACCCTGTACCCAGTTGTTAAAATGTACGCAGGACTGCAAGTGAGTAAGCGGGACAAGCAGGACAAGCAGGACACACAAATATTTCAAGGTATACCTACTATCAAGTAGCCTTTGAAATCGAGATGCGATATGTTTCGATATTTGCGAAATTGAGGCAGTTATCGATAAAATGAAATAAATTTGATCTGCGCGTAGTGAACGAGAATCTATATTCCAAATTTGAAGTCTCTAGCTTAGAGATTCGCGTGTTCAAACAGACGGGCAGACAGACATGGCCTTATCCACTCGACTGCTGATCCTGATTAAGAATATACATATATACTATATACTACCTCTCACAAACATTTGCAGAGAACCATTATAACCCTTGTTACCCACATTCAAAATTGGTAGCGCCACACGAAAAGGACTCGCTTTATATAGTTGCAGTTGGAAAGAAGACAACGCGTTGGCAATGGATGCACGAAATAAGACTCAAATAAAATCCAGAATGTCGGCTATAATATAATAATTATATTTTATATAGGTAATGATCTTGTAAACAAACTATATCAAAATTGATAGCTGTAGACTAAGTTAACTATTGTTGTTCAAAGGTCTACGAATACAAGGGACATCAATGTTTGGTAAGTTTCTCTTTTTTTAGTAAAAGGTTTTCGTCATCGGCGATATTCTTTATACCGAATAAATCGTTTATCTTTGTATATGTGAATGAATCCATACTTTACCATATATGTATATATAATCAGATCTATTTCATATATATACATATGTATATATACAGTTATTGCCTTTATACCTCAATTTACCATCCATAGTTTATAATCTGCATGGGAGTTTCATCTAATAGAAAATGCGAATCGTTAACAAACTTAATGCTACTTTATAAACACGTTAGTTTAATGGCCAGATGAAGGCTCACAACCCAATCTAGTTCATAAATTTTCATGGGTGTTTGGGTCTTAATGGTCGCTGAAGAGGGGCGTAGCTGGTTGCTGGATAGTTAACTATCCACAACAATTTTGGGACTAAGCCCAGCCAATTGCCAGTTCATAATTTGTGCAATAGCCTCGGCAATGCATGCCTCTCTAGATTTGGGCCCTGTTAAGAGAGTTGGAGGGAGGTAGGTAGGGGTATGTCTGGAGTTGTTGTGCCAGTGTGTCCAGTGTGGCAGCTGTTGGCAACATGAAAACCCAAAAGGGGATTGACATAATTTGAATAGTCAGTCCAGTGGTGATGGCTTTGGGGATAAGGGTCATGAGTTAGCAGTTAGGAGTTAGGAGTTGGGGAGATTGGCTTGCATATGAAATTAGCCAAATATTTTCGACACACATGCGTTTAGGGCGTGGCAGGGTGGGTGCTGGCACGGGGCATATTGCAATGAGTGAAACAATATTGCATATTAACAGGCGGGCAGACACGCCACAAACGGGCATCGTCACACAGTCTACGCTCAAGGGGTCAAAGGGGTTAAACCAACCCTTCCCGACTCCCCCCCCCCTCCCCCCACCAACCCCGAGTCGAGAGAGTCGAGTCTGTGCATAAATAAGGCATAAATAAGCGACAGGCTCGCTTCGCCGCCGCCTGGCTAATTAAACACTTGATGGCCCATTTGAACGTAAAGCGCCACCTGGTGTTCAGAGTTGGCCGGGGGCGGCTTCTGCCCAAAAAGTGGCACAATTGCTGTAAATTGCAAAATTCATATGTCCCCACAGGCGGCCCGAGACTGTTTTTATTTTTATTGACAGTTGCCTGAGGTGACAAAGGCGGCACAAACAACCGATCAATTCTGAGGTGGTGCGAGGTGGTTGCCTTTGGCTGCCTGAAATTGCTCGTGTCACTGGCACTGAAGGTAGGGATTCCGTTGTCGGAACGGGCGGAAAGGCGCCCACGTCTTGAGTTTACGCCTTACTGTTGGTTCTGTAAATAATTTATTGATAACAAGTGTTATTAATTGAGACACCATTCAAATCGCTGTAGCTGTCTGAATTGTGGTTTGTTTTGCAAGCCACAAACGAATCGAGTGCTGGCTTCAACTTCAGGTGTTACAGTTTTGTGGCAGGCACACTTAAGTGGCAACTTGGCATTCAAATTTAGTTGGCTTGCTTGGGCTTGAAATGGAATTTAATAACTATTCAAATAAACGATCAATATTTGAGGCAACTGGATTCTCCTTCGTTGAATAGTCTCTTTTTTGTCCATCCTCCCTCTTTTTTTTTTGTTTTTGTGCATATCATGCCACACTTCTCAAAGCGTATCGAATTCCAGTTAATTAAATTTGATTTTTGTTTATTTTTTAACTTGAGAACAGAAGCGCTTACAATGTCATCTATATTCAACTGTGAAACTTTTGTTTTTATTTTTGTTTTATTGCTGCTTCGGATTCAGCGCTTTCAGTTCATATGGAAATAAATCGTACAGATGGCGCCCAATGCACACACACACACATATATATATATATATGTATATCGAAATATGAGCAACAATTTGAGTGTGGCGTGTGGAGAAATTGAACACTTGAAGTGGCAGAGACACAGTGAAATAAAAGAACACACGCCCATTCAGACGGTGTCGCATTTTATTTTGGTATTTGCTGAAGACTTTTACGATTGGCAAGAGGCACGTTTACTTTTAGCATTAAAGGCGACAGCCGAAAGTGGCAGAAAGGAGCACATTTTATGGCCCAGTTGCAGGGCCACAAGAACACAATTGGCCGGCGACGGGGGAAGCGGAACTGAAATCGCGACACACACAGAGAGGTAGAGAGTGAGAGACAAAGAGAGAAAGGGAGAGAGAAAGAGAGAATGGGGAGGGGGATGGAGGAGGGGGGGGGGGAGATAGGAGCGAATTTAAAACAATAAAAATGCGCACATAAAATGCAACATTTTTCGTTAGTCTTTTAATGCATTTTGCCGTAAGGCCAAAAGTGGCCAAAGGCCATTAAAAATCTTCAGTTGCACAGTGGACAGGACAGGATAGGACAGGATGGGACTGGATCGGACAGTACACACACAGACACAGGACATACACAAACACACACACACACACGCACACTCATATGCAGTCAGCAGCTCTGGACTGGCAGAAAGATGAACAAAGGCAGCAGCTGGAAAATGGGAAGGGCCAAAGGTTGAAGGGCAAGGGCACAGGACATTTTCTTCAACGACAAAAGTGGGTCAGGGGCTAGTGGGGTGCGTGTAAGCCAAAGAGGGCGCCTGTGAGCGGTTTACAGATTTCGCACAGCTTTTCTCCAAGTTTATCTGCTTTCAAGTGATGCTGATGGGGGGCGGACAACGTAGGGCTTAACGGTTTAAATCCAAGCGGATTTGAAGACATTGAAACCCTACAAAAGGACACGTTCAGTCACCGAAAAGAGCCAGAGCCAGAGCTGAAGCTGTAGAGCGTGCAGTGCATGCGAGGTGAGATAAATATTTCAACTTCATGCGTGTTTATTCGCGTTCGTTCGTGTCTGTGCAAAACAAGACAGAACAGCTTTTACTTTTAGTGCGTCGAGCATCGAGCGTCTTGTAATAAATTTCGAAAAATGCTCATACACGTTTTCATATCATGATTAATCTTTTACAGAAAACGTATCTAACATTTGGAATCGTGTTGGTGATATATATGTATATATGTATATATTTATATAGGTACCCAGTGCAGTCGGAGGATCTTTAAGCTAAATGCTTCGTCAGGTGAGTCGTGTCGTGTGGGATGGCGTGTGGCATGTTAAGGCGCCACTTGCATCCCAAACAGCAACTCGGCCAACTAAATTGTTATTATGCCAACAATTTTCTCAGTTTGAGTTGTTGTTGCTGTTTATAAATATATTTCGAGGTGAAAACCAAATGACTTTTATGGCCGCACATCGGGCCAAAAGGCTTGCCTGAGGCTAGATGCCCAAAGGACCTTTTGCTTTTGGGTGTGTGGTGTGTGGGAAGGAGGCACCCGTTTGGAATTTACAAAATAGCACAAAATATTACACAATGTCACGCCCACCGGCTCCAAACAGCCGCCCAGCAAGCACACCTCACAACAACAACAGCAACAGCAACAACAAGAACAAAGAACATGCGGCGCTAGTTTGCATATTTTGTCGGCGCCTCAAAATATGCAAAGCAAAATGCAAAAGCGAATAAAACAAAAAACGAAAATTAAACACGAATAAAGTTGGTAGAAAATATTACGAAAAATCTATTAAGCGAAATGTGTGCAACAAGCCGACAAAGTCGAACCGATACACCACAGGGAGCGCATGAGGCAGTAGCAGTGGCAGAGGCAGTTAAACTTCATTAGAGGAGTTGGCGCTCGTTAGGTGCAACCCCTATTAATGACCTAGCCCAACATAGCGATAGCGTTAGTTACACTCAACTGCTCAACGGCTGAACGGTTGTGGCACAACCGGTTGCTGGTCCTTCTGGTCAGCTGAAAATGTTACCCGTCCTCGATGTGGTATCGACCAATGTGGCAATGTTGCAAGTGAGTTGCGAAAATATTACATATCGGTTTCAACGATTCCTTGAGGCACTTAAATGTACGTGTGCACTAATGGAGAAATGGAGAAATATACAGCTATCAAGTCATTAAATGGCGAACCAAAGTGTGGCCTAATCTATTCATAGCTCTTTTTGCTGTGCAAAAGGGTAATAATAGTAATATTAATAGGGATGTTTAAGCAAGTAGCAACCAGCTGTTAAATATATGCTGGTATTATTGCCAAGTGGAACTGAGCTAATTGCTTAAGGCCAGCACAGTTACTGAAAGTAAGCAAACAAAAAAAAAACGAAGGCAGCGCATGTTTTCATTTGGCTTTTATTGCTATCGCAAATCGATAAGTATCGATATTCTAGAATCGAAGGCAGCATTCGATAATATTCTTTATTCCAAATCTTAATTTCAAGTCTTAATTTGTAAATTGCAGGCGTTTAACAGTGACTGCGACTGTTAACATTGTCCTTGGCTCTGTTAACTATTTAATGTTAACATTGTGTGTGGCTGTAAACAGAATGTTACATTGCATTAGACATGTTCGTTCACGTCGAACACGTTTCCTGTGGCTTCCAGTGCAAATTTGTTTAAGCAATCGTTGACAAGCTTCAAATTACCTTAGCTTCTATTGACTTATTTGCCCACATCGTGCCAACTTATTTAAAGCAGAAGCTTTGCACTTGGCACACATACATACACAAAATTCTAGCATCAATCCAAGAAATGAGCGCATAACTTTAAGCAAAACTTGGCAACTTTAAATGTTGTTGAGGCGAAAAAAACAAAATATCTGATTACCAGCAAGTCATTAATATTGTATGTATATATACAGTACATTACAGTATATATATATATATATATATATATATATATATGTACGTATGTGTTATATATAGGCGTTTGTATAGATTAAAATCTGACAGCGACTCGTTGAAGTTTTGTGCTTTATGTAAGTTTTAATGGCGCGCCACGATGATGACGAGGGCGACGACGTCGAGTGGGGAAAAAGTTGGGGCACTATGGATTTTTCGATTTAATCAAGTAGGACTCGAGGGCTGGGGAAGCCAGGCTCAGCCAGTGGCTGGGGGACGACAGCCCATTGCGTGTGAGGGCGCGTCCTTCGAAGTGGGTATAGTCTGAGGGCTGTTTTTCAATCCCCAGCTCCGAGCTGCGAGCTGCGAGCTGCGAGCTAGAGCCTTTAAATGCGCAGCCACATAACGTTCCAATTAATAAACGAAACGAAACGAAACGAAAGGAAATTAATGTAAATCGCATTGTATATAATTTTTATAGTTGCTGCGTTTTTGTGGGCAATTAAACATCTCGTGCTCGCAATCTCATCCCACAAATGAAATTGAGCTACAATGTGCGAGCAAAGCATAGGACACAGGAGAGGACACAGTACACAGTACACAGGATACAGGATACAGAATGAAAAGGAGCACACAATAAGTTAGCTGGGCCAAGTTGAAAATGGCATAGTGAGTGAGAGTATAAAATGAAATGGCGCACAGATCAGAGGCGCCTCTTAAAAGACGCTTAATGTGATGCCTTGTCTTATGCCACATATCAAATATATTGGAGACAAGGCAGCACTATAAAATGAAGTATTTTTGTTTAGATAAAGCAAACTACTTTGTGAAGCTTGCCTCTTTTGGGTGATAAGATGCCACAACCCACAACCGCTATTAACTCGTACATCGAGTTCTTATTTTATAGTTAACAACTCTCTCACAAGCAATCTGACAACGCGAACTGAGTATTTCAATTGTTAGCTTGAACAGCAAAATTGCTCAACTCGGTTGTTCAACTACGGTCAACTTAGGCGCTTTTACTTGACACATTTGAAGCTGTCTTTCTCAAGTGGACCTTAATTATCATTCTTCTCTCATTCAGTGAACTGTTCACTATTTTGATGATATAACATGTTAGCTATACTTTCTCTCTCTCTCTCTCTGTCTCTCTCTTTCTCTCGCTCTCTCTCTCGCTCTCTCTCTCTCTCTGTTTGTGAAGAACGTGATTTGGATAAAATAGTTGTATTTTTAAAGTTGGGCATAATTAAATTTTACTTCTGTGAGACGATTATAATTCAATCTTAGTAAGAAAAGCAGACCATATTTTTTCGCATCTTCGAAGTGTGGCATTTGAGTTGAAGCCAAAGTGGAACAGCTGAGTGGCTTGGTCAGCGTCAAGAATTGATATTCATATGGTGCACGAGGCAAGCCGGGGCATGTCAGCAGCTGCCATTGGCAGGGGGGGGGGGGGGGGGGGTGCTTTCTAGTTCGAGTTGCAGCCACAAACTCGACCCCAAATCACAGACAGTCAGTTCGTGCCACGCTTGTCAAAATGCAAGTGAGTGAGCAAGAGAGAGAGAGAGAGCGGGGCAGATAGAGAATGCCAAGAAGAAGAATAAGAGGACAAAGAAGAGGAGGCGCAAGCAGAATTGCATCTCGCAAGTGGCATGTGCTGCATTTGAAAGTCACGCATTTTGATGCCAACTAAATCCAGATTGTGCTGCGCCTGCAGGGGTTAACAGTGGGCTTAGTCTGGCGGTGGCTGCGTGGCGATGGGGCACATAACACATACACACACACACACACAACCACACCGCTGAGGTCATTAACTTTTCCTCATGCCACAAAAAAAGATCAATGAACACAAAATTGTTGTAACCTTGTTTTCCACAGATTTTTATTTGTTGTTAAATTGGGTTTTCCCTGCGGTTTTTTGTTGTTTTTTCATTTTAATTTGGAAATAACACGGTATGTTTGCTTATCTGCTGTTCGGTCGATTGGGGACGCTTGAAAACGCTGTTTGCTATTCATTCACTTGCTACTTGCTACACATAAAAGCAATTCGGTTTATTTTGTTTGTGCCTCACACATATTCCACTTTCAAAGAGTGGGCATATGTGGAAGATATGTGAGTTTAAACAATATCTAAGAATCGTAAGTGGAAAAGGAGACGTTCGTAGAATCGAGATATAGTATACCCCATAGTAGCGGTCGTAAAGGGGAACTTTTTGTTAACTAAACGATGTCTTCTTGTTGCTGTTGTTGTTGCCAGGGAATAAAGCAAACACAGTGCATATGTAGAACCAATATGTACATATATAATTATAATGGCATTTTGCCAAAATGTTAAACACACACAGACACATGTCAATAGTGAAAAGCAAAAGCTTTCAAACTCACTAACACGGCAAAAGGGAGTTGAAAGAGTGAAATTTTGTGGAGGCCAAATGGGGCAAGCATCAGCAAGGGTTGGGGAGGAGGTTGGATGACTGCGGAGGGGGGAGGTAAAAGGGTTTTTTCCCAATACGCTCGGATTGCCACGTTGACAGACTAAAATGCAAAATGGAACATGAAACATGTTTTCCTACTAAAGTACAGCGCAGCCTGCTGGCAGGACAATGTACAGAGCGATAAGCATGAAAGGCGGAAGGCACGGGCGGAGAGAAGGAGGGCAGAGGGAGGCAGGAAGCAGGTCACAGGACAACGACATAATCTATTTTGGAAATTACATAAGCGAAAACGAGAACGAAACGGACAAACAAAAATATTTGCAACCAAAAAGGAGCAAGAGAGAGGGAGATAGAGTATGTGTGTGCTAGAGAGAGAGAGAGAGAGAGAGAGAAAGAGAGAGATGGCAAAAGTGTTTAAATGTAATTTCAAAACATTACATTTCATTTCCGTGCACAACACACCAAATGTGGAACTTGCTGCCCTCTTTTGTCATGGAGTGGCAGCAACTGTTGCAATCAAAATCAGCTTCAATACCTGCAACGAGATGGAAAAGAGAAACATATTATTTATTTATGCACAAATGAATATTAAAGTTAATAATACAATTAAGAACAGGTCTGCAGAATATATACATATTTTAGATACTCTGAAATGATTCCTTAATTTAAAATCAGCAATGTAATTAACATTTCACACGTGCAACCCAACATTCTGTTAACAGTTTAGCAGACTGTTAAATCTTCTGCCAGCTGGTACAGTTTGACAATGACTGATTTGAAGTTGAAGTATATGGAAATATATTCCCTATTAATTAATTGTACAGTTGAACTGAACAATCCTCATGAAAAATGATGATGTCAAAAGTGAGTCGATAGGTTTGTTGAGACACATAAATTGATGATTTACATATATCAAGTATATACTTATAGTCACAAAGCTGTCAACTTTGGTTCTTTTGCCCACATTCAGTACACAAAGGGATATTTTGTACAAAAGAGATGACATTTTTTTCGCAAAATTGATGACGTAAGTTGCAAAAAATTCGTTACTGCGAATTAAAGATGATTTATATTTATTTTGTTTTTTTTTTGCGCAAGGGGAAGACAGCATGATGATGACAGAGAAGTGAAGGGATTGCCATTGCTTGTGCAGCCTGTGATGCACTTCCAAGAAGCGCTGTGCACAAAATGAGTTATGCCAGCACTTGGCCATATAACAGACTTGGCCAACTCGTACTTCTACTCCACACAAAGCCAACAGAAGTAATAACAAATAGCAAAGGAGGACAACGAACGCGAGGAGGACATGTGATGCTGCATAATGCAAAATGTCGTTTCGTGGATACCAAACATCAACAAAAAAGGGGAAAGAAAATAAAAAATTAATGGAACAACAACACTGAAATTGCATTTACAAAAATGTTGCATATCATAAATAAATGTAAACGCAAATAAATCAACATTGCTGACATTTGTCAGAGTCGCCACGAGGTCTGTTTGCTCTGTATTGCTCACTCTCTCTCTCTCTCTCTGTCTCTCTCTCTCTCTCTCTAT